>JAQQSE010000250.1:0-477573 GCA_035772565.1 Antheraea assamensis
ATTTATACAGGTGAGCTCCAACATAACGCTATATGATCGTTAAGATATTCCCTCTAATATCTACAAGTAATCCATGAGACATTCTGCCGTCACCTACAGGTCCTTGGCGGTAGATTCCCAAGTTGAGATAGGTCAACACCTTAAACGCCCACTAACTAAAAAATACGTGATCCTTTCTTATCATGGTAATGTGAAATATCTATAAGCCCACACCCACGGTTTTTTTAGTGAAATTCTATAGATTCCGGCGGTGGCGACGCATGCTGTGGCGACTTAAAAATTTTTAACATTAAAATAAATGTATATTAAATAAACAGTCACATCATTTTCGATGTGTCACATCTGTCACCGCGTTCGCGACGGCAGCAATTTCTTTTTTTCTGAATCTATTTTTGTGCCAATTAATTTGTCTTTCTTTATTTGTAACGAAATTCTTTTCTATAAATTATTCATACAGATCATTGTATCCAGAATTTCCTGATATTTTTCATAACTACTTGATACATTACAAACACTCAGTATTCAATAGAAAAGTTAGAGTAATTATCACAAACTAATTTAGATTTTTCATTTACAGCATTAACGAGAAAGCGAGGTCTGTACCTGACGGAAACCTCGCAGCTGTTCAGAGTAACATACCGCCCCTGCCGTGGCATCCCTTCTGTCAGTGTCCTTGTGAAAACTAACTAAAACCTATGACCAGATTCGATCGCAACCCCTCAAGTCTGTCACGGAAATCCTAATGTAACCAATTAGAGTTGCACTCCAATGAAAGAATTCAAGCGTTTGTCCAGAAATTTCTACCTTTATTGCAAGTCGACCAACTATATACAAGTTTTGGATGTGTATAGAGTTTACAAGGAAAACTGTAGATTTATTGTTTTGGATTTGTGACCATGTTATGATTACGCAGTGGGAGTCCAAAGAGTTGTTTGAAATTTAAACTGAGGACATGTGTACAGTTGGGTGTCTGTACTTATTCGCGTGCCATATGAGAAAATTGTTCAGTTTTAGTGATTACATTGTTTTGGAAGTGTTTACCGCTGGTGGAAATTATCGAGAACTAACTGAAGTCCGTGTCGATAGTGATTCTTTTGTTTTGGAAACTATTCTAAATGCGCTGACCGACATTTGCGTCTGTTTTGGGTGAACAATGAACGTGAGTAATTGCTTTTTTTTTTTCCCGTTTCAAAGTATTTCTAGGGATATAAGAAAACAATAGAGAATTTAATAATGCCTATTAACTTTACATAGTCATCTGGCTTTGTGTACCCACCCCGGCTTTGCCCGCGTGGAATTTATAAAAAAAAATTGTAAACATACAATGTGGGTTGCATGCGGTACGCGTTGTTTTTTTTTATTTTTATATTACTGCAGGTGATATGCACTTCTCGAAGGAAGATAAGGCTAATCAGTACACCAACCCTTGACGTAATGGCAATTTCAAATTCCGTTTTTTCTCTTCTACCGTCCACGGATAGTGTTACTAGTTTAATTAGTAAATGTGATTTCAATTCCGAAATCGTCGTTGGTACATGCTACGGATTGTTCATCTATTGAGTTTCAATGTGACGTTCACTGGTCAATTCACTTGACAACCACGCTGACATGGTCTTCGACTTGTACTCAAGGAAAAAATTTAGATTCGTATAACTAATCACAGCCGATGTTTCATTCACAGATAACACAGCTTATTGTAGGAATGAGAAATAACGCCGATTGATCTGATCTCCGAGACATTACTATTAACATGTTTTGTCCTACATGTACCACTGGTGGTACGAGTCAAACTTGATTTCCAGGCCACGGTCGTAACATTGTCAAGGAACGTGTATTAGGCCATCATTTATATGTCAAATTATGAACTAAAGCCGAGATTGATGCGATAATTAAGCGTTAATAATGAAGAGATTGTAATTTTTGTTTTTTTGTCAGAAAACTTTGCAATATCTAACGAGTCTTACATCAGAATTGACTCCTGACACTATAGTAAAAACATCCAAAATCCTAATCTCGTGCTACAATAAGTATAGAGAGCTTTGTAACGGAATACCAGAAATAGACACCAGCTTTAAAAATTGGTGGAACAGATTACCATTGCAAACTATCACAGACAATCTGAAATCTAAACGTTATAATGGGCAAATAGCCAGAATTGTAAGTTCTATGAAGGTGATGCTGAAATGCTTCAATAAGCAGTCCCTAAGGCATCTAAATGCCGAGCTGGTGAGGACTTGGCCAAAGTTAGTGTTCCAAGCTCGTAAGACGTTTGCAGACATCTTTCTTGAGGATACCTTAACAGTGGCAATACAATTCTTTACTGCAGATGAGGTTACAAAGTTGCTTATGGAATATATGTCTCTTGTTACCCCTTCAACTGGGCAACTTCCTCCTATTTATATTGGTGTGTTCTTTGACCATCTTCAGCAAGAATCTTTATTGGATGGCTTGGAGTATGATGTTATACTGAATGATTTAGTCAACTGGTGCCAAGCGAAAGCTTCTGATGAATGCTGTGATGCAGTACTGAGGCTAGTTGATAAGGTAAATATTCTAACATGTGTCATACATGTTTACATGTTCAGACCAATATGATTATCAGAATTTTTTACTCAGAGTAAGCCTAGAGGGCTTTAATAGTTTTGGTGCTCTCTGTGCTTGGTGATAATATCTTAACTTGAAAAGTTTTGACAGTGGAGAACTTTACTGGTGGCGGTAGGATATGGCAGTTATCTCTAACGGATTCCTGATTACGATATGCCAGGTGTGACAAATGCCGCATTGTCATTCATTGACATGTTGCGTATCTGTAACCGGCCGGTGTTTATCCTGTTGACGTAGAGACTTCCAACCTGGCATGTTGAGCTACGATTGCCTATACATTGTTATCTCTTGGTGGTTGTCATTATTTTGCATTGCACTTTGATCACCATCATGTATATTTCAGTCAATTTATGATGCTACGGTAAAAAAAAAAAACTGGCTAAATATATCTCACCATCTGCTCGGCTTAAATAAAATAGCATAATTTGACCATTCTTTAAACTTATCGGTTAGATCACTGTTGGCTAAAGGAATATTTAATGAGGATTTATAAGCATGAATTCTATTTGACAGTTATGGCCGACATACGAAGCGAATGCTACCTTCGAACAAAAGATCAAATTGCTCCTAAACCTAGGACGTCTACCGAGGGAACTAAGCCCGGCGTGTGGCCCGTTGAGCTGGGCGACTACGAGGGTGATGGAAGGTGGAATAAGCGAGAAGATCAGATTGGTGGGCGCTCTACCGCCTGGTGAAGTTTTCAGGTAAGTACATAAATCGGTTTCATATAAATATCTGAATCTTTTTTTCTTTCTTCCCATGGCAATCAATCCTCTCGTTTGAAGATTATTACCCGCATTAATAAGCGACTTCAGTTGGAAGCCTTTTAAAAAGATGGTGTCCCCTTTGTTAGAATTTTGCAGAGAGTTTTGTGATATTTCTGAATGCTGTTTCGTGTTAATAACCTAACTGTATTAGCCAAAATGTATATATAATGCATATGTAATAATGTATATGTAATATGCAATGTTATGTCACGTGCGATTGAATGTATCGCTACAGTTGTCAGGTGTGACTGAATGTATCGCTACAGTTGCCAGGTGTGACTGAATGTATCGCTACAGTTGTCAAGTGTGACTGAATGTATCGCTACAATTGCCAGGTGTGACTGAATGTATCGCTACAGTTGTCAGGTGTGACTGAATGTATCGCTACAGTTGCCAGGTGTGACTGAATGTATCGCTACAGTTGTCAGGTGTGACTGAATGTATCACTACAGTTGTCAGGTGTGATTGAATGTATCGCTACAGTTTTCAGGTGTGATTGAATGTATCGCTACAGTTGTCAGGTGTGATTCAACATGGTGTCATGGTTTTGTTCCGTGTGCACAGTTCAGCGTACAAGTCATTCGCTTCGCTACTACCGACTCGGCTGAGCGAGTTGAACTCTGACACGAACACTGTACTCCGGGCTTTACTCGACGCAGCCGCTAATGGAGACATCACCCTTCTGAACGTAGTCGCATCATTAGCTGCTGGTAATACAACTTTTCTAACAATAAGTAACATATATAGAATACAAGTAAAGTTAGTTGATATTGCAATATAACAAATTGGCCTCAGAACTCTAATCCATATTAATATTATTAAATAAGTTTGTTTGCTTCTTTGATTATTCCGTTTACACCTTAACTACCCAACCGTTTATGTCAGGGGTACAGAAAAGGACATTGGGTACTTCTTAACACATTTAATACAACACCACCGGTGGTGCACGTTAAGCTTGATTTTTAGGCTAAGTGTACCACCGGTGGTACATGTCAAACTTGATCGTTAGGCCACGTGCACGACCGGTGGTACAAGTTAAACTTGATCGTTAGGCCACGTGTACCAGACACTAGTGATGTGATACTTGCACTATTTACATTTACACAATGTGATAACTACTGAAAATGAAAAAAATAATGATGTATTAATATTGTAATGGAACATTGCATGATAATATATACATTTTCAATAAAAATATCAAATGGTCTGAATGACAATGTCAGGCAAAATTGACTTGGCACGGAACGTGTTAACCGGAAAAAAGGTACCGCTCCCGAAGGATGGATCAAATCAACAAAAATGCGAAGGAAGCCGCAAGCAAAATCTAGTTTTATGTGTAGAAATACTATAATAAGAAATATAATAAGAAACTAGTATTATTACGAGAAAAAAATTATTTTTAATTGGTAATGGATGATTTAAAAAAATACTTAAGCGATTTTAAAAATTCTTTCAGCTATATAAACCTATATTATTAGCGAGTAACATGGAGTGTATTTTAATTTTCAAAGTCTACATTAACCCCTGGACTGTCAAAAACCATAAAGGTTTAAGATCCATACAAATGAATGTCAACCTCATGAGGTACAGGTCAACAGACTGTTGGCAGCATAAGCTTTAAAAAATACTCGCTTTATTTATTTTCTTTGTATGTTCTTTATTGTCTCATATTGTATAAAACTGTGTTGTGTTGTTCATGTGTTTGCTACAAAAAAATCTCTTTTCTTTTGATATAAACTGGATATATGTTGCCAGGTGATGACACAAAGGGCTGGTGGGACGAGGCAATCGACTCTTACATGGCAACACTTGCCCTCAAGAATGATAAGAATATCTATGAAGTGGTGTACAAACGCTGCTGGGAGGGCCTCTCCACTGGTGTCTGCGATCGTCTCCTCGTACCACTGCTTCGGTGTGTAAACATAACTCTTTATGAAGAAATGAGCACGACATATTTTTGATATTCAGTGTTATCATTGGGGTGTTCCTTATTTTTTGAAGTGTAAACTTGTTTAAGAACAAGTGAACGAAAGGGAACCGTCATGCTCGGATCAATAACACTTTGGAGATCGTAAAAGTACAACACATTTTGCCTTCAAAATGATTTGTATCACATTTTGTATACATGTAGTAGTTTGCGAAATCAATAGCCTTTAAATATTATCAATGACTAGCTTTCGCCTGCGGCTCTGTTCGCGTTAATTTAAATTTTAGCTATCCCCGACGAGCCTTTTTTCTGGAATAGAGATAGATGCGTCACAAGCCGACCGCTTAGGCCAATCGCGTCTCTCTATCGCTTGTTCCGTACTCTTGCTTGCACGCTCAGCTCAGGCGAAACGTGACTATGAGTCATGCCTTTTCGTGTGTGCAGCTAGCGTTCATCGATTTATAAGACATTATCACGGCCAAAATTATTATTTTTAATGTGAATGTGAGTTTATTTGTTTGTTACCCTGAAAGTACGTTTCAACTACTAATTCCATTGTTTTGAGTTTTCACTTCTGTCGGTAGTCCTTATGACTGCCTCGACTTTTTTTTTACATGGGTTTAACACATCAGGTTTTCCGTTTTAGTGGTCAGCTTATCACTTGGGACATAGGCCTCTTCCGGCAGTTTTCAATTTCTCCCATCATTTGCTCTTCTTTGCCAATCTGAGCTACCAACTTTCTTTATATAATCTGTCCATCTTTTAACATGTCTCCCTCTTTCCCTTTTGCCATCCCGTGGACACCATTCTGTAATATTTTTTGTCCATTTTATCTTACTATCTCTTGTCATCTGTCCATTGCCACTTTAATTGCTTAACTTTAATTATTATGTCTTGTACTTTTGTTGTTTATCTTATTTCTTGTGCTCTTTTCCGGTCTTTTGTGAGACTCTTCATACTCCTTTCCATTCCTCTTTGATATGTTCTTGGTTTTAAGTGATATATGATATGGGAGAGAAAGGTTAAATGTCGAATCTATATTAATGCGAGCGAAACCGCGGACAGAAGTTAGTTTGTTGTACTATTAATTTTTTTATACTAAATGATGATATTTCAAGATATTCGACTTCCGCGTTCTGTGAAGAGTTCCTGTCGGAGGTTTTGAAACAACTCTTCGATATTCTAGAAGACGTACAGAAGAAGCCGACGGTACACTACGAGTACCACAAACGCGTCGTCGACTACACGAGGGCGTTGACCATCGTCCAGATGGCATTTGAAAAGGTGAGGTGAAAATTTTTTCTAATCTATAATTGTCCCGGTACTGGGTTCGATTTTGGTCATGTATGTCCATGATGTGGAAATCCAAAATTTAGGACATATACAGAAAATTCTTATTATATGGTAATTTCGATTGGGTACAGAGTCTTATGCTACTCCCATACCTGCGTGTATTGGCACGAAGTTTTGTCTATGGTCAGAGTAAATGCAGATGTGGGAAGATATTATCATTACGCGCTACGAACTATCGGATTGCGTGACGATACACGCAGCACGATAACTGGGCCCGCGGTTTTTACACACATCAAAGGAACTTGGAGACGCTAATGCAGAGTTACTATTGAAATGATAATGGTGTGTAAACGTTATTCTACGCCTTTATCGGAATTAATTTTGAGGTTACTTTTTAGCGGCACAAGTGACCGAAGCTTCGTCGCGCAGGTATGGGATTAGCATTAAGCTAACTATATATTTATAAAAGACGACTGAATTGAGAATTTCCTCCCTTCTTAAAGTCTGAGTGGAGCCCTCGAGAACGTTGTCAGCGTGATACAGTGACACTGAATCCTTCAATCACTAATCTTACAACACAACACAGATCATCCCCACACACGTACACATACACACATGTGGTGGAAAGGTTTTATTTTTTTCATTATTCGAACTGAAGCAATTTAGTTTAGTTGTCAGATCTGAAATACATGATTGAGTTTGTGAGGTACACTCGGTTGGTACACACGTGTATCTCACGATTTCCTATATATATAGATAGTTAGTTTAGTTTAGCCTACTTAGATTAGCGATACTAGGCAACAGTCCAAGTCAAGGGTGAGTGCCTTAAGCGCTCCCTTACTATTCCGGTGAAGCTGTAGAGGCCTGTCAAGCTAAGTCAAGTGTAGTCAGGTCGAAAAAAAAACTTATTTCATAGTTATATATAAAAATTAAAGAGTTGTTTGTTACCTCAGAACGTCTTCATTTATAAACTGATTTGGAAAAGTTTTTTTTATTGTAAGGAGGATATTTTGAAGATGGTCCCATTTAAAAATTGTTAGCATTGCACCTTGGATTTCGAAGACACGTGGAAACTGCTCAGTATCAAATAGGGAATATATAGTGACTCGGATATTGGTAGGTTTATGACGGTCTAAGACTATGTAGTTACCTAACTATGGTCAAGGACATTCTGGTGTATTTTTTCCAATCCAGACGTCTTTCGAATCGGTTATATTTTTGAAGTAATACTTCTTTCTTTACGCACGCTTGGCTTGGGGGAGTAAGCTGGTGAATGCGTAACTAGGGTGTTACGAAAAGTGTGATCGGGCGAGGCGAACGGAAGTTGAGAGGGAGATATAAGTTAGTGGAGATAGTTACGTTTCGTATATCTAAAACACAGTGCAGGTATTAAAACATATTAATTTATTAATGTAAAACCCATAATAAATTTAAATATTTGCAGTAAATTAATATATATATATATATTATACATTATATTTATGGTCTAAAGCACACTCGTTTTTTGTCAACATTTTCTTTTTAGTTTTTCCTCTGTAACTATAAATGGTATTGTTATATGTCACCAGATTCCTAATTCGTTGGAGTCCCCGAGCACAGTGCTGTACCGTTCGCTGAATATTCAGCAGATGTGGTACATCGTCCGGCAGACTTGCAAGCTGTGTGTCACGTTACGAGACCATATCGTCTGTCCACCGAACGCTGACGACACCTTGAAGATATCGTGCAGGTAATCTTTTCATTATATGTATAGATAAATACTAACAACGGCCCGCGATTCCGCATGTATTTTTAATTTTCTAAATATCATAGGCTCGTTATGTTATTAAAATTTGAGTGTTTTATGATTACTAAAAGTTACAAGATTAGTTTATACTTCATCAATTTTGAAATTATATTACTTCTCGCGTACAAAATTACATAAAAATAATAGCCTTTCGACACAAAAACCTACTTGACATGGTGCTTGAACTCACTATCCAGCAACAAATCGGTCATATGCTTTGGGACGCTTATTATAAAGCCCTAACATTATTACCCAAATATTATAAAACAAAGTCGTCCGCCGCGTCTGTCTGTCCGTCTGGATGTTTGCGATAAACTCAAAAACTACTGAACGAATTGTAATGCGGTCTTCACCAATAGATAGAGCAATTCACGGGGAAGGTTTAGATATATATGTTTTAATATCAGGGCAGGAGAACGTCCGCCGGGCCTGCTAGTTACTAAAAAAAAAACAGTTTCTGGTTTTACTGAGTCTGAAACATGTGATGACCTGTTTGTTACAGTTTCTGATGTTGAGACAATGCTGGTCTGTTACGATATTTGTATACGTTATACATCAACGATCGGTTTTTAATGAGTAAATTCCAAACGAATCATACCCTTATGTGGGTGTTTTTGTTATACTAGAAAGTTCCACTGCGCTGCTTACATGTGCCTGAGCGCTGCGATATGCTGTCGGAAACCGGCAGCTAAGTTCTACGATTTTGTCTTCAACGAGACGGCTTGGTCTTCGCTAGTAGACCGCGACCACGTGTACAAACTGCCTCTGAGAGCTCGCACGGTCAGTTGTTTCATTGCTTTTTATGCTACTCTCATACTTGCGTATAGTAACAACAGTGTTGCCAACTTTAAAAAATATGTATTAACTCCTGAAATTAAAAACGAAAGTCTTTAAAATTGTCATAATTATTTGAAAATCCCTATGAAATTAAAATTAATAATTGTGATACCGAAGTTGACAGACATTTACACGTGTATAGTAATACTGTAATGTATGTATTTTTGACCTTTCTTAATGACTCACAGACTGTTATCCTAATTTCAACAATCAATAAACATATATGGATAAATAAAACTAAAGCGTCTGTCTGTATTTTTTTACTCATAGTATTGTTTATACATATAAAAGTGGGTGTATCCTTATGGACCACACTATAGAAGTGAAATCTTAATATTATTATTTTATTTTACTATTAACTAAATCGTGGATTGTGTCAACCGGTACCGAATGTATATATACGGTTCAGCGTCACCGACATTGCCGTTACGGTGGACATTTTTTTTACAAGATTTCATTTCAACAAGACGTGCGTTTTTCAAACTTTATAGAGTTGTAATTGACATGTGTAATGTAACAGACCGTGAGGAAGATCCGTCGGGCTGTAGGTGTGGACGTGACGGAGGCGAGTGTCTCGGCGAGTAGTACTGGCGCCAGTACTGTCCGCACGCGTGTGTTCTTGCGCACGCTGACCGACAACCCGCTACACTACGACCTCATACCGCTGGAGTCGCAGACGGTAATACCAACACTTCCCCATAACGGTCACCGTCACACTACTCAACCAAAAAAAAAAAAAACAAAAAGAAATTGAGTGCAAAACTATACTTTGCTTAGAAAGATTCTCATACTTTTATAGCTATACAGGTAATGATAATTATTTTGGTAGACTTAGAACTAAGTGTCTAAAAAGTAAACCTAAAGCAGGATGTGTCGTAAAGACACACGACAGAAGTGAAACTTTTGTAATACAGAGTAACATTTTGATAAAAAATACAACAAGAAACTAACGTCACGCGGTGTTCTCAGGTGGTCACCCATCCTATTACTGACTGCGCCCGACGTTGCTTAACTTTGGTGATCGGGCGAGAACCGGTGTTTTTAACACTCTATCCGCCACACAGTGTTTACCCCGACCACTTTTCGTCACACAAAATGGTCGCCGAAAAGAATTTCAAAGCCCTCCCATAAGAAGAAAATATCCCTTGCATATATTTTTTTTTCACAGGTGCAAACTCAGGATATCGAACTGGCGGACAACGAATTGAATGCACACCCTTGCGCGGGCACACTTACTGCACTCGTAGCACATGCATGCACCCTCGAGCACCGCACGTGGCTACAGACCCTACTGTCTACACTCACCGGGGATTCACATCGAAACGTTAAATACTTACTCGCTCAGGTGATTCCCTTTGATACTTTATTCTGCTGTTGCCCGAAACCACAATCTTATCTGATGTTAAATGAGGATGTGGTCGACGATGGGAAACTCGCTAAATCTAAAGAGGGACTGGCTCTCAAGTGCGGCTGCCGGAACACACCGACAGGTGCTTGGCGATAGGTATTCATTCATTTATTACAATTTAAATAATTCAGACTATAATTGTTTTGAGTTTTCACTTCTATCGGCAGTTCTTATGATATCTTCGACTTTCTTCCCCCTTAATTTTTCGATTTTGATTAGTTCGTTTTAGTCAAATTGCCGCATTCGAACACTCATGCTGATACACATGTGTGGTTCATTACATGTATGATTACTTTAGCGCTTAGATAGACTCGTAATGTTGTATTGAAGGCAACAGCCCAAGTCGAGGTCCGTCCGTTTTGGCCAAGCGCTCGCCCAAAAAACCTATTGAAGCTGTTAAGGCAAGTTGGCTTGTGTTAGCCTAACAGCAGTTAGTCAGTTAAAAAAAAATGCAGGCCCGGCTTATGAGACACGACTTGTAGAACATCACTTTGCAATAATACAGTTCTGAAGTGAGAAAATGCTGTTCCATTTCTTCTGATATATTCTTGGGCTTAAACGACATTAACAATAGTCATTGAATTTATTTACAAGGATCGACCAGTAACGATATTTCTAGGTGATATGCAACAATAAAGTGGAACTCGCTCCCCACGCTGCCGATCTACGTGGAGCCCTGTTCCAGTTTGTTGTACAGACCGCCGAGGTGGTGGACACGGAGTCTCTATTCAACAGCCTCCATATCGACGTGGTGAGTTTTTTATGTCTCCTTCATACTTGAATACACTCGGTATATCTATATATGAACTAGTTGCTCGGCCTAGCTTCGCACCGGTGAAACAAAATCTTCGCTTTATAGTACAACCATGTAATGAAATAGAATGGCAACTAAACCACTGAATCGAATGTCAATTCTGACAATATTTTGAAAAATCACCATACTGACTTCTGACTCACTGACTTATATGCAGATTTTTTAATCCAAATGTGTTTCACTTTGTCATACAATTTTTCATACATTTCATACAAACCTTTGCCTGACAATTACAAACACGACAACAAAAGAATTATCGAAATACGTGCAGCCGTTCTGAAGTGATGCTCTTACATACATACGACAACTGATTTTTATTTATATACATAGATATTAGTACTCACCCACTAACCAAATACCTACGATTGTAATTATTTATTGAACAATTTCAGCTCGACACCATAACCTCATGGCATGATGATACCACTCTTGAAGATATGACGTATTTAAATACCGCTGTCAACATTATGATATCAACGATCATAGACAATAACAAGAACACGGACGTGCACACGAACCTCTTGCAGTGTTTGACTCGAATTCTACTTGTCTATGGGAACAGAGTTAATGTGAAGTGGTCTACATTTCAACCATACTTTGGTGGTAAGTCTGTCAGACATTTTTAAACGAAAACTCGTTGAACAGAGAATGAAAGTAAACCGTCACGCTCGGGTCGGTGACGCACTGAGTCGTGTACGTGTATATTAGTGCGAGCGAAACTGCAGGCAAAAGCTAGTAGACAATTATTATTAGTCGTCTATGCATCATCGTCGTGCAACGTGTTTGCAATCAGACACCGTGTCGTCACTTTGCCGTACAATACTGTAAAAATATCATCACCCCACCTAAGTAGTGTTGGTACAACATGTCTTTCTTTTCAACTGTCCTCTGTCACATGTCATTCACGACTTTTATGCACATATCATTTATCACACAATACATCCACACCTTCGGTCTTCCTATATCCGTCCACTTTCAAACTCAGAGCTTCTCTTGTTGCATGACTTTTTATCTCTTCTCATAATATGCCCGTACCATGCTAATCTATAACTCTTCTACTTTTCGATTACTGGTGCTATTTTCAAACGTCCTCTGATATACTCATTCTTAATTTTATCCATTCTGGTTACACCACACATCCTCTTCCACACACATCTTAACGTTCGCATCTCTACCTCAC
Source organism: Antheraea assamensis (assembly GCA_035772565.1). Taxonomy (NCBI): domain Eukaryota; kingdom Metazoa; phylum Arthropoda; class Insecta; order Lepidoptera; family Saturniidae; genus Antheraea; species Antheraea assamensis. Next base: position 12,617 of record JAQQSE010000250.1, read on the forward strand.
GTAATCTTTTCTCATCGCTCTCTTTTGTTCCATATAAAGCGACTAGTCTTATTATAGTTTTAGAAACCTTCACCATGAGTTTCAACAACTTTAATATAAAAAAATTGCTTCTCTGTAAAGTCGGTTTACGGACGATAATTTTACGTCATAACATCATAAGAAAACATTGATAAATATTACATACTATTTGCCGCAAGAGATAGATCAAGTCAAAAGGTTAGACCGATCGCGCGCCTCTATCGCTTGTTCCGCGCTTTCGCTTGCGCGCTCAGTTCAGGCGGAACGTGACAATGAGTCGTGTTTTTTCGTGCGTGCAGCCAGCGTTTCGATTTATAAGACGTTGTCACATAAAAAAAAATTGTGTGGGTATATTAATTTACACGAGTACGAAGTCGCGGTCATCAGCAAATATTAAAAAAATAATTTATTTATCTTTTCAGACAAACCGACAGAAGAAACCAAATCTTGTCTCAGTATATTAACTAAAATAACAAAACACAGTATATCGACTCGGGAATTAGTGCCAACACTATTGGCCAAACTCGAGTCCAACGTTTGGTTCCAAACGTGCAAACGTTTGAGCCAACTGAAGAAGTTATCGTCATTATTCGGACAGGCGTGTGGCGGTTTGTATTTGGACAAATATAGGAATATATTGGATCAGATCAGGAAGAAGGACGCTGTGGAGTATATAAAAATGTTATATTACGCGCAGATGGAGTGCGACGGTTGTTGTGACGTTCAAAATTTTAAGTGAGTATTTTGTGTTCCATTAATGGTCCAATTTTGAACATAATAGTAAAGCTTAGAAACCTTTTTTGCGCTTGTTAATATTATCTGTATTGAATATCTGTGTCGTTACTTTTCAAAATGAGCCGATTCCAGTTTTAATCGTTGGTAAGAATTAATGTTACTACTAAAAATCGTATTGTTAACAAAATTGGGAGTTTGTTCATAGTACATAAAATCTGAAAATTCTTAAAATAATAGTAAAGATCTTATGAACGGCTAAGGTACGTCGTGTGCTTAACGCAGTGTTGATTATGGTCATACCTTCCTTCGGGAAGAGGCCTATGACCCCGCAGTGGGTCTCTTACAGGCTGATGTGAGTACAGGCTGATGTGAGAAATCTTTCAGGAGAATCGTAGACCTGACATCGAGTATGCTGCGAGCGGAGAAGACAAAGTGCCTCAGTATACTGTCTTCGTATTTACGTAGGCAGAGATCCTCAGATGGCGCTGTCCTCGCCATGTTCGATATCCTGAAACTGAACGAGCTCATCGACTCTGATTACACAGAGGTTAGTTTAATAATTTAACCCATTGGCTGATTTTTTAAGACTCGCAAGACAAATTTTTATTTCGCGACAATCGTACATTGTAAATTTCATGGTTTAGTAAAAAAAAGTTCGTACAATTGAAAAAATAATTTAAAAATACATTTTCCATAAAAATTACAATTTTATAATATGTAATTTGTTATTTTTAAAGTTTTTTTTGTAATAATTCAGATATATTTTTAAGCTTATGCTGCCAACAGTCTGTTGCCCTGTGCCTCATGAGGTCTACATTCGTTTGTATAGATCTTAAACCTTTATGGTTTTGGACAGTCCAGGGGTTAATTGTAATGTCGATAACTCCTCCACATACACCACAAGGGGCAAAGGGATAACAACCATTGTATTGGAACCTCCAGGCTAGGCGGATACGATGAACCGATGATGGGTTTAGTTGATAGCGTATTCGGACACCGCGTTGATAGACGCAAAATCGAATCCTTACGACTGACTCAGAGCTTTCGGTGAAGGAAAACATCGTAAAAAACCATATCACGGTGGTAGCGCGTTTTCAAAGTCCACCTGGTTACCTACCACCCTGGAGTTGTAAATCAATCGCCAAGCATCAGTTTGTGTATTCCGGCAACTGCACTTGAGAGTCAGCCTTTATCTAGGCTCAGCGTGCTTACCATCTCAGACTGCATTATCATTTAACATCAGATGAGATTTTGGGCAAACGCTGAAATCTATAGAGTGTATAAATACAACTTAATCGACCTAAGCAGACCTGGCGAATAACTGTACTCGCTGAGGCTAATAACATTGGGTTTACTTAGAGAGGGCGAAATGTGAAGCCACTGACAGACCGAGATAGAAAAGCATCGTGTCTGCTCTCTATCTGCGTGCATGCATGTGCGTGCGTGCGTGCGTACGTGCGTGCGTGCGTCTCAATAACTCGATCAAATCCATCGTAAACAGTTCAAATGACATTCGCTGTATAGTACGATTCGATAGTAAAAATAATTCTCTTATTATACTAGTTGTTACCCGCGATTTCGTTTGCGTTGCTTATTTTCCTAACGATACATTTTATACACGGAAAAAAATCATTCGCTGCACAGCGCTTACACCGCTTACAACTATTATCCACGACAAGAAAAGACACATCGCTGAAAGCGAAGTGTTTATAAAATCGTAGTCTCTTAAGACTTTTAATAACTTCATATGAACACTAGCTGTTCGGCCCGGTTTGACAGATTAACGTTCAATTGATATTTTAAACTGAAGACTGTCTCATTTTTTCTTCAGTTGACTCGTGCAAAGTCGGGGAGGGCAGCTAATTGTCCTCGCTAAACTTTGACCGCTCTGTATATAGTTGCGCAGAACACAAATTTACGTATAAACACGTATTATTTTATACGTGTAACATCAAGATAACTTGATAAAATACGATCTAAATCGACAATATGTCAAAATATCATTAAGAATTCGTTCGGAGCATTAACCGTCGGAAAGTTTTGCATACCTAATGAGAAAAGCGGACCCACCCAACTGCAATGTATGTGGAAAAGCTTGACGATGTGCATCACTTAATAATGGAGTGTGCCAAGAACAGCATCGAAAGAGAGCCGTTGATGAGTACTATGAGTGCTAGTTGTCAAAACATAGGTAGTTGTCACAGCATTTTGGCAGAACCCTGTTCGGATGAAGTTAAGATGTTGTATGACTTGGTAATGATATTTCATCAGCGACACTCCCGATGAACCTTGAAAGAATGGGGAATTATGAGGCTGATATATTCAATAGAATAAAACCTCCTAGATAAAAAAAAATTAAGCATATTTTAAATTCTTATAATAATATTTCTGCTTTGTTTTGTAAACTCTTGTGACTGTATTACACGCAAACTCGAACCTACGACTATATCGAGATAGGTCAAATACATGGACAAGGGTTGTAGCATTAAATGTTAACTGCAATCATCAGGAGGCGATTTATCTGGTGAAGAACAGTCTCCACCTAATGGATGATGAGTTGAAACGGAGCCTCGTGCGTCAGATCGCAGGACACTGCCAACACTCTCTCGTGAAAGTCCGTAAAGCTGCGCTCGGTGTCATGTTGAAGGCTTTTCAAGGTAATGTAATATGTTTATGGGATAAACAGTTTTATTTTTGACATTTTGTGTACATCCTCGATCAATAGAATTCATCTAAAAGTCGAAACAATATCAATTTTATTATTCGCAAAGAACCCCCACCCCCCTCTCCGCCCTCTCACTTTTATCAAAATTTTATACAGATTGTTAAAATGACCCCCCCCCCCCCCCCCCCCCCAACGATTAAGGAAACCGAAACCACGAGCTAAAGCTAGACTAACTTGTCTATAATTTAAATATGTTATTATTCCACCGTTCGTACGTTAAATGTAAAGCAAGATGGCGGTTTGACAGTTATCTTCTTATTTGAAATGCATTGTACAGCTAGCACGTTAGAGAAACTTCAAGATGCATTTTTATTGAAGCCTGTTAAATATATACTTTTGTTATTCAGAGCTCTATCCAGAGAAAACAAATGCGAACAAACGTAGGAAACTGGACACGACGCCGATCATCGACTCGATATCCGACAAGGATGAGTATGTCGATATAGTAATGACGTCCCTAGCGTTGGGTATCACCGACAAGGCCGACGGGGACGACGAAGGTTCAATACGTGCGGAACTGGAGAAGTCACTGCATGATGATGATCTGGCTATAAGGTATTTGGAACATTCTAGAAAAATATTGTATAATAGCCATAAGTTATGGGTTTGCGGGGACTTGATAAGTTTCTTTGTTTGCTGTCTCATAATGTTACACATTTTTCTTTTGGTAATCAATCTTTACTAATATTAAAAATGTAAATGTTTGTTTGTTTATCATGCCTTAACTATTTGAGCCGATCATTTAGAAATTTTCCATACCGGTATACAGAAATGGACATAAGATACCTTTAATCTAGATATGATGTCTGCATTAACGTGGACAAAGCCGCGGGAAAAAGCTAGATTAATATAACCCGTCACTAGATGGCGCTGCAGCGCATCAACTTCTATATCGTACAATTTATGTATTGGAACATAATACTTTATTTATTTGCTAAATCCTTTCTGCTATAAATCACTACTACATAGCGCTTTAATAATTACGAATAATAATAACAAACGTGAACGAAGCCACGAGTACATCTAGTATCACATAAGCGTTCGTTTTTGAAGTGAAAACTCGTTTATCGGCTCGGCTTCATCCGTCATCGACCATACTGTTCTCATCTCAGGGCCGGAGCCCCCCAATGCCATCTACTTCCTTTTGACCGAATCCAACAGACAGCGGCTCGAATCGTTGACGACCGAGTGCTTTCCTTAGGGCCCGACACTTCGTAGGGGTGTTGCGTCTCTTTGCGTCCTTTACAAGATCTACAACGGAGTGTGTTCTGAAGAGATGTTCGGACTGATAACTGCCGCTGAGTTCCATTACCGAACAACTCGCCATAAAATGAAATTCCATCAATGAAATCGCGATAGTTGGAAGTCGTCTACTGTGCGGTTCTCACGTGCGTTCTTGCCACGTACGTCGGCTCTCTGGAATGAACTCCCAGCAGCAGCGTTTCCGGACCAAGACAACCCACAGACCTTCAAGAAACGAGCCTACTCCTTCCTCAAAGGCTGGCAACGCATCTGTGATGCCTCTAGTGTCGCAGGTGTCCATGGGCGGCGGTGATTACTTACCATCAGGTAACCCGTCTGATCGTTTTCCAACGCTCGCATAATAAAAAAAAAACGTTTGCTGTGGATCGTTCCAAAAATAACTATTTATAACAATAAAATAATATTATATATCTTTTGTATATAACCTTGTTTTTCAAGTTTATGCATATATTGTGTGTATTTAAATATTATTATTATTATTTATTTGTATATAAACATTGATGTGTATGAACTTTAATGTGCATGTATTTATTTATAAGGTGCCACTTCTATCCGTGTGTTTATTTATATATATATATAACCGATACTGTCGCGTTTCCAGATTCGTAGAGTGTTTCATAATGACTGTATATCTACCAACGATGGGGACTTCGAAGAATGTTGAGAGGGAGCTCTGCTCTTCCGTCTTCGCTCTCATGGAGATGCATTTCGCGAAGCTGAGAAAGCAGGAGCTGTTTAAAAAGTTGAAACTTAGAGACGAACCGCTCGAGTTAAGGTATTGTTACAACTAAATGAACTACTATATTTATTTAGTACTGATTATTTTTTAAATATATTGGATAGGTCCTTAGCGTTTTAGCATAATCTCACCTGATGTGGTAATGACTTTTTAAGACGAGGGTCAAATGTCTATGAAGTAAAACTAAAAAACAGGTATATATATAACACAAGTACATTATATTTCGTTCCCACGATCGATGATTCATTCTTTTTTCGTGCCAAGTTCACATACAGCGTGTATTATAGAGTTTTGTCTAAGAAATAGAAGGCTTATCTTTACCATAAAGTTGTAGTATTATTGTCCAAAGAGTGGTTGGAAATACTTTTTGCGTATAAATTCTTCCAACTTATTCTTCACGAGTGTCCTGAATTATTGATGGATTATAGAAAACTATAGAATACCAGGATTATTGAAGGTCTATTATTTTGTTCACAGGAACTCGAACAGCGGTCCGTTGAAACTGTTGACGATGAGCAAAACTTATCAAGGAACTATACGGACCAATCTGAGTGGGAGGAGTGAACAGAAACCTGTTAAAAAACCAAGTATTTATACAGTTCTCATCTCTATATGTTAAATTCTTGTGTTCGTTATTACGGTATTAGTAGGTTTGACCGATTTGAATAAAAAAAAACTTATGTTTTTCAATATGTGTAGGCGTAGCAATTTATTTTAATTTTATGTAATTATGGTCTCATTTTGTATTCCATTGCAGATGCCAATTCATCCGGAATCGATGTCCAGATGCCTGTTGATAATATCTTGGAGGAGTTGTTGGAATTTACAAAGGTATTTCAATTTTTTCTCTTTTTCTTATTAGCTTACTAACATTTGGCCTTGGCTTGGTGCAGTGTAGACTTGATTTATCATCCTTCAGGAGAAGTATTTATTTTCTGAACGATAGACCCTGTGTTCTTGTTTATAGCTCTGACAACGTGCATGCAACGTGTCACGATAATTGGTTGAACAGTTACGCCGTGAAAGGAAAAAAAGCACACGAATTCATATTCGCTTTGATATTATTAGTCAGTGTTAGGTTGATGTTTATTCATTGTTGAAGTTGCTACTAGATGGCGCTGGTCTATTTTAAAACGTAACTATCGAGAGAAATCGTCACCTTCAACTAATCCGCACACCCATTGGTTTAAACAGATCACGTCATAATCAAACTCAATCCATCTTCGTACACATTGATTTAAATAGATTTATCATTATTACATTTATACAATATGCGCCCGCATAGGTTTAAACAAAATCACTTTCAACCGATCCCCGCCTGCTTTAGTATTAGCAGATCATGCCATAAACACTTTCAGCTAATCCGGGGTCGCGTTGGCTTAAACAGATGACGTCATATCCAATCCGCGTCCGCATTGGTTTGAACAGACTTAACATAGTTACCTTTAAACAATCTGCGCTCGCGTAGGTTTGAAAATATCACGCCGTAATTACTTTCAACCAATCCGCGCCCGTGTAGGTAACAGAACACGTCACACCAGAGAGCGCTGATTGGTCGAGAGCAAACTGGCAATAAACTACGTGGTTCAGACAATACTCTAAGCTGTTTTCATTCAGGTTAACGCGGAAGCCTCCATATCGTTATGCGTGGAGATTGTGAAAGCGATCCGAGACAACAACACTGGTGGGTTCGAGTTCGACAAGAACATGTCGACTCTGCTTGTCAAGCTGATGACGAGATTAAACGGGCTGACGCCGCTGGTGGTGGAACTTTCCCGAATCTTTATCGAGAGAGTCTGCAGGATTGATGGGTGAGTAGTCAACATTCTATAAGCGTTTGAAGAAAATTATATCTTATATATACACACAAAAACTACTCCAATGATTTTGATCATTTTTTTTTTATTTTGCTTTGTAGACACTTGGTCCTTATTTAAAATAAATAATTAGCAAGATTTTATCATATGAATAATTGAATATAGGATTATTAACGTTTTAAGAAACTATGACTTTTATGAGCACTAAGCATTCACCGTTGTGTCTAGTGGAGCAAGCGATGTGGCGCGCATGCGTAGGAGAAGGGGGGAGGGGTAAACGAATGACATTGTTTACAAAGGGATTTTGTAAGCCAAGTATATACATTCAATTTTACACTCAAAATAAATTTTTAGGATAATACATAACGCAGATGTAGCCGCGGTTATCAGCTAGTTAATTTATATAAGCTTACAAATAGCTCGAATAAACAGCAACAGTGATCCGAATAGGCAATACTCGAATGATTCGATATAGTTTGAGACGGGCTATTTTTAGAATGCCATTGTATTACGTTATCTAAAAGAAGTCGTGGTAGTCGAGTGGTTCGCCTGGTGTAGTATCAATCTGATGTCAACAAGTTAGAACCCTGGCATACAGCAACGAATTTTTCGTAATTCGCGTACATTAGCTAATTGGTAACACAACGGGTAACGGTGAAGGAAAACAATGTGATGAAACCTGAACGTGGGAGATGCTCTTGTATCACCGACGTGAGGAAATATAAAACTGAATTTCTCAGAGTTTCAAACCGTCGTGGGTTGGCGTGGGAGTGATTATGCCCATACCTACCTTCAGGAAGAGGCCTATGGACCTGCAGTAGGTTTTTACTGGCTGATGATGACTGTATTACGTTCCCACGATCGATGAGTTATACATTGTTTACTTATAAGGAGTTCGAGAAGCTGTAGTAACATTATTATATTCAGTTACCGAGAGACTGGTAGCATTAGCTTTATATTGCCTTGCGTATTAAGTACCAGTGCCTTCGCGCTTAAACATCTTAAAAACGTATGCAACAATATATTTTTAGATTTCAAAAGTCTCTGGAAGATTTAAAAGAGGTCACAAGAGGGTCCGAGGGCGAGGGTATGATCAAGCTGCTGCTGGAGGAGGTTAAACTGAGAACTCGTGGGAAAGACTTCTTTAAATTAGGGTAAGTTGTAAATTTCACACAATCGTTTAATAAACCCAATAGACATTTCAATTTGGAGCGATGACGTCATATCTATAATAGCAGATCTATCGTTATTATAAACAACTAGCTGTTCGCTTCGGTTTCACACGATTGTAGTATTGAAGTAAACGTGAGCGAGTCTTCTCTTTATACTACGACCATTTAATTAAATAAAATGGCAACTGAACAACCCTTGTGTCTGTTTCACTCACTTTTTATGTGGTGCTTTTTTTTGTTAAATCAAATATCTTAATTTTACCCGTACGATTTTTCATACATTCCCATTAATACAAAACTTGGCCTGACAATTACAAACGCAATAATAAAAGAATCTGTAAAATCGTTGCAGCCGTTCTGAAGTGATGCATTCACATACAAACGATGAATTATTTTCTATTCATATAGAGTACCAGCATGCCCGGTGGACGTTGTCCTGCCTTGATAAAAAAAAAAAAAACTTATGTCCATGAAACGGTTAAGGCGGTTTGACTTGTTCCGATTCTTTCAACAATTATTATGTTTCAACTAATTTACAAAAAAAAAACCTTGACAAATTATATACCTAAACCTTCCCAGTGAATTACTCTATATATTGGTGAAAACTGCATTACAATCCGTTCAGTAGTTTTTGAGTTTATCGCGAACATCAAGGCAGAGAGACCGACAGACGCGGCGGACGACTTCGTTTTATAATATGTATAGATACTATATTTCGATTCGTAACAAACTTGATTTTATCAATTCTGTTATCTCCGTAAGATATAGTATCTTGTAGTATGTGCTTAGTAATTATGTGGGGACGCACACATGTATATTTATAAAATGCACGTTACGGATGGAGTGCACAGTCCAGTTGTAGCTGTGTAGACAAACGCATGTGCACTGTAGTGAGGTCTATGTCGGTACCTGGCAATAGACATTAATAAATAGATTCATTTAATGTGCAACTTAATGTGAATTACCAATACAAAGAATATTATTGAAGTTATACTTCTTTTGGCGCGTTAGGGAAAAATGATGAGAGTACATTTTTACGATGCGCACGCTCACCGACACGAAAAACCGACACCCTGAAGTTAGCTATAGTCAACAGTTTATTTAAAAAAAGAATGTATGTATTGACTACCTTTTTTCTATTTTGTTAATGTCGTTTTTTCTACAAACGTAGAATAAGGCGAAAGATAAAATTTTTGAATAGATTTTTATCGTTGTTACGCCAAAGAAGTATAACTTCTAACGCGTGTACATAAGTACACACTATCTTTTTTTTTTTGAAGTGAGCCTTTATTTAATCGTCCAACCGGGTTGACACCTAAAATTATTCTATATAAATAAACTATAATATATATACAACACTCTGAATATAGTTATACAGAATACAAACATACGTATTTAATTATATGTATAAATAACATCGAGACGACTTGAGGATAAATAAATGACAATTTTAGTTTCCTATAATAATGTTTCAAATTTGTTTTGTATTAAACTCTTGACTGAATTACGCGCAAGCCCAAACTTACGGCTATATTCACAGCGGACAAAAACATTAAGGTTTAAGTTCCATACAAACGAATGTAGACCTCCTCCTCATGAGGTACAGGTCAATAGAATGTTGACAGCATAAGTTTAAAAGAATATCTGATTTATTACAAAAGTTTCAATTGTAATTTTTATGTAAAATGTATTTAAAATTTTTTGTTTTTAATTTTAACGAATTTTTATTCTATCAAACCATGAAATGTACAATACCATGTCGTGGAATTAAAAAAATAAATAAAAGACATAAGCCGCCCTTTTGAGATCTTTATCTTAAACCATCAGCTGAGGGATTAAAAACCTCGCACAGTTGGTTAAAAAGATCGATTGTACTGATTTAGTTATATATCTCAGGACGCAAGTAAACGAAGACGATGATGTGACGATGCCTGCCCTTTCGGATTGCTTCACAATGGAAGGTAATTTAATATTTGATTATATTAAAGTAATGCTTATACGGTAAATTTAATTTTCCACGAGTAATTTATTTGAAATTCTTTAAAAATGTAGTCAAAACATACTGTTGTCGCTTCAACGTCCAAACGAAAACTGTCTCCGAGTTTTTTTTTTTTTTTTTTTTCGAACTGACCTACACTGCCAGCTTATTAGGCTTTCACAGTTTCACCGGACTACTAAGGGGAGCGCTTAAGGCACTCACCCGATTTGTCTCCGAGTCAACTGCGGCTCGCTTATATATCTGTTTGAAATGGGGAGGGTGGAAGTTTCGAGAATCGTTATTTGGAACTTTTAAATTCGTTGCATGTTAGCCAGTTTTCCAGGTTTAGCGTATTTACCGTCTTAGACCACATCGTCATTCAACATGAGGTGAAACTATGCTCAAATCGTAAAACCTATGAAATTTAAAAAAAAAAATGTATCCACTGTGATTTTATTCAAAATTGAAAGACGATCGATTGAGTAGTTGAGGTATAAAAACAAACAAACTTATAATCACATCTATGATATTAGTTAAGGTAACATAGTCTAAGAATACATACACCTATGATATAAGTGATAGAATAATACCAATTGCTTTAATGATTTTCGAGTTACAAGTACTCAAACAACCAGACAGACAAATAATTCAGTTTAAGGCATAGTAAAATTCTATAGAAGTCGAAGAGTTTCTTAAAAACTACTATTTTAAAGCAAATCAAATCAAAAATACTTTACTTCAATTAAGGTCCTACTAAGAAGGCGCTTATGAACGTCAAAATTACCATCGGTTCGGAAACAACCCAGTTATCGAGAAGAACCGGCAAGAAACTCGATGGGATTTATCTTTTCAATATATATATTTAACCCTTAGTAGCCTGATTTACGAAACTGATTTATTTTCAATATTACTGTGTTTGCTTGAGGGTCTAGATGAAGGGAAAAATAGCTTTATAAATATAGCTATATAATTTATATATATAGCTTATAAAAAAAACTAACAGTAATGTAAACATTCGGTTTAAAAGATTTATATCAAAATTGAAACTCTAGGTTATTAGGGGTTAAAAGGCATTATACGTTAGAATAGTTTTTAATGGATGCACCAGAGAGGAGTTAATTTCAGACATTACCATCTTTCACATATTGATCCACTCTATAATAACCCTTTGGCACTAAAACCCGCTTAATATGGCGCTTAAACATAAGTTTACTATAAAGGACTATAAAGTCCGAAAAATCGGTAACATACTTGGGACTTTCTTATAAAACCTAACACGATTACCTTAAAAACTGTTACCGGTTTTACTAAGTCGGAAACATGGGGACACGACCAAATGAAGTGAGTTGAGCTTAAGAGATGAATAAGAGTAGGTAACAATATTATATTCTCTCTCGGACAGCGCTGATATCGACGTTCGGTAAACTCTCCAACTGGGACGATCTCACTCTACAGGAGAAGAAGAGAATAGAACCAGAATTGCCCAAGATCTGGGCCGATCATGACGTTTTTAAAACTGCATGGGATAATTACACCGCCGGTGAGTATTGAAATAAAGTAATAAATTCGACTATAATTTTTTTTTTTTTTAAGTTTCAATAACATTTCGATTTTTTGTCGAAGCGTGTACAAAAATATAAAAGTAAGAGTAATAAGAAAGAAAAACGGTTCTCAAACTTTTTTTTATTGATAACAAATGCTAAAATCAAAATGCTGGTTTTCGATGGTGTAGGGGAGGCGTTCTCTTAAGTCACAGCTAATGTAGCTCGCACCATTCAAACTTTCACTCGGTTATAGTATTTTATAAATGTCTATTAACGAATTAATTATAGTTTTCGAGTCGCCGAAATGTTTTGCCGTTGTAATTCAAAACTGCGACTGACTACGTACGTAGCGATGAGAGGGTTGAGGGGGAGGAAAAAGGAAGGCATTGAACGCATTCAAATACATGGACGGATAATTGGATTATTTTAGACGTATGTTCACCTGAACAGACAGTAATAATGTAGAAGATTGGTATTGCAAAAAAAAAAAAAATATATATAGGTAAATATTTTTAATAATATAATAATATTTTTTTTATGCGATTGAAGTCAAACGAACAGACGGGTTACCTGATGGTATGTAATCACCGCCGCCCATGGACACCTGCGACACTAGAGGTATCACAGATGCGTTGCCCTACGACCGATTTCATTTTATTTATTAGATATAGGGCCTAATAACGCTAGACTATGGAAGAAATAAATAGCAGACTAAGATCTAACCAAAACCTCCCAGTTTCCCAATTTCTATTGTCATTTACATCATTACCGTAGATGATAAGACTTGGCTGGGCAAACTGGCGTCGTGTTGTCGCAGCGACGACTTCGTTGGGAAGATGAGATGCTTAAAGGAACTCGACAAATGGCCGGTCAATCGATTCGTTGCTTCTGCGGTGAGCTCCTCTAAGCTTTTATTTACGTTATATACTGTCTCAAGTCGTCAACTGCCCGCGACTTTACCCATTTTCATGGTATTGTTGTCGATGAAGCCATGACCGCATAGTGTGTTGTTAGCACATCGGATGAGTCAAAGCTCTCGGTGAAGGAAAATATCGTGGTGAAACCGTGGCATGCTGGTAGAGTCTTTTCAAATACCGCCTGGTTAGCTATCACCGTCAGGTTGAATATCTGTCGCCAAGTACCTGTTGCTCTGTTCTAGCAGCTGCACTTGAAGGCCAGACCCTTTCCAGGTTTAACGTATTTAACGTATTAGACCACATCGTATTAGCACATAACATTAGTTGAGATTATGGTCAAATAAAGAAAGGAGCAATATTTTTTTCTTTATTTTATAATTTTTCTCATTGTTATTTAAACCGTGTTTCCCCATTTTTAAGCTACCTTAGTTTATTTTTTTAATATCATTGTTTACTCTCTATGGAAAAGCGTAATGGTATGTAACCGAAATAATACACTGATAAACACTTTTCCCACCAGTTAAAATTTTGCTGGAATCGCTTCAGGCGTTTCAGAGATTAGATCGGACAAACAATATTCCCTCTAATTTTCCGTATATGTACATAACGGAGAAGAAAACGGGACATATATAAGTATGACTTTGTCCATAGTAACGTCGCCATGATTTAATCAATCATCGAAGATTAATTGAATATCCAATTTTGCATAAAAATTACCAATTATCCCTAAACGTAAACAATCCAACTGTCAAAGCTAGAAATGCCCAGTGCCTAGTCGTCGTTCGCCTTTTGTAACATCCAGGTTTTTTTTTTTTAATATATTATAGGGGGCAAACGAACAGGTGGGTCACCTGATGGTAAGTGATCACCGCCGTCCATAGACACTAGCAACACCAGGGGAGTCGCAAGTGCGTTGCCGGCCTTTTAATATATGTGGGCCTCCGGCGCTCTCACTGACCGAACGAAACGCAACAGTGCGGGCGCACTGTTACTTCACGTCGACTCACGTCTGTGTGTCGGGTGGTAGTACCCCGCGCGTCCCGCGAGCCGACACATTCATGCTGAAACCAGTAATAGCTTCAGCGTAGCTCTACCACCTACAGGAAACGCAACAGTGCGGGCGCACTGTTACTTCACGTCGACTCACGTCTGTGTGTCGGGTGGTAGTACCCCGCGCGTCCCGCGAGCCGACACATTCATGCTCAAACCAGTAATAGCTTCAGCGTAGCTCTACCACCTACAGGAAACGCAACAGTGCGGGCGCACTGTTACTTCACGTCGACTCACGTCTGTGTGTCGGGTGGTACTACCCCGCGCGTCCCGCGAGCCGACACATTCATGCTCAAACCAGTAATAGCTTCAGCGTAGCTCTACCACCTACAGGAAACGTAACAGTGCGGGCGCACTGTTACTTCACGTCGACTCACGTCTGTGTGTCGGGTGGTAGTACCCCGCGCGTCCCGCGAGCCGACACATTCATGCTCAAACCAGTAATAGCTTCAGCGTAGCTCTACCACCTACAGGAAACGCAACAGTGCGGGCGCACTGTTACTTCACGTCGACTCACGTCTGTGTGTCGGGTGGTACTACCCCGCGCGTCCCGCGAGCCGACACATTCATGCTCAAACCAGTAATAGCTTCAGCGTAGCTCTACCACCTACAGGAAACGCAACAGTGCGGGCGCACTGTTACTTCACGTCGACTCACGTCTGTGTGGCGGGTGGTAGTACCCCGCGCGTCCCGCGAGCCGACACATTCATGCTCAAACCAGTAATAGCTTCAGCGTAGCTCTACCACCTACAGGAAACGCAACAGTGCGGGCGCACTGTTACTTCACGTCGACTCACGTCTGTGTGTCGGGTGGTAGTACCCCGCGCGTCCCGCGAGCCGACACATTCATGCTGAAACCAGTAATAGCTCCAGCGTAGCTCTACCACCTACAGGAAACGCAACAGTGCGGGCGCACTGTTACTTCACGTCGACTCACGTCTGTGTGTCGGGTGGTAGTACCCCGCGCGTCCCGCGAGCCGACACATTCATGCTGAAACCAGTAATAGCTTCAGCGTAGCTCTACCACCTACAGGAAACGCAACAGTGCGGGCGCACTGTTACTTGACGTCGACTCACGTCTGTGTGTCGGGTGGTAGTACCCCGCGCGTCCCGCGAGCCGACACATTCATGCTGAAACCAGTAATAGCTCCAGCGTAGCTCTACCACCTACAGGAAACGCAACAGTGCGGGCGCACTGTTACTTCACGTCGACTCACGTCTGTGTGTCGGGTGGTAGTACCCCGCGCGTCCCGCGAGCCGACACATTCATGCTGAAACCAGTAATAGCTCCAGCGTAGCTCTACCACCTACAGGAAACGCAACAGTGCGGGCGCACTGTTACTTCACGTCGACTCACGTCTGTGTGTCGGGTGGTAGTACCCCGCGCGTCCCGCGAGCCGACACATTCATGCTCAAACCAGTAATAGCGTCAGCGTAGCTCTACCACCTACAGGAAACGCAACAGTGCGGGCGCACTGTTACTTCACGTCGACTCACGTCTGTGTGTCGGGTGGTACTACCCCGCGCGTCCCGCGAGCCGACACATTCATGCTCAAACCAGTAATAGCTTCAGCGTAGCTCTACCACCTACAGGAAACGCAACAGTGCGGGCGCACTGTTACTTCACGTCGACTCACGTCTGTGTGTCGGGTGGTAGTACCCCGCGCGTCCCGCGAGCCGACACATTCATGCTCAAACCAGTAATAGCTTCAGCGTAGCTCTACCACCTACAGGAAACGCAACAGTGCGGGCGCACTGTTACTTCACGTCGACTCACGTCTGTGTGTCGGGTGGTAGTACCCCGCGCGTCCCGCGAGCCGACACATTCATGCTGAAACCAGTAATAGCTCCAGCGTAGCTCTACCACCTACAGGAAACGCAACAGTGCGGGCGCACTGTTACTTCACGTCGACTCACGTCTGTGTGTCGGGTGGTAGTACCCCGCGCGTCCCGCGAGCCGACACATTCATGCTGAAACCAGTAATAGCTTCAGCGTAGCTCTACCACCTACAGGAAACGCAACAGTGCGGGCGCACTGTTACTTCACGTCGACTCACGTCTGTGTGTCGGGTGGTAGTACCCCGCGCGTCCCGCGAGCCGACACATTCATGCTGAAACCAGTAATAGCTCCAGCGTAGCTCTACCACCTACAGGAAACGCAACAGTGCGGGCGCACTGTTACTTCACGTCGACTCACGTCTGTGTGTCGGGTGGTAGTACCTCGCGCGTCCCGCGAGCCGACACATTCATGCTCAAACCAGTAATAGCTTCAGTGTAGCTCTACCACCTACAGGAAACGCAACAGTGCGGGCGCACTGTTACTTCACGTCGACTCACGTCTGTGTGTCGGGTGGTAGTACCCCGCGCGTCCCGCGAGCCGACACATTCATGCTGAAACCAGTAATAGCTCCAGCGTAGCTCTACCACCTACAGGAAACGCAACAGTGCGGGCGCACTGTTACTTCACGTCGACTCACGTCTGTGTGTCGGGTGGTAGTACCCCGCGCGTCGGGCGAGCCGACACATTCATGCTGAAACCAGTAATAGCTTCAGCGTAGCTCTACCACCTACAGGAAACGCAACAGTGCGGGCGCACTGTTACTTCACGTCGACTCACGTCTGTGTGTCGGGTGGTAGAACCCCGCGCGTCGGGCGAGCCGACACATTCATGCTGAAACCAGTAATAGCTTCAGCGTAGCTCTACCACCTACTAAAGCAGTCGGCCAATAATAATCAAGACGCTTCGAATTACGCATAATTTTCGAAAGAGAATTAAATATTACATATTATATAGTATTATATATATAGTTGTTATTATACGAATGATATACCATTGTAACAACTTTATAATAATATAAACAACTGATATAATAAGTAAGTAGCAATTTCCAAAAAAAAAAAAAAAAATTAGGAAATAAACAACGGAAAAAAAAGTCTCGCTTCATATAAAAAAAACGGATTATAAAAAAAAAACCCCAGACGCTTATGATTAGGTCATTTTTTCAACCAATAGTATTTCAAAACGGGTCATTAGTATGGACGTAAGTCAATAGTAATAATCCCTCTCGAAACGATAACTAATAAGATAATAAGATTTCTCATTGTACAGTTCACAGAATTTGTTTATCCGGATATATATTCGAACGACTCGGTGGATATCACCTTCGACTCTCCTCCCTTCTTTGACATGAAACGGTCCGATTGTATGGCGGAGTGGGCAGCTAGGCTCATGATGAGGTAATTTTATTGTTTTGAAATGATAACTTGTTTAGGCTCGTTGAGCGGTGAACGATTGGGAACCGTTACGTTCTGATGGGTGACGCTGAATCGGGTCGGGTTTACTCGACTCCACTTGAAAATACGAGAATAAAATTATGCAATTATTGTTATCTTTACTAATATTACAATTGAGAGTGACTGTTTTTTTTGGTTGTTTGTTACGCTTTCAACGACTTAGCTTCTGAACCGATTATTACTAAATGTTGCATATACGTTGTTAGCGGTACAGAAGAGGACACATTTTATCCAGGAAAAAGTATACTAACATAAGCGAAGCCGTGAGCAAGAACTAGTATTAACATAATATATATTATTGCAGGATCTGGTTGCTCATTTCATTTACACAGATAACGATCTATTTCCATGCTTTTTTCGAAAATTGTTTACACAAGCCCTTGTAGTGACAGTTCTAGTATGTAGAATGTTCTAGTATGTTGTGTATTTTATGCGTCGATAAATCTTTTTTTTTTTATTTCGCTAGATTGTTGCAAATACTTCTTTAATTTTAAGAAATAATGCAGTTTTGTACAGATCGTAAACAATCTACTGTTCATTATTGAACTGGGATGGAACCTTCTCGAAGTTTTGAATAACAAAGAACTTTAGACGTATATAGCGAAGTGTCTGTCATATTCTAAAGCTTTTTTATACCGTTTTTAATTCGACAGACAAGTGATTGTATCGAAATCACTCGAAGATTCAGAAGATGACAGTGAAGGAATGGAAGCAACTCGGTCACATGAATTATTGTTGTGCGCTTTAGCGAACGAAAGGAATCTTCCTCGACTGGCGCTCGACTGCGTGGAACGCAACAAGATGTGAGTAAAACGACCGATCTCAAAGCCACTTTCCTGTAGACCTCTTACCTTTTGCTCGGCATACAATCAATTTATATTTATATCAGGTGGTAACGCCATCTATTATGCAATTGCAACATCCCAACTCCCACCCCTTTCCAGTCGTGCATTAATGGCCGCCCCTTCTTGCTCCGTCTCTCGCGCCGACGTGACATAGAATCGCTTCTCTTGTTTTTTCGCATTCCCGCGCTCCTGCTTCTATTACGGTCCAGGAGATATAATCGCCGTTATAGGTGTAAAAGTCTATAATATTTCGCTTCCCGCATACCGTTCGGTGGAGTAACGAGAGTTACCGAATACCGTTACCGCGACCTTGTGAAGGTGACACAAAGTGTGCTGCTGGAGGTGCTTCGGGCGGCTGTACGCGCCACGGATGCTGAATTCTACCGCAGGAGAACCAGGTCAGTGCACGACTTCCCGCTTCCCACCTTCACATCTCCCCTCGTCATTGTGACGACGTACCCGCCGCAGGTATTTTGGTTGCTTGCTTCTCCACCGACCATAAGGGTATATCCAGTTGCTGATAAATTCGCTCGGGATTGTATCTCATGATGCAGCATCACCATCTGTAACACGTTCGTTGTAGGTGCCTCTTCACGGAGGAGTCGATGCTGTGGTTGGTGCAGAAGGTAGAGGCTCGTAGAACCCTCGCCCTCAGAGCGAATGATAAGGAGGCCATTAGGAAAATTCTCGAAAAATCCTGTAAGTTGTAAACTGATAAGAGATGTAATATCAAAAAAAAAAACGATTTTATTAGCTTCACCTGTATCTATCTATTTGTGTCAATGTATCTGTGTATCTGTCTATAGGTATATGTATCTATGTGTCTATATATTTATATGTCTATGGATCTCTCTATCTATTTGTTTACCTATCTGTCTATATATTTATAGGTCTATGTATCTCTCTATCTATTTGTTTACCTATCTGTCTATATATTTATAGGTCTATGTATCTCTCTATCTATTTGTTTGTCTATTTATTTATTTATTTATTTAATCTTTATTGTACACCATTTCAAATAAACACTATAAAACATTACACTTATGTGATTAGTACAAAGGGCGGCCTTATTGCTAATAGCAATCTCTTCCAGGCAACCTTTGGATGGATATGTTTCATGGAGTGGAATAGGGGGTATTTAGGGTGTACAAATAAACAAAACCAGTAAATACCACATAATTAGCCGTACATACACTGTAACATGCATATATAAATATGTAATACAATAATATACAATATATAATAGACTACATAATCTTAATAATACATAGATATTAAACATTACAAAATATAGTTATACATATATACACAAAAGCGAAATATTAAATTGACAAATAATACTTTTTGACCGAGTTTTTAAATATGCCCATCGTCTGCGCCAGTCTCATAGAAACAGGTAGGGCATTCCATAATTGGGCAGCCTGAACTGTGAAGGATTTTGCACGAAAATTAGTGGAATGAGCCGGTACTTCTAATGTAATATTATCTGCTGATCTTAAATCTCGAGTATGCGTATCACATAAGAACTTGAAACGATTTTTTAGGTAAAAAGGAGCGACGGGATTAAAAAGAGTACTATATAATAGAAAAAGAATGCGAGCATTCCGACGAAGCCTCACAGGGAGCCATTTCAGCTTAGTTCGAGATTCTGATATGCGATCAAATTTACGTAGACCAAATATGAACCTAATACATAAATTTTGTAGTCGTTCCAGTTTATCAAGTTGAGCTTCGGTAAGATCTAGATAGCAAGTATCAGCATAATCAAGAATCGGAAGGAGAAGGGTTTGTGCAAGCGAAATTTTAGTGGTAATAGGAAGAAAATTCCGGAGTCTTCTTAGGCAACCGGAAGACGCAAATATTTTTCTGCTTACTTCATGAAGCTGAGGGCCCCAAGATAAATTTTTGTCAATATAAACTCCTAAATTTTTGACTTTGTCACATATAGGAAGAATAGTGCCATCAAAGCCGGTGGGTGGGAGTTGTGTTTTATCGATTTTTGCAGTCATCCTGGGGCTGCCAATAATGATGATTTGGGTTTTATTAGGATTCACTCTAAGGCCATATGCTTTACTCCAGTCACTAATGCGTGTCAGATCACTGTTAATAATATCAATAGCATGTGGCAGGTTATCAATGGAAGCTTGTGAATATATTTGCAAGTCATCAGCATATAAATGGTAAGAGGAAAGTAAATTATTGGATATAGTGTTTATGAAAATTCCGAAAAGTAACGGAGACAACACTCCACCTTGTGGTACGCCAATAGAAGTCACTGACCAAGAAGAAAATATTTCATCGACACGAATACATTGACGACGACCAGTTAAATAACTGCGAAACCAGTCATTAGCCAATGAAGATACATTAAGAGACTGAAGCACACCAAGTAGTATGTCAAAGTCTACGGTATTGAATGCATTACTGAAATCGAGCAAAGCAAGAACCGTTAATTTACCGAGCTCCATACCTGACCGAATGTCATCGGTTACATGTGTCAGTGCTGTTGCGGTACTGTGACCAGGTCGAAAACCTGACTGAAAAGGATTCAGAAGATTATTTTTGCATAGAAAAGAGTTTAACTGAACGTAAACAAGACGTTCTAGAACTTTAGCGAGAAATGGTAATATAGAAACAGGCCGATACTCAGAGAACAACACGGGATGAGATTTTTTCGGAATAGGTATGATATAAGCATCTTTCCAGGCAGATGGAAAAACACCACTCGATAAAGAGTAATTAAAAATATGACATAGTATAGGAAGAATTTCTTCTAGAATTAATATAATCATTTTACGACTGATGTCGTCACTTCCTACAGCATGAGAAGTAATTGTCGAGATGCACGATTTAACATCAGCAACTGATATCTGCGCAAATTCAAAAACGGGATATTCAGGTTTTAACAGCGAAAAGAGATGCTGCAGTGTGGTAGCCTTTACACTTGCATCAACGTTCGATGAGGAAGAAAAATGTTTATTAAGTAGTTCGATGTCTACGTCTTTGGGAGTTGTAATTTGACGAGATTTACCAACACCTAATTTTCGAAGAAATTTCCAGACTTGCTGGGTTACCAGTTACAACAGATTCATGAATATATCGGCGTTGGGCATCTCTGCATATTTTATTACAGTGGTTACGTGCAGCCATATATTTTTGCCAATTTGAAGGGCTTGAATGACATTTATATCTAGTTTTCGCCACTGCTTTTTTATGCATAATTGCTTTGATGTTGTCTGTTAGCCACGGTGATGGAAAATGTTTTAATTTTATAGGGCGTATCGGTGCATAGTTATCATAAAGCTGAAGTATCATTGAGTTAAATATTTGTAGTTTTTCATCTATCATGTGAGAATTTTTTAGAAGAGACCAATCAATGTTTCTGGTACTTTCACAAAGCATCTCAAGATTTATACCTCCAAAATTACGCTGTAAAAGAATTTTAGGTCTATCTTTAGGAGGGCGAATGTTATAAGAGAGGTAAATTAGATCGTGATATGAAAACGCATCAGCTGAGCATTGACCATGCTTCATGACATGATCAATGGAAGTAACAATTGCTAAGTCCAATAACGAGGGTACAGAGTTTGGAAAATGGTGTGTGGCACTAAGAGGGAGAATATTCATATTACTTGAAAGTAAAATAGAAGCGAGTGAGTGAGAACGAGTATCGTTCTTAAGGAGACATGTATTGAAATCACCCATAATGATAGAATGGTTGTAAGAAGGAGTAATATTTTCAAGAATATTTTCAAAGGAAGCAAAATAGTTAATACGTGATGAGGGGCAATAGTAAACACCGAGAAGAAGTTTCGTGCGTTGAAGCTCAATTTCCAAAAAGAGATACTCGCCTCCGTCTGAGGGAGGTGGCTGTGATGACATACTGATAATTGAGAAAGGAATGTGTGTACGTAAATATATGGCGACACCACCACCAGCCTCCTTCTCGCGATCATTTCTAATTAGCTGAAACCCAGGGAGGGAGTAAGAGGTAGAGGGGAGACATGGTTTAAGCCAAGACTCAGAGACAAGAATTGCATGAATATTTTTGTTATCAAAACTCGCTAACATATCAGGGAAGTGCGCTGGAATGCTTTGTGCATTTATATGAATAACATTGAAGTTTTTGGTAACATAAGAAAATTGAAACTCGAGAGTTTCAGCCAGTGAGGGCATGCTATGGAAACTGTCACTATCATTATTACATGATAATAAATCGCCAGTGTCACTATCACTGTCACTGTAGCAATGTGAATCGGTCATTATGTAGTATTAGAGTTACAATATAGTTAATTATAAAATAATATAGTTAAATAAAATAAATATCAAGTTATATAGCCTCCACAATAAAAGATTTAAATGTTACAAAGTCGGAAGAAATGCTCGCGGTGCTGGGAGTAGTGCTGGGTACTTTCTGGAGTTCAGCTTCGAAGTTCGCCATCCTTTCATGAAACGTCACCATTAGTTCCGATAATGATTCTTGTAAAGATTCCATGTTATGTTTGTTGCTTTTAACTAGGAAACAACACTGGACCGACAGGTATTCTACACGAACATTAATTTAAACACTAATTAATATTCAGTAAGCTTATTTACTTTTAGATTTAAAATAATTACTAGCGGAGCAGAAATTTACGTTGTTAATAGCCCGCCTACCCGCTTAATTTTTTTTTTTTTTTTTTTTACCTTTTGCTGGACATACAATCAATTTATATAAGGTGGTAACGCCATCTATTACGCAATTGCAACATCCCAACTCCCACCCCTTTCCAGTCGTGCATTAATGGCCGCCCCTTCTTGCTCCGTCTCTCGCGCCGACGTGACATAGAATCGCTTCTCTTGTTTTTTCGCATTCCCGCGCTCCTGCTTCTATTACGGTCCAGGAGATATAATCGCCGTTATAGGTGTAAAAGTCTATAATATTTCGCTTCCCGCATACCGTTCGGTGGAGTAACGAGAGTTACCGAATACCGTTACCGCGACCTTGTGAAGGTGACACAAAGTGTGCTGCTGGAGGTGCTTCGGGCGGCTGTACGCGCCACGGATGCTGAATTCTACCGCAGGAGAACCAGGTCAGTGCACGACTTCCCGCTTCCCACCTTCACATCTCCCCTCGTCATTGTGACGACGTACCCGCCGCAGGTATTTTGGTTGCTTGCTTCTCCACCGACCATAAGGGTATAACCAGTTGCTGACAAATTCGCTCGGGATTGTATCTCATGATGCAGCATCACCATCTGTAACACGTTCGTTGTAGGTGCCTCCTCACGGAGGAGGAGGAGTCGATGCTGTGGTTGGTGCAGAAGGTAGAGGCTCGTAGAACCCTCGCCCTCAGAGCGAATGATCAGGAGGCCATTAGGAAAATTCTCGAAAAATCCTGTAAGTGGTAAACTGATAAGAGAAGTAATACCAATAAAAAAAATACGATTTTATTAGCTTCACCTGTATCTATCTATTTGTGTCAATGTATCTGTGTATCTGTCTATAGGTATATGTATCTATGTGTCTATATATTTATATGTCTATGTATCTATCTATCTATTTGTTTATCTATCTGTCTATATATTTATAGGTCTATGTAACTGTCTATCTATCTGTCTAAGTATCTATAGCTATATGTATAGATATGTGTCTGTTTGTGTATGTATAAATTTATTTGTGTATATCTGTCTATGAGACAGTTTATCTTTGTATATCTATCCAGAGGTCTATGTACCTATATGTCTATCGATTTTTTCTTGCCCTTTGTTGCTCTAAAATTGAATACAAATACGAATGCATCTTGAATACAAATTTGCTTTTCATATCTCATGGATGATATAAGTTGTTCCATATTTTTGACTTCGCATATTTGAAAATTCCTTAAAAGCCTACCGATTTTATGTTCAGGTTACTGATACACTGTCTTACATTTTAGATCTATTTATATTATTTATGTTCCTATACGAGTCAAATTTATGATACTCCTTATAGTTATATTTATTCATATAGTCAAGACCTATTTTAGATTGCAGTGTTATTTATTTTACAATTTGGATCGTTTTTAAATTAAACTAATTCAAAATCGAGACCATAATCCAAATTCCAAGATGGCGCTTATGTACGTTAAAACACTACGAATGAGTCGGGAAAGTTCCCCAATCATCGAGATGATTCAGAGATAAACGCACATAAAAAACACTTTTTTTTTCTAGTTGAAAATTATTGCATACACGAAGATTTCACCAGCTCTGAAAACTTGCTACAGATGACGAAACTCCTAATACAGATGACAAAGGACATACAAGGTGAGTCTCACAAAGGGTTTGTTTAGAGAGGACTAGATAAAAAAAAATGTGCGGTTTTATGAAACAACGATGCAAGTGATTTTTTTTTTAAGCTGAGCACAACATTTATTTAAATCATTGGATCATTTTGAATTGAGGCATGGTCGCGGCCATATTAGCCTTTCACTTTACCCCTACTCCGCGGCCGGCTGTAATGCGACTGCCGATAGATGGACGAAAAAATTTTAGGCGATGTAAAAAACGTTTCACTTTAAAAAATAACGCGTGCAATTCCCTTAATTTTGGTGTCGATATATCTATCACATTTAAAATATTTCTTATCATTTGATATAAAATGTATGCTAAAATTATGTTTTTTATATATTACTGCTAGCTTTTGCTCGCGGCTTAGTTGATCGTTTGATCTATACCTCGGGAACAGTATATTTTTGGGGATGAAAAGTATCCTATATTCTTTTCTGTACTCCTGGCAACTACACACTGTAGTCACTGTGCTCTACTTCGATAAAAAAAAAAATGTATGCTTATGACCACAAGGTAGAAGTGAAAACTAAAGAAAAAAAACATGCAGAATCTTATAGTGTGATATTGTTGTAGTGGTTGAGTAGTTCGTGTACACTTATTATTGTAAATTGGTAACATTATCGGCGGACGGTGAAGGAAAACATCTTGGGGAAAACTAAACCTGAGAAATGTTTTTGTAGTACCACCGTATGTGGGAACAACTTTGTACTATGGATTTCTCAGTGTTTGTAATCGCCAATACGTCGTGAGCTGGCCTGATGATTAAGCCAATACCTTCTTTCGAGACGAAGCCTATGGCTCTACAGTGGCTGTACACTTAAGGGCTGATGTAATTTTAGGATTACAAAAATGGCCATAGGGTAGATATTGGATCCGGAATACTATTACTATCAAATCTGAATTAATGCGAGCAAAGCCGCGAGACGAAGCCAGTACAAAATAAATACGTTACAGATCCCGAGTCTAAAATCTGCACTTACATATGGGACATGAATATGCACCGAAATATATTCAACGAGTCCGGTATGAAGAAATACGGGAGGGTACTGAACTCCATTCACGATGTTTCTGTCTCGTATTATATGGAACTGTGGGGGCGGAGCGGTGAGTTTAAGCTTGTATTATACAGGAAGTACTATAGCGACCGGATAGAGCAGGATCATAAGTTCAAGGACCATGTCAAACGGGTCTTGGTGTCACAAGGCTGTTATAGATGGATGAATACGTGAACGATGGTGATGTCTGCAATTGACACCTTAGTTTGTGCATCACTATGTAGCGATGACGGTTCAGTTGGTAGCGTGTTCGGACGCATCGTCGAAGGACGTAGGTTCGAGTCCTGCGTCGGAGCTTTCGGTGAAGGAAAACATCGTGATGAAACCATAACATGGTGGTAGGGCTTTTTCTAAGTCCTCCTGGCTAGCTACCACCCTCAAGTTGAAAATCTGTCGCCAAGCGGCTGTTGGTGTGTTCCGGCAGCTGCACTTGAGAGCCAGTCTCTCTCCTTCTAGGTTTAGCGTGACTACCATCTTAGACCACATCATCATTTAAACCCTGGACTGTCCAAAACCATATGGTTTAAGTTGGAAATCAGTAGCATCTGCTAGTGTGTTCCGGCAGCTGCACATGACAGTAAAACCCTCTCCCCTCTTCCCCCTTCCCCCCCAGCTTTAACGTGTTCATCATCTCAGACCTCATCGTCATTTAACATCAGATGAGATTGTGCTCAAAGGCTGGTTTGATATATTTTACACAGATAGAGCGAAAAGGAATTACTTTCTTCGCATTATGTCAGAACTGTTGGGCCAAGCGATTGACCATACTCCTGACCGGAGCGAAGCGTTCGTGGCGGTGGTGCTCGACTGCCTCGACAACTGGACCGGGGTCTCGGATGATGTAGCCAGAATCATTCTCGAGAAGGTCAGTGGCCTCGATATAGGTTCTGAAGGTAATTCTTATTTGAACAGTTCGAGACACTCTTGTAATAAAATTATATTGTAATCATTGGGTTCTTTGTTCAGGAAAAAATTATAGATCTTTGTATTTGTTCATGTATACATTGGTTGAAATGTGGGCAGTTTTTTTTAGTAATTATATGAGTTTCAAGTTATTGTATGTCACAGAAAAAGAAATAAACACGATTTCTCACGTATATCTTATAATGTTTCGTAGGCACGAAAATTACGCGTGTATGTCCCCAGGTCAAAAGTATTACTCGGTAATGTTAGCTTAACCCTAGATTTATAGACATAACTTATCTACGCTGTTATATACCCGCATCAAAAGATACGAATCGACAACGCTGACTTGTCCTTAGGTCAAAAGATACAACTCGGCTACGTTGACTTGTCCCCGAGTCAAAAGATACAATTCGGCTACGTTGACTTGTCCCCGAGTCAAAAGATACAATTCGGCTACGCTGACTTGTCCCCGAGTCAAAAGATACAATTCGGCTACGTTGATTTGTCCCTGAGTCAAAAGATACAATGATACAACTCGGCTACGTTGATTTGACCCTAGGTCAAAAGATACACTTCGGCTACGCTGACTTGTCTTTTGGTCAAAAATAGTACTCGGTAACACTAGAGTGTCCCCAACAGTAGTATCCGTCATATAGCTTAATGAAACATATTGTTGAAGTGATGAAATATTGTGTTTCAGTTGAAAAATGTTTCGTACCAGCACCCCTCCGCTGACGACATACGCGAGCACCTCCACGTGTTCCCCCCCGCCCTCCTGGCCGAGTTTCCGGGGGTGACGTCACAGCCCCCCTCCACCGGCAGGTCGGTGGATGTGTACAGGAAGTGCTTCCAGCTGGTCGCTGATGCTGGTCACTGCTTGATGGACTACTGCGAGAAACTCGGAAGGGCTGTTAATAATAATGGTAAGAAATATACTCGTGATAATTGATGGCGCTGTCCTTAATTTTAAGTTGTTTTATAATGCGTGTCGATTTATTTTTATTGATTTAATAATGTGACTATAGATGGCGCTGTATATTATAAAAACTAGGTATTGAAAAGTTTCCGAAAAATATTGACGTAGGCGTATACACTGAGTAAGATATAGCCTCGCTACACTTTTTTTTCGTTTCTTTTTTTAACTGACTACACTAGTCGCCTGACAGGCATCTACAACTTCACTGCACTATGTCTCCCCACAACTAACCTTGCTTTCATTTAATACGAAGGTGAACAGTTTTACTAGAGATTACTCATTACTCACGGCTTCCTGTATATTTCGGTTTCACAAAAAATATTACTGGTAATTTTAATAGGATATTAATTTTTGATTGACATAACAAGTGTATATAATATCATAAACGTTGGTCAAATCGTTTTTGAATTAAATCCGAACATACAAACACAGGACATACAGACATACAACATGTTTTGACGTCATATTCGTAATCAACGGCCTTTATAACGGACAATTATCACAATGTTTTTTTTTGCATATGTAGTGAGAAACAAATACTTTTTTTTTAATATAGATGTTTTTCTATAAATGCGTTAGACATCACGCAAATGTTAAATAGTCTTCATATCATCGTACAGACAAACAAATTTGCAATTTTTTTGTGGTATTCGCATGGCTGTAAAATGGTCAAATCGGAGTGAAAAAAAGCAATTCGAAGCTTAAATCTTCGGATTTGAAGGTTTTGTGTTAAAACATTTTAAGAATAGCGCATTTTTTTTTTATATAAGTGTTGTGTAATGTGTATCACATAACTTGTTCATATAGCTTTAATGCGCATTTTTAATCTTTATTAAATCCATTTCTCGCTAACATATCGGGACTTTGGATAGAAAGAGATTATCTCAACAACCAATCCAACCAAAGATGAATTAATGGCGGGTTTTAGAAACTTGAATAAACTCTGTGCACAAATAACCCATACATTTTACGTTGGAGAGAACAAAAAATTTGGGTTTTTGTTGGACGTGATAACGTCTTATAAATCGATGAACACCGGCTGCACGCATGATTAAGTACGACTCATTGTCACGTTCCGCCTGTGCCGAGCGTGCAAATGAGAGCGCGGAACAAGTGTCAGAGAGCCGCGATCGGCCTAAGCGTTCGGCTTGTGACGTATTTATCTCTTTTCCACTCCATCGGTATTCAGTGTTAATAATTCAATTCATAAAATTATCGTCCGTAAATCGACTTTACAGACAACCAATTTTTTATCCCTTAATTATTACCCCTAGTTTTTGCTCGCGACTTCGCGTAAAATACGCTTATCCCTCGGGAATATTCTGAATAAATAGAGCATAATTGTCCTCAGATCGAGAAGAATGGAGGAAAACCTTCGATATAATGAAAGAGAAGATATTCGAGAATGAGTTCGCCGGTGATGACTATCGTGTACTGAACAAATACAAAAATGAACTTTATGAACTATATGACTATGGTAAGTTTTCGCATGAGTTGTTCTAATTAATATTCCTTATAAAAATTATTTAACTGAACAAAAACTTTTCTTGTAATCGGGTCAGTCATATGCAATGTACGATTCATAGTATATTGCAATATGAAAAGCCGTAGAATCAAACTCCTCTTGAAATAAAAAAAAAAGTTGTATATATATAAACTTTCCTGAAACGAGAATGTAGATGCGTTAAAACAAATTTACTGATTACGTAAAAAAAATCTCAAATCTTTAAGTTATGCACAGCCGACATTGTAGTATGAAGAAGGTACGAATAGATGGCGTTTAAAACAATTGTAACCGTTATGTGCAACCTTAGATATATGACATAAAGAAAAGCTTACAATAAGTAGTTTTTGCTCGCGGCTTCGCTCGCATAGACTCATATTTATATGTATAATTGTTATTCACAGGTCAGTAAGAATTAGAATTGTACTATGTATATGCGAAATAGTGTTTAGTATGTTGGTGTCAAATATAAAATGAAATTACAGCAGACTAACTGTTACCGCATTTGCCGACAACTTGATTTTCTGTCTCTCTCTTTCTTTCGTAAAGTTCTTTTTGAATATATATTTTTTTCAATCCACATATCAAGGACGATTGTACGACAATCTTTAAACTTTGATTTGTTCTGTAGAAACGCCGGATTAAAGGAAGATGTAGGGCCACCTTCTAGTAAATTCTATCAGATAATTATTTATAATTTGGTTCTTAATAGCACAATCAAACTAAATGTGTTAATTATAGATAAAGGTAGTATAGTGTTTCATGCTTTTATTTGAAAATTTGTTTGGTTTTGGTAGTTGGAGGCGGGGGCAATGACACGGTCGTCTGATAGTACTGCACAGTTTTCTACAGGTTGACTTCAATACTGGCTACGAGAGGGGTGAATCAGGGTGGAAGTCTATGACTTTGGACGATCGTTGATCGGCTGTTTTATTTGCAGATACAACGGATGCAGATATGAAGCGACAGACACTACGTAATGTTGTGTCGAAGCTGGACGCGCCTCCGCAAAGGGTGTTACGTCTCTCACAGCTCTGCCCCGAGCTGGCTCGACACAACCTGGAGGCTGAGACATGCCTGAGCACGCTGCTGGGTTTGCCTCCGGGTATCAATATCGTGAAATTCGATGAACGGGTAACATATACGCACACAAGCGCGTTTCCATTGCGAGCACTCACGTTAAAATGTGTATAAATATTTTTAAATTATTTAATCGCGTTAACCTTGGAACTGTCAGTCAGATTTATAGTGGAAGGTTTTAGACAATTTAAAATCATGCTAGGACTTTTAGGAACATATCAGTTACTGTACAAACTGTTAAGCAAGAATAAAAGTGTGGCGTGTCGTTGGGTATTGGTAACTCTGTCAGGAAAATTTAATTAAAACTTCGGGTCACATCTACGTGCTTCATGAAACATTTAAGTCACTTTTTTGTGACCTTTTCAGATAGTAATTATAATCAAGCATAATTGACATGATTGTCGATGGAATTTTGCCTGTAAGCTTGCTAATAATTTAAAAGTACCAGCTAATATTTGCGTAGATATTTTGTCGATAAATAGACATAACATCGATATCGCGTATCGACAAATATTGATTATAATTCGAATATCCAAGATATTGAGTTCAATTTTTGTTTTTTTGCTATAAAAATAATTCTTTATATAGCTATAAAGAGAATTCAGTGGCCGTTGGGATTACAGAATATACTACTATGCTATACTACTTAATCGAATAATAAAACAATCTTAAAATTTACTAGGAGGGTTAATTTGAGAAGTAGTAAAACATCACAAAATTGAGGATAATAAACAAAACAAAATTTCGAAATGTCCGATGTGACGTGGAACGTACGGGTGCGTACTGGCATACGTAGACGTATACACAATAATGAAATGGTTTGAATGGTAGGTCCAAGTGATGGTGGGGTCGGTCCGGCGGCCCTGCGTGCTGCAGGCTCGCATGTCCGACGGCAGGAGGCTGCGGCTCCTGCACAAGGGTGGGGAGAGGATGCGTGCGGACGCGTGTGCGCTGCGTGCGGGACGCGTTCTCCTCCAGTACTCGCCTTCCGGAACCCTCTTCCAGCATTACGAGGTGATCATCATCAAATCATCTATCTATATAAATATAAATCAATTGCCTTATCTATGTAAGCGCATCACTTCAGAACAGTTGCAGCTATTTGGTCGATTCTTTCTTTGTTGTGTTTGTAATTGTCAGGACAAGGTTTGTATTGAAAAAAATCTTTGACAAATCATATAGAAAGGCGAAAAATTTGGGTTAAAAAAATATTCATGTAAAAAAGTGAGCGAGCGAGTGAGTGAGTGAGACAGAAAACGGTAGAGAGATATTATTATATATTTAATTAAGTATATCTTTTTGGTTTGTCGGGTCTTAAGTGCACAGTGGCTTGCAGGTCGGCATGACGAGATGGTTATTGTTTTTAAATTTCACTGCGCTTTACTATTAATCATTTTCGCTATGCCCGCGATATATAAGCCGATTGTACTATCGATTGTTTTTATTTTTTGTGGTACGACAAAATATTTGCACTATACCTCATGGTAAGCATAATGCAATCCGAAAATAACAGCAACCATTTGGAGAGCTACAATACTTTGGTGACCGTTCATGTAATGTCGACCTGCAAATGACTCGATAACTTCTTGTTAACGCGGCAAACAAGTGTTACTGTTACGTGTTCTTATGAAGGAACATTTGTATGAAGGTCGAGTATTCCTTATCATATAACAACTATTTATTTACTTGGTAATCGATATATGATCAAGTGCGAGTGTCTGTTTGTGCATGTTTAATCGATTTTCTTACGGTTTATGGTGGACAGGTGACTCCATTAGGTGACGATTCCGGTCTCATACAATACCTAGAGGACCACAAAACCCTAAGGGAAATGATATCGGATTCATGTTCTTTGGAACGTAAGTGCCTATGAAATTATTCCCGTCTTTGTTTCTTTCTTATATATATTATAAGAATTTTTTAATACTTTAATGGTTTCAGTTGCGGAGTTTACACTCAAAACCACTAATTCTATTTATTAAATGTTGAGGGTATGGAAGAAAAATACTAGTATGGCGCACGACGATTTATTACGGAAGAGAGAGAACAATACAAGGCATTTGCTTATATAGATGATATTAGAATGTAATAATAATAATAACGTGGAAGGATTAAGACGCCGACGCATTACATACGGTGATTGGTCGTCATTTATCGTATGTTAAAAGGGGTGTGTCTTAATCCTTTTGTTCGTTAATTACTGCTAATTTCTCGTGGAGCGTTTAAACGGACTAGCCTACTATCTTATTTCATAGGACAGTAGACTAGCCGTCCGTTCACTACAATACATATGGGGAGTTCCCCTCCAATTAGGACAGTTTGAAAAAAAGAATTGTTTTGATGTCCTCAATTTTGTGATATGTTTAGTACCCTTCAAAATAACCCTCCTGGCTCAAAAAATAGGGTATTTTTAGCTTTTTTGACATAACTTTCTTAATTATGATGGGTCTAATGGGTATTCTGTAACGTTTAATAGTGGTCCCCTTATATTTTGAAAAGAGCAATACTATTTAGTCTGTATTCGCATATCATAAATCTATAACAAAGAAAGGTATGTCAGCAGAAACTGTGCCGAAGCCGAAGGACGGCGAGCTGATACTCCAATCGACACATTCCTCTGTCCAGAGATATAGAAAGATGTGCGACAACATTCCGGCCATTGCTCTGAGGTGAGCCATGTCTATTCTTCGCGTTAATTATCCATATATGAAAAGAAAATGGTTGAATACTTGTAACCGCACAATAGAAGTGAAAACTTACAAATAAATATATGCGCACTAAAGTTCATGCAGCTTTATCAATGCTACGCTGTTACATACAAATACGTATAATAATGTTATTGTAATTATTGGGATGATCCATTCGTTATGAGACAGTAAATGTGGTCGATGACGACTGGAACCGAGTGTACACGATTCAGCGCGTCACTAACCCGAAGGTGACGGTTTACATTCGTTCACTGTGTTTAAAGAAGTTTTCAGTATAAAAAATTTTGATTCCATAACATGAAATAAAATAACTAGATTATTATAACATCACTCTGTTTTGTCTATGTGTATAACTAAGGTCTATTATAAATAATTATTAATAACCTATTTTAAAATATGAATGTTAGTTTGTATGTTTGTTACGCTTCTTGCATACACATTGTCAGGAATACAAAAAAGTATATAGGGAATCGTTCATCCAGAAAAAATATACCGTTCCCGGGGGATATATATAAAAAAAACGAGTAAAAGCTGGTTAAAATATGTTGTTAAGATAACAAATAATGGAGCCGAAGTCGCCGGTATCAGCTAGTTTAGAATACAGAAAGTTTGTTTAAAAAACCTCCAGACCTGGACCATCTCCAGGATATATTTACAAACGATGTAATGAAATTTATGGTATTTCAGATCGGCGATCGAGAAAAGCAGCTCCTGTATCCAAGATTATATAGACAAGAAAGGAAAATTTCTGGATTCGTTGGCGTTCATGACCATCCTCGTTTGGATATTAGGTATATTTTTTTTTGTTGTAGTGGCCGTAAAACTTTACTGTTGAATATTATTACAGTAACTTTTTTTTAAAGTAGTATTTTATAGTGACGTCATTGTCTTAGGTGATTAACACAATGCGATATAATAAAAGATTCGCGTTCCATCGTGTCGATATTGTCCAAGCTTTGAATGAACCTCTCGTCTGCTGAATATATTTTAACTTACCCTATAATACTTTAATATCTTAGGAGTATTCTATATGACATAAACCCCAATTATTAGTTGTATATATATATTTTTGGGAAATTGCGTATTTCTGATAAACTTAAAAAGCAAAACCTCATTTAAATACATAATTTGATCCAAATCGTTGGAGCTGCTTCCAAGATTCACGAAATAAATTTGTATATATTTACACAAGAGTTGCTCGTTTAAAGTTATAATTTCTTACAATATTTCTCACACTTTGAGTACTAATTGCGCGGTTTAAATGGACAAAATTCGATTGTTGAGCTAAAATAATCGAGTCCTTCATACGATAATCGAATGATCGATATATTAGAGTAGTGCTAAGAGGAGGTTATCGATATCCAGGTTTGGGGGACCGGCACCTGAACAACTTGATGTATTCTCTGGCGGAGGGCGGCGTCTGCAGCGTGGACTGGGCGGCGCTGCTGCAGTACGGGAACCACAAAGAGTTGGCTCCGGCGAGGCTCACCAGAAACCTGTTGGCTGTCTGCGACTCTCAAGGTCAATAAACCGAATACTAAAAAAAAACCCTAACTTACCCTTATTAATATTATAAATTAGCTTTTGCTCGCGACTACGTTCTCGTTAATTTAGGTTCCACGCTCCAGTTACTTTTTTAACAACTTCAATAAAGGACGTTCTGATTTCGATATAATTTTCGTTGTCAGATGCTTATTTTTTCAAGGAATATTTTATCTGTGTAGCTGCAAAAGCATGAAAGCGTAACAGACAGACGAACAGACTGACACACACGCTTTAGTAAAATGATGCGAGTGAAATGCTCAAAGTAGATCATCATGGAATTTTACATTCACATTGTTGGCAATACAGAAAAGGACCAACGGATACCTTTTATCTAGAAAAAGTTCTGCATTAAAGCGAGCATAGCCGCGAGCGAAAGCTATTAACGTTGTAGACGAGAGAGTCTGCGAGAAAAAGTATATGTATATTTGTTTTGATGTAATATAACTTATACATCACAGATTAACCCACAGGATATATCTTTTTAAATGTTATAATAATATATAGTAATGTGTGTGTGTGTGTGTGTGTGTTCGTCTATTGTGTATATAGTGCTGGAGAGTAGGATGCAAGGGATCCTCAGTGCACTCCGCGAGTCCCAGGCGCTGGTGCTTCCTATGCTGAAGGTCATCTTCAAATGGATGGGAGACGAGTTCCACGACAAGGTATTTCTCTCTCATTACCTTTTTCTTTTTATCCGACTCCATGTCCAAATATATTGTAAGTTATCCAAGAAATTGCAATTGCTACTTGGTAAGAGATCTATGGGTGGTAGGTGATAATCATGGAAAACGTTCCAGACTAGGTGTGACACGCATCGCCGCCCGTCTCTATCATGCCGGCCTGCAGACAATACGTTTGCTGGGTATACATTTTTCCACACCGAAATGTGACGATACAAACCAAGAGTCGGTTTTATTGTTTTCCACCATGTGTATAGTGATCTATATACATTTTGGTACAGGCGCAGTACTATGTCAGCCTCATTTTTTATTAATATTTCCAGTTCCAGTACATGGAAGGTATATTGCAAGGCAGGATGCTGTCGCATGAGATTTCATTAGACGTTGTAATGAATTCCAATGAAAAATACAAGGATAAATACGTACAGCTGTTTGAGAACGTGTTCGGAGGATACGAGAAGAAAGAGAGATACAGTGTTGAAGAACAGGTGAGAAGATATTTTTTCTTAACTTGGCTTTATTTATTGCAAATGAATACTTGTTTAACCGCGTTGAACAGTGAACGGAAGTGGACCGTCACGCTCGGGTCGGTGACGCAATGAATCGTGTCTATTCGATGTGACTACGTATGGGACTTATGCATTTATTTTTAAGTTTTCACTATTATCGTGTGGTCATAAGCACACCCACTTTGATTTTGTATTTTACTCACAAAAATGGTGATATTTTAAAAGATTTGCTCTCACGTTTGAATATACTAACAGCTGCCCGTGACTGCATCTACATTCAGTATGGTATATTACGGTAACGCCATACATTATCCTCGTGTGATTTTAACGGTTTGTGTAGCGCGCGCGGAGATAGCATTCACATGGCGGATTTTTTTCCAAATTCACACTTATCGTTAAATTTTGGTCAATTTAAACAATA
This sequence comes from Antheraea assamensis, assembly GCA_035772565.1. Taxonomy (NCBI): domain Eukaryota; kingdom Metazoa; phylum Arthropoda; class Insecta; order Lepidoptera; family Saturniidae; genus Antheraea; species Antheraea assamensis. The sequence goes on from JAQQSE010000250.1 coordinate 48,409, forward strand.
TATATAAATAAATATATATGTATATATATCCCGTACGATATTCTGTTGTATAAGCCATAATATTACAGTATAATTTTATACATACATACATAAATACTGATAAAAAATTATTCATTTACCTATAATTTATATATCATTTAGTATCACACACAAATACACAAGTATATATACATTATATATATATATGTATATACATTTGTCTCCATTGATATAAAACACATGTTGTAAATTCATATATACTAACTACCTTGAATATAGTTATTAGTTGTCACGACAACTTAAAAGAGGATTCACGGCTAATTTCATAGTGTCGCGTTTAGGTGTCGGTGCGCATGCGCATCGTTAGCATTCACTCGTCATCATTTTTCCCAAACGCGCCAAAATAATTATAACTTGCAAATGACGCCATTCCCCTAAATCTAGCCCTTATCCTAAACTACATAATATATTTTAACAGGTGTCGAATCTTCTCCAACACTGCACTGATGAGAGAATCCTGGGTGTGGTGCGCTCCGACTGGGAACCCTGGATATAAATATATGTTCCAAAATGATAAATTTAATCCGAGGTGTACAATTATTCTTTTAGCTCTTAAGTTTTTCACATTTTGTATTTCAAAAGAAACTAATAAAGTTCAATTTTAAAGTTGATTATACATAATTCTTCTATCATTCAATATTCTCATGTAAATATTTTTTTTGGGAGTCAACTTTGGTGGAATTCGTTTCGTTTGTTATTGACTGTTCACGTTATATGGTAGTAGTTTAAAATAAAACAAACGAAAATAAATAGACAAGGAATGAGTGTTTGTTGATTTGTTGCGAACATGTAGAAATATTTTATTATCTCATTTGTGATTGTCAAAAGAATTAAAAAGATAAAAAGAAATCCGCCAGACGGCTGTGAAACATTCAAGTTAATATCAATATTTATAATTAATTTAAAAAAAAAGTTAGTGTATACTTATGTACACGCGTTAGAAGTTATACTTGTTTGACGTAACAAGATAAAAATCTTTTCAAAAATTTTATCTCTCGCCTTATTCTACGTTTGTAGAAAAAACGACACTGACAATAGGAAAAGGGTCTTTAATACGTACATACTTTAAAAAAAAAAAATGTTGACTATAGCTAACGTCAGGGTGTCGGGTTTTCGTGACGGTGTGCGCGCGCATCGTAAAAATTTACTCATCATTTTACCCCTAACGCGCCAAAAGAAGTATAACTTCAAAAAACAATGAACAAGTATGGAGTAAAATAATAGAAAAGAATAGAGTTTCTCTAATAAATTCAATGTATTTTTATTATTATATTTAATAACAAAATAATGTAGTGTATAGACACGCGCACACACATAAATGAGTCGAGCGCGGTGGCGTATAGTAGTCATGACAGAATAAGAGAGCGTCACATCGTTTACCGTGACGGCATAAAGAACGATGTTACTGCCAAGGCGCACCTCAAAATTCGTGACATTCGCTTACTGAACCGGCTATTTCTATCAAACAATAATCAGGTCGAAATGAATTAAAAAAGTTTATTTCAACAGACTTGTGACTATATTATAAGATGTGCAATAATCAAGGCCACACGATGCTCTCTATCCAGGGCACGTAGTGTTCAACTCTGGTGTACATGCCCGCGTTCCCTTTGAACCCGCAGGAGACTCCGAACGACGTCACCCCAATTACTTCGAAGCTGCATCCATTTTCCTTGAAAAGTGGTCCGCCGCTGTCACCCTGTCAATAAATATATACACAAATTAACATTTACCTCAAGCCTTGTTCAGACAAGTAATCTCGTGTATCTTGAGTGAAACATGTTTTTTTGATGCGTGTCATTTGAAATCCGTGATGTCTTCCCAGATATTAAATAAAATTATATGTTGCAAGGGTAATTCTGATCTACATTATATGATCACAGGCGTGTATATTGTTCAAAGCTGTTTATGTATTTATTTGGTAGTCGGTGCCAATTCATAATTTTATGCCAATCAAAAAGTGAAAATGTGAAATACTCTTTAAATAGCTTTGGTCTTTTATATAAGGAAATAGGTAAAAACTATACAATTGGTATTATTTGAATTTTGTAATTGTAACTTAAATAGTTTTTTGAAACTAGAAAAATAAAGTGAATAAAATAATATATTATACTTTTGATTTCGCGTTTGTGAAAGCGGTTATTTTTTTATTATTTATTTGTCCAGCTACAATTTCATTTTTTAACCGACTTCGAAAAAGGGGAGGTTATTACATTCGGTTGTATGTATTTCGCTGTATGTATTTTGATGTATGCATTTTGATGTATGTATTTTGCTGTATGTATTTCGCTGTATGTATTTTGATGTATGCATTTTGATGTATGTATTTTGCTGTATGTATTTCTCTGTATGTATTTTGATGTATGTATTTTATTGTATGTATTTCTCTGTCTGTATTTTGATGTATGAATTTTTATGTATGTATTTTGCGTGTATGCTGTTTATGTTTAACATTTTTAATTATATTCTACAAAGCTGTAAGTAAGTAAAGATATCGTTAAGACAAGTAAATATATTTACTAGAATCCAGTTATATTCTATTGTAGTTAAGTAAGTAAGAATGGGAATGCGTTTGAACCGCTTGAGACCTGTTATGTATAAAAAAGCTTGCAGATATATCTCGATGATCTCCGATATTTTTGGTCACTATGCTTATCACCAGACACAGTGTAACTACTTTTTCAAAAGAATTTATACAGAATCTATATCACTGCGACGAGTGCGCGTCTGCACAAATTCACAGTAGCAACCATCCCGACAAGAACGAAGAAGTTCGAAAATTCTTATCTCTGGCCAAACTGTACTGGAATCTTCTTCCGGTCAGTGTCCCTCCCCTCTTAATATATCAGGTCCTTCAAACGAAGCGAGGCTGTTGGTATTTAACACCGACAGTTATCGCTGTTTTTAGAGTGTACCGTACGTATTGTGCAGTCATTTTGCGGAACTAGTATAAAAAAAAATTGTTCTAGAAGGTAGTACGTCATAAACTAAACTGAGGCTAAGAAAGTGTTAAGTCGTCATCAATAATTGTCTCATCAGAAACGACATCATTTCTGAATGAATCAATTTTGGTTCTAAACTAATAACAAAAGATAAGTTTCCAACACACGAGTCGATTCTTTGTGGGAATTGCAGCTAAAGATTTCCCACTACACAAACAACGTAGTTAAAAAGACATACCTCACAAGTGTCTCTTATCTCTTGATGATCCCCGAAACACATCTGTGTGGTGCTATTGTATCCATGCAAGAGAAGCCGGTGAGGTTGATATATATTATTGCACTCTTCATGGGTGAATTTCGTCAGATACACCTACAAGTGAAATGTACTAGGTATATTGGTTATTTTATAGTGGAGGTAAAAGCACTAATCTATACATATAATAAAAATGAAGTGTCTGTTTGTAATATCGAAATAATGACTTTTTACTGATTGGATATGATATACGTTCATAACGATACTGATAACAAAATTTTTTGTCTGTCTGTCTGTCTGTATGTTTCGGGTAATCTACGAAACGGCTGGACCGATTTTAACAGAAATTTCACTGACGGTTAGTTAAAATTACAGCGGGTGATATAGGCTACTTTATTTTAGACTAACCGTCATCCGTGGCTTCGTCTGTAGTACTATCTCCAAAACGATTGGGCCTATTTTCATGGGTCTTTTACTGACAGATAGCTAACGTTTTAAAAAGTAATTGAAGCTTTTTTATTTTGGACTAGCTTTTACCCATGGCTTCGTTTGCAGTACTATCTCCTAAACGTTTAAACCATTTTTCACGGAACTTTCACTAACAGATCTTATAAGAAGTAATTTACAATTATAAAAAAAACGCATGCGGAGCTGCGGGCAACAGCTAGTTCAATATATAAAACGTTTTCGAAATGTTCTCATGGTAACAGTCATGTAGAAGATAGGTAATGCTATACATTTTTGCGTGTTAGAAAACTCAAATATACAGGGCTCAGTTGTGTCAATTTAGCGTCCTCTAAGAGCGGTAGATCCCGTACAGGGTTCTGCTGCAAGAGCAACACACCTATTTCTGCCACAATCCAGCAGTGCTTAGTGTGACCATTAAAGCTATACGCTTTTGCGTGTCAGAAAACTCAAGTATACAGCGCTCAGTTGTAACAACTTAGCGTCCTCTAGAAGTAGTAGATCCTGTACGAAGATTTACTGTAGGCTTATCACTGCCACAAAACAGTGCTTAGTGTAACTATTTAACACCAGGCTAACTATATCTTTATTTGCAATTTCATAAAGAAAAGTTTGGAAAATATTTCTTCTACTTCTTTTGTAGTCAACGGCAAAAGAAAGAACGTATAAAGTCAGTGCATGGGTTGAGATGACTATAACTGAAATAGAAATTGCTAACAGTTATCACCAAACATTTTTAAAGGCTCTGAAAGAAGATTGAAGAAGACTGTACTTACACTTTTATGGCAGATAAGATGACATAAGGTAATCGACTATTGCCATTTTTATATGGATAGGTTTCGTTTACTACGCCTTACCTTTTGCAGGACATTGGCTAATTCTTTTCTGTGACCCAAAGCACCCCAACCTGCCGCTACAGCGTAAGTGTCGTCAAAAGTTTTAACGGGTAAGCAGGCCGGTAACACCAACCACGAGAATTTAACACTAAAAAATAGTGAACAGTGATCAATTAATGACAGCGACTGATTTCATATTACCATTTCAATATATCACAGAACTAGTTGCGAATATACAAGAAGTGGTCGTAAATCAGCTCTATCCGCATCATCATTTATAAATATTTATAACGTTCTATTTATACAATACAAGTTGTATAGTACAAATGTTGTTGTGGCTTGTTGGCTCGTCGTTCGTAGAGTCGTAGTAGATTTTACTGTGGCTTCGTGACAACCCTACACATGTTAGATAAGAAATTCCCAGCGACTCTCTTTAGGTTTATTGCGTTTAGAGATCTGCCGAGATGCTGGAAAGGAGACATGAGAACAACGGTTTCCGACGCGATGATGAAACAATGAAGGCTTAGGTGATAGCGTGTTCGGACGTAGGTTCCAATTAATGCAACAGAATCGGAAGCTTTTTAGGTAAAGGAAAACATTGTGATGTAACTATAGCATCATGGTGTAGGGCTTTTTCTAAGCTCATCTGGCTAGCTACCACCTTTAAGTTGAAAGTTCCGGCATTTGCACTTGAGAACCAGTTCTGCTTTAGGCTTAGCGTGATTACTGTCTCAGAGCACATTGCCATAAAATATCACATGAGATTATCGTTATCGACCACTTGCACTTGCACTTTCGCATTGTTCGGATACCGGCACGGCACGATAATCTGTACTCACTCGAAATCTGCTTTGGATAATTTGTGATGTGTATTATTTGGAAAGTTGGTGCTTCGTGAATACCTAAACCGGCGGCGGTCCAGACTACAAGGTAGGTGAGCCTACATCCTCACTATAGAGGAACACATTCGGCATTCATTTTCTGGGTTATTTATTTCCAGCCAGTTTAATAATACAGCCTGTTGCCAAGGACAGATACCTCGGCCTGAGTGGGTGTAGTACTCGACACCCCAGAAGTTGATGTGCTGACGTTCGTATGTCAAAATGCATATCAATACTTCACATGCTCTAAATTTATACATAAGTCATCAGTTCTTCGGAACTTACGGAGAAGCTGTCTCTAATAGTGCAATGTCATGGTACTTCGAGGGAGGATGGTAGTCCGGGTGAGCTAATATACTCTTGATGGAGTAACGCTGCCACATCTCTGGAGGGTCCGAGCGTTTCAATATACCCAGCGCAGCGTATGCGACTGGGCCTCTGGAAGAGTAAATAGCTCATATTAACTACTTTATTACGCGTTAGTTAGCAGGTGAATATTAAAAATGGGGCCATACAAGAACCACTATGTGTGCTCTCCTGTGTTCAGTAAATTGTGTGGTCGTATACTTTTGTTTGAAGATGCAGAAGATTAAATTATAATTAAACCTGGCTAATTACATATTTAGTATACCCCAGTTGAAATCAAACTCGCCATCAGATATCTTGTTCTATATAAGAAAAGTGTTATTGTATTTTGTACTTCCGTAATGATATACGATATCTTGGATATGAAAAGTAATGATTTCATCCTCTAATAACCCGTTTATTATACGGAGGATAAACGTTAAGTGGAAGAGCAATGAAAATCCGATGCTGAGAAAAATACCGTTGGTGGCAATTTCTATTGAGTCTTCCAGGTTGCATAAAACTTACCTAATTGCAGATTAATTGGTAATGGTCGCGACCCTCGGCATTAAGAGAACCATTAAAAAGTCAGATATCAAAATATTGGCAGTTGGGTGAAGCTTAACCGCTCTTGACGACTTCCTTCATTTGTCACCTTCTATTACAACTTAGAATAAAGATAATAAGGTACATTTTAATCAATAGATAATGATGCTTACAATGAAGGAGTAGAGATGCAGTGTGCGGCAGTAAGAATGAAAGTCTCGCTGATGAGAGAGCCTCCGCAAAGCCATTGAGCAATTTCCAGTAGATCTCCGTAGCCGAGTAGTGTCTGTTCTTACAAAAAAATGGTCAAATATACCTTTACCAGAGCAGTTATGCTGAGTGTTATATAGACAAGGTAAATGTAAAACAACACTGCATCACCAGTTACGTAGAGTCCAGCTAGCGTCACGATCCGTCGTCGTACTGTTCTTAATATATTAACCAAAGAGTTGGGCAACTATGCAAGTTTCAACTAACGCCGGACCACCTCCGTGCTAATCACAATCTTAAAGGAGTAGTATTCGCACTGGTATAAACCAATGCAAAAATTGTGAATGGCAACGCGTACTTGCACATAAACTGTCCCAATGGATACTGATATGTATGCGAACGTAGGGACAAATGAAACGGCCCGTAGCTAGTAGCACACTGACTTTATTTCACAAGCGACATTACTTAATTAGGTGTAGATACAACCACCTTCATATAATCAATATAATATATAACAGTTACCTCGCGAGAAGCAATCGTGGACCGGAGTTAACATTTGATGAGCAGTATCTCTGTTCGTTACTTCATGTGATAAAAAATCTGACCGTATGCTGTTTTTTTCCTGGCGCTATTGTTGTGTTGGTCGAGTGCTTTGGCCGAGGAAATGTCAATTCAACATCCACGGGATTGCACCCAGGCATGTACCAACGAATTTTTCAGTATCTTCGTACATTTACTGATTTCATTGGTAACACTATCGGTTGACGATTAAGAAAATTGATTTGTGAGATTTATTGAATTGTGAGAAAACCACCAGAACCAAAGAAGTGTTCTTCTAGTACCTGTTTCTATATATGGGAAAATACAGAAGTTAGAAAACGGCCATATTTCGTGGGCTGGCGTTGTGTTTATGCCCATACCTTCCTTCGAGAAGTGGCCTATGGCCCTGCAGTGGCCTACAGGCAGATGTGATGATGATATCCTTTTTATTATTAGAAAGTATTACAATATAATATGAATATCAGAAATGACATCTTCTAATTGAAGTTCGGTCAACAAATAATGCTAAATGTGTTCCGGCAGCTGCTTTTGAGTCAGCCTCTTCCATGTTTATCTCATTTATGCTTGTGTTCACACGTCGGCCTGTACTAATATAATATAATAGTTATTCCTTACCATGTGAGGAAGCTCTCCCTGGTGTGCGTCGTTCCCGCCGACCGCACCGACCCCCGATACACCAACTGAATGACATTTTGTGTCATTTTGCCAATAGAGATCTAATTTCGAAGTGTAATGGTTCCTGCATGGGTACCGATTTTTATTTATGTAGTCTAGACATTCTGTAACATATAATAATATGGTTATTTCAAGTTCATATGGTCAGGTTATAGTACGTTAAGAGACGATGTGCTAAATCCCAGTTTCAGATTGGATTACAATTTTTTTATATAATGCTAATAATAATCTTTATTTGTATATCTATTACATTGGTACACATAAAATGGGTCCCTGCCTCCTACGTTAGTGTAGACCGTGTTGTAGGAGACAGTTACAACTATTGGGAAACAAGTTTAGTAATTACTAAAGCTATTAATTTATGAAGCAAATTGAGAACTTATTCTGAATATTTTACCATTCGATTTTTTAGTCGTGTCCGTGGATGTAAAAAAAAATGATTTATAGAAAAGGAAAGATCGTGTGCGTGTATAACATTATAAAGTTCAAAGCACTAGAATGATGTTAGTATGTGTCGAAGTCCGGTGAATCTGTAGAGGCCATAAGAGCCAACAGGGTATATCAGTTGGAAAAAAAAAAGTGTTAGCATGTGTGCTGTTGAATTTCTAAGTGTGAGAATAAGTATGTGTTTGTTTTTTTTTTAATATAAGAACTTCGCACCACAATCATGGTATTTTAAAACATTTGAAAATGACAATTATTAACTAATTACAATTTATCATATATTTAAACTCGGTTTCCGTACAAACTAACCGCTTAGCCAGCATTGCTTTATAAACCAACAGTTGGTAAAACTTTTATCAAAACTATACCAAAGTGCATATTATTTGCATAGGCCATAGTAGGGGACGTTTACTTGTCTACTACAGATGTAACAAATATTCTTAGAAAATGACGTCAAGACGTTGTAAACAAGATTTCGTTTGATTTTGTTTTTTTTTATGAGTTAATTACATTAAAGTCGAAATATATTTTAAGAATAAATTTAAAGTCTGTGAAGGTTATTTGAAATTGCCGATTGGAAATCTAAATAAAAAATGGCCACCTCACTTTGCCTGTGTTTAATGCAAAAATACTTTATAAGGCATGAAACTAAAAATTAAAGTCTAAAAGAATTTCGAAAACATTAATATATTTATATTATTTTTTAATTTAAAATTATATGGGGTACTCATACGACGCCCCCCCCCCCTCCAATAATCACAATTCGCATGAAATTATTAAAATTAAAAATAACAGTATTTATGTATATTTTTTACGCTAAAAGCTTAAATTACACTCGTTGGTTTCCTTACTTCTAGCCTGGTAGTGCAAATAAAAACGATAAATGAAGTTCATTGTGGCAAAGCCGTGGAAGGAAGCAATGATCATATGAAAGAATTTTGTGTCAGAATCCAAGTAAGCGTTGAATCGATGATAATAACAAAAAATATCCATTTTTTAACTTGATTTTTTTTGTTTCTATAATATTTTTAAACATTATTCTTGAATAAAAAAGATTCTATTGTACAAAAAAATCATTGTTTATTGTAATTTATAATTAATTACTATTAGAAAAAGTGCTCGGGTTCCTATACGAGCACACTTTTATCAAAATCGAATTAAAAACAGGGTGTGTCGTAAAGACACACGACGTAAGTGAACCCTTTTTTTATTACAGGGAAACATTTTAATAAAAAAAATACAACTAAAAACCAACGTGACGCGGTGTTCCCTGGCGGTCACCCATCCAAGCTCTGACCGCGCCGGACGTTACATAATTTCGTTATTTAACTTCGGTAATCGGAAGAAGAACTGGTGTTATCAACACTCTACTCGACGCAGTGTGTTTATCGCCACCACATTTCGTCGCACAGAAAGGTTGACGATCAGAATTTCAAAGCGCTCCCATAAGAAATTTCACTTCAAAAAATATTTTTTCCTCTATTAGTAAATAGCTTTTATTCGAAACTTCGCTCGCGTTATTCTAGATTTGACTCATCTTTCGGGAACAGTACATTTTTTCCGGACGACTTCTTTCCATATACTTGAGAACGTGTATGCAAAATTTTGTCAAAATCAGTTGAGTACTTAAAGCGTGAAAACTTAACAGTTAAATTCACTTTCGCGTTTATGATATTCTTTTTTTTTTCATTATGGCACCGTAGAAGCATTTGCCAGTGTCAATGTTTTGTTTTAATAGTACAATTTATACAAATAATATTAAAACGTAGTAGGTTACTTTAATTAAAATATTAGAAATTTAGAATATTTGACAATTGGACAAGGATTTTAATTTATGATATTATAGTTAGGATAAGAAACTAAAATTGGACATTAACAAGTCATACTCAAGTTGATCGTTGTTATCATTATTTATAACAGTGATATGATAATACCTACTTATATAATATAAAATAATAATTCATAGAAACCTGTTTGAAACAAACTTGTAACTTACTATCCCAAGCTTTTCTACCATTTTTCCACAAGACTCCACGCTGGGGTTCCAATATGGCGTCACTGTAACAAATACAGCCATTAACAATGCATATGTAACAGTCATTATCTACTATAGGTATAGTGTTACACGATAATTGAATTGGAGTGAAATTATTTTCATATCACTGTTATTTTACATGTGAGTAAATAAAAACCGGCTACATTTATAAATAAGGAATTACACAAAGGGCCAAAGCTACCTTTTCTAATAGCACTTCGGTTGCCAATGCAAATGTAAGCACATAGAAGTAAACTCATCTCCTATATTCCCGCTACATAATAATTGAGTAACTATGAAATTATTTTTTTATTACTGTTATTCCGCTATTTCACAGGTGATAAATAAAAATCTGCTATATTTATAACATAAGGAATTACACAAAGCGATAGAGCTACCCTTTTTTATTAGCACCTCAATTACCGTTGCAATTACAAAGACCTGGCAAAGCCTCTACATTTCACCGCACTACTGAGGAATCTCCTAAAGGCGATGATAATCTATTTATTTGTTACCCCCATTACATTCAAATACAAAGAAATAATTCCACAAGTGATGAAACCTAGAAGATGTACTCATTCAAACTAAATAAAAAGTAGTATAAACTCATTAAAATTCATATAAACGGTGTGTTTTTTATAAATACTTTATTATACTTATTATTTGCCTTTATCTATCTGTTGACTGCCATGTTTTCCTTAGTTATAAATAAATAAATATATATGGTAAATAGCAGTGATACAAATTAATTCACACATATGAAAAATAACAATGATATAAATTCACAGTTATCATATGACGTATGATTTTATTACTATTGTATTGGTCTTACTGTTCTTTGAAACATGTAGTTAAGTTGTAATAAATTATGTATTATTTGTGTCGAATTATTTACACACGCGAATTATATTTATTGCGATTAGTTGAACTGTATAGGAATTGATACGCTGCAGCGTCATCTAGTGGCGAGTGAATTAAAATTAAATCAATAGCATAAAAAAATTGGTTGTCTGTAAAGTCGGTTTACGGACGATAATTTTCCGTGAAAACGTTATAAGAAAACATTGATGAAAAATTATAATTTTATTTGATTATTGAGGATTGAATTATTTTCACTTAATTACGGATGGAATGGAAGAGAAATAGATACGTCACAAGCCGAACGCTTAGGCCACTCGCACCTCTCTATCGCTTGTTCCGCGCTTTCGCTTACGCGCTCGGCTCAGGCCGAACGTGACAATGAGTCATGCTTTTTCGTGCGTGCAGCCGACGTTCATCGATTTATAAGAATCTTTAGGTACTGGCGTATAGATGTCATTTACCACACAATAACTTCGCGGTTACCGACGTAAACAAACTTTTAAGCTCTATATAGGGTACGACTTGACTGTGTAATGATATGGATAGCTGTACATTTCTGTCATGAATTTTGCTTTAACGAGAATAAAACCTTACATTATTAATGTGGATTACGTACCTTAGATTTTTCACATGAAAACGACTGCATTCCGTACAGCATACTATAGGCACTGTACCATCGAATGAGCATATCTGGAATACAGTATCGTATTTACAAAGCGGCTTAGACATGATGATGAGCTACAATGAACCTGAATTTACTGTGAGATATATCATGATGGAATTTGTCTAATGCCTAGCTACAGTTAAAGTTCTGTTGCCGTGGACGTAAAAGTCTGTTCCGGCAGTTACTCTTAGATGTACCGTACTACAATCCATATACCACGACGTCATTCTACCTCAAATGAGAATGTAGTCCAACGCTAAAATCTATATGGTATTGAACAATTGACAACTTGACACTTTGACTTTTAAATAAAAAGTCACAAATTACTACTTGGGTATTTTTTGTTTATAGCGAACTAGCTTGATACCCGAGTATTCGTGTGAGTCATTATTATCTTAGAATAAATTTGATGTACAGAGGAAAAAACATAAGCATTACTTATCCACGGCAAGAAAACATGCATTGCCTAACGAGTAGTACTCATAAAAATAGTAGTTATTGTAAGAATATATATATTTTTAGATAAGAATCAAATATCTAATAAGTTTTTTTTTATTATTTCAAGTATTTAGTTTTAGTAAGTCTAAATCTAAGTAACTTTTGAGTGATGCGCGCACAACAGTCGACCTCTATGTTACATGTAACAAGAATACATGATTACAATACATGAGTATGTGTTACCAACTACATTACTCCGACTATAGATAGGAAGAATGTCTGTAAACTAATTATAACGAATAACGCGTTTGTGTTACTTTAATAAAAAATAATAATAAAAACTGTTGTCAGTTATTCTGCTGTTGAGTAGTCTGCGGTTTTGTATCGTACTGTAATTTGTAACAGACGTTAACGAAATGGATACTTGTTGTTCGCATCGTGACTTTGAGTGTGAGCAACCTAGCCTCCTTGCACACATATTAGTTGGTCGCATAAAATTTTCCAATTCGCATACAGGATAATAATAATAATGCTGGTCTTTGATTCGGAGATGTCCAGCAACATGAGCAAAGATTCAGTGCGACAGGAATAAATACGAAAGTAATAATTATATACATATGCAATAAATATAAGCGACGGTTACCTCTGGCCTCTTGTTATCTGCGAGTTCCTGTAGCATTTGAAAACATTTGTTGATGTTGAGACAGGTCCCGTTATAGTTGCCTACGAGGCAGCCACTACCTGGAAACATTTGTTAAAATATTTGAAACATGTAAAAGAAAGGTGTAAGACTAAGGTATAGGAAAGTACATGTTCTTAATGTTTACCAATTGTTAGAAGAGAATAAAAAAGCGCGTGTGTACTTATGTACATGCGTTAGAAGTTACATTTCTTTGGCGTAATAAGATAAAAATCTTTTCAAAAATTTTATCTTTCGCCTTATTCTACGTTTGTAGAAAAAAACGACACTAACAATAGAAATAAATAAATATCGTGAATACAGTTGTCAGTTCTCACGCAAATATACGTAGATGTCCTTACTTTTACTTTGTTGTTAACGTGTTTTGAATAAATTTGGCGACATCTGTTGTGAAAAAACGACACTAACAATAGAAATAAATAAATATCGTGAATACAGTTGTCAGTTCTCACGCAAATATACGTAGATGTCCTTACTTTTACTTTGTTGTTAACGTGTTTTGAATAAATTTGGCGACATCTGTTGTGAAAAAACGACACTAACAATAGAAATAAATAAATATCGTGAATACAGTTGTCAGTTCTCACGCAAATATACGTAGATGTCCTTACTTTTACTTTGTTGTTAACGTGTTTTGAATAAATTTGGCGACATCTGTTGTGAAAAAACGACACTAACAATAGAAATAAATAAATATTGTGAATACAGTTGTCAGTTCTCACGCAAATATACGTAGATGTCCTTACTTTTACTTTGTTGGTAACGTTTTTTGAATAAATTTAGCGACATCTGTTGTGAAAAAACTAAAATGTTGACTATAGCTAACTTCACGGTGTCGGTTTTTTGTGACGGTGTGCGCGCGCATCGTAAAAATTTACTCTCATCATTTTTCCCTAACGCGGCAAAAGAAGTCTAACATAAAAAAAAGGAATAGTATAAATTCTTTCTTTCATACCCGAAAAACGTGATAGAAGTGATTGTAATATTAGAAATCCGAAATAGATACCAGTGTACGTCTATCACTAAGTAATATTTATTAGCTTATGTTCGCGATTAGTCTCGCGGTAGAGTAGTAGGTAGGTGATTTTGATCTATTGGGATAGTTAATTGTTCTGGATAAAAGGTAAAAGCGAAAGCTCGAAAAATAAGTGTTGTGTTGCTTGCACTGTTGCGTTTCGTTCGGCCAGTGAGAGCGCCGGAGGGCCACATATTTAAAAGGCCGGCAACGCACTTGCGACTCCCCTGGTTTTGCTGGTGTCTATGGACGGCGGTGATCACTTACCATCAGGTGACCCACCTGTTCGTTTGCCCCCTATAATATAATATAAAAAAAAAACATACTGACATGAAAATATACAATATTAATTACGATGCAAAATATGCTTGTTTGTTACGCTTCACGCTCTAATTACTCAATCGATGAGCATTACATTTTGCGTACACGTTGTCAGGAGTACAGAAAGGGACATAGGGTACGTTTCATATATAAATAATGTAACCCATATAGATGAAATTCTACATTAACGTGAACGAATCCGGGAGTGAAAACCAGTAACAAATAGAACTAAATTATAAGCCTTCCAACAGTTCTCATTGGTTTTTGTAGTGTTTTTTTTTTTTGTGTGCTTTCGTAATAAACTTACTAAACCCTATCGAGTTTCTCGCCGGTTCTTCTCGATGACTGGGTTGTTTTCCGAACCGGTGGCAATTTTGACGTTCATAAGCGCCTTCTTAGGACCTAAACTGAATAAAGTATATTTTGATTTAACGATTATCCTGGAATTTCTGTCTACCGGATACGTTACTATAAAAAATCGCCCCAGGAGAAATATATGATAAAAATAATACTAACTAGGTGATACCCGCGACTTCGTCTGCATTATATCAAAATCAAAAATACTTTATTCAGTTTAGGTCCTGAGAAGGCGCTTACGAACGTCAAAGTTACCACCGGTTCGGAAAACAACCCAGTCATCGTGAAGAACCGACAAGAAACTCGATCTGGTTTATCTTTTCATTTACATATTATAACTCGTATTTTTAAAACATATTTATAAATAATTACATTCGGTTTTGGTGGATGCACAGAGAGGGCGTCATTTCCATTTATTACCTTGACAAACATAGTTTATGCATAAAGGGAAAAATATAAACACGCCATGGCATTAAAACACATATAAGTGAAATATATTTTTTTTTTTCGAATTGACCTACAATGTTAGTCTGGCAAGGCCTCTACAGTTCCACCGGACTACTAAACAAAATCATTGAGATGTATCCAGTACTTAACTTACCCAGTGAGTTTATGGCGGGATCTTAGTCTGTCATGTAGTGGTTTTTATATTTTATTCATAATCTTGTGTTATTGGACTCTATATTTTGTAATATTGGTGGTGTTTTACGTAATATAGTTCGGTTATTATGCACAAGTGAAGTGGATGAGAAATAATACCACGGAGCATGCATTCTGAGATGCCACCAAAACTCCATGGAAAGTTCTAACAAGGAAACCACCGTCTTGTTAGAACATTATAATTGTTACAAGACACTTACTTGGCAAAATGTTGTTACTTGACGCTGGCTAGTGCACAAACCGTGACGGAGCCAAAAAAATAAAGAAGAAGAACTTACCCAGTACCCAGTACTTTTTTATATATAACTGTATATATGTAACAGTAATTTTATATATATATAATAAGATAAGAAGAGTAAATAATAAGAGTATATATAAGATAAATTATTTACCTTCTATTTTATCAAAAGACTTGGTGTCACACATATAGAAACATATTATAAATAAAATACAACACTTTAATATGATTACTGACATAATCGCACGTCCGTACGTACATAGACCTCACGGTAATCTAATAGCCGGATGGATGTTGATGGTAAGGTCATCAAGACGAGTTGATTATCCAATGTGTTAATAAAAAAATAGAGTAATAATTCAAATCTACTTAATGATTATTACACAAAACAAAGTAGCATCTCGTGTCTTTCTGTACGTTCTCTGTGTATTAGTCATCCTTTTCCTTCGTTCCCTTCCATCCCTTAGTACTTCTAAATGGTGTAAAAAAAAATTACAAGGTTGTCACTGTCATTTAAAGAAAATTTCTTCCGAAAAGTTTACGTACATAACACATGTAAATTATATTATATATATATATATATATAGAAAAATCGAACTTTTGGATAATGCTTTACAAAATTGTACATCTGAAACATGCCTTTAGAAAAGTGATTGATGGTGTATGTCTATTTCCTAAGGATAACCCACAGTAATCATTTATATATTTTGCATGTTGTTAAAAAATAATTGGATATTTGTGACGCCATTTTGAAAAATATAGTGTCAGTCTTAGAAAATGTAATATTTTAGTTTCATTGGAATTTGAATGTACATTAAAATTACTCTTCACAGTAAATCATTTCAGTACACATCTTAAGAGATATCAAAGATTTAAAATGACACGCAACAAAAGATATATTGTTTGTGTGAAGACTCATATGTAACTTCTATGACTTTCATAATGATATTAAAGTGGCAAAAACTAGGTTTAAGTCGTGCAGACATTTATGATGCTACAATTCGTACAATGCATCCGGGCGAAGCCGGGGCGGATCTGTATTTAATTATAATTATATTCTTGGCGATATGTATAAACTAGTTCCCTATTCGCTGCTGGAAACTGAAGGACGTTACCCAAGACGGATTTGTTTATTTTTAACTGCCTACATTGTTAATGATTGACCTACACATAAAAAAAGACGATTGAAACCGAAATGTTAATTCATATTTTAAAAATAAGCTTTAATATAAATGCGCTAAAAAGTTTGATTGTTTTCTTTCTTCAATATCTATGGCGGCCATTTTGATATTCGCCATTTTGTTTTTATTTCCTTTTCGTTTATAGTCTTCGGGGCTGAACAAACTTGCAATATCGCAAAGTTATAAGTCTAAAATAACTGGTTCCAATTCAGGTTGCAAGATTTGACCAAAACTGACTAATCGCACCTATAATGAATTTTCAAAATGTGTACGACGCCCAAGGGGCTACTATGAATTATTACATTGCACTACTACAATTAACATGCTAGCATCTTTATTTCATTGTGCTATTATTAAGAACTAGCTGATATCCGCGACTTTGTCTGCGTTATCCGACGCATGCGCACTATACAGCTTGTCTAATTTTTTCATTGCAATCAACATCGCTGAACGCGTAGCGATTATAAAAATAGTAGTCTCTTGAAGCTTTACATTAAATAACAATATTGTGATCATTTATTTTATAATCAAACGATAACAAAACTAAAAAAAAACGGGCTTTGTCGTAAACCCACATGATAGAAGAAGTGAAACTTTTATATTAGGTACAGGGAACCATTTTATAAAACAAAAAGTCAACGTACTAGTACTGGCTGCGCCCGACGTTCCATAACTTCGGTGATCGGATAAGAACCGGTGTTTTCAACACTCTAACCTCCACAGCGTTTACCTCCATCATATTTTCTTCGCACAGATTGGTAATTTATTAGAACAACGAAATATAATAGTGTAAGATTTACTTTTGTATATACCATACCAGATACCTTAGTATTACACCACAGGTTACTGTCACATTTCAAAGTGCAATGGCACTGCATGTAAAAATCCATTGAATCATTTCACTATAGTAGCTGTAAATAAACAAATGCACGTAAAATCGAAATACATTATAGTCTTCGTCCATTTTTTTTCCACTCTGAATATAACCGTAAATTCGGGCTTGAGTTTAAGCTTAACACAATCAAGAGTTTAATGTAAAACAAAGTTAAAATACTATTGTAGGAATCTAAAATTGTCATTTATTTATCCTTAAGTTGTCTCGATGTTATTCATATATAATACTAGCGGCTCGCTCCGGCTTCGCACGGGTATAAAATATATAGCCTAAGTCATTCACTGAAAAAATGACTAAAATCGATCCAGCAGTTTTGATTTATTCATTACTGCCCGTGGCCCGCACGTAAATTTCGAGTAACCTCAAAAATAATAGTTTTTCTCCACTATTTAATTTATGTTATTATACATATAAACCTTCCTCTTCAATTACTCTATCTATTAAAAACAAACCGCATCAAAATCCGTTGCGTAGTTTTAAAGATGTAAGCATACATAAGGATATAGGGACAGAGAAAGCGACTTTGCTTTATACTATGTAGTGATCATACATATTTATACCCAAATTTGTGTTCTGTATATATTTTTTGGCATCCTTCTAAATAAAATGTACATAAATTAATTCAATAAAATACTATTGTTTTTGATAACTATTTATTAATTTAGCTAATCTGAACGCTGGCAGCGGTCGGAGCAGCGCTTCAAGCAGTCAGCGTCGTTGCGACAATGCGCGCGGCAACTCGCCTGACAACGCGTCAGCGTTCGCACGTTCGTACGAGACAAGTGTTCGTCAAACATCAAACTGTAAATAGAAATATTCACCATCGTAGATATACCTTTTAACTCGTTTGAGGTAGGAGGTTAAAAAGACCTTATACAATATTCAGTATTAACACAAGTCCACATTAATACAGGTTAATACTAACACGGTGTACAACACAGGGACATAGTGGTACAGGTCCGTACAAACACAGATGAGTAATAATGCCATCATCTTACCCTTATCCCACCTAAGTAGAGTCGGCATAACATGTTTTCCTTTTCCACTCTCCCCTGACAGATGCCATCTCAGTATTCACAACTTTTATACACATATCGTTTTCCACACAATACATCCACACCTTTTTCGGTCTTCCTCTAGTCCTATGTCCGTCCACTTTCAAACTTAAAACTTTTCTTGTTATATGACTTTCATCTCTTCTCATAATCTGCCCGTACCACACTAACCTATTACTCCTCAACTTCTCTGTCACTAATGCTATTTTCAATCTTCCTCTGATATACTCATTATTAATTGTATCCATTCTGGTTACACCACACATCCATCTTAATATTCGCATCTCTGCCACATGTAATCTTTTCTCAACCGTTTTTTCCATAGCCCAGCACTCGGATCCATATAACATGACTGGTTTTATTATAGTTTTATACACCTGCCTCTCGAGTTACAGGGCATCCGCGGGTGACATACCTCAGACATCTTTCGGCATTTCATCCACCTCCTTGTCTACGCCACCGTAGTTTTGGATGAATGAACCTAGGTACCAAAAATCGGAGCAGGCTGGTAAGTACACACCGTGTATCATAATGCTAGTTCGTGCTTATACAGGTTCATACTAACCTGTCGATAAACGGCACCGAGGTGCAAGTAGCAGCGTCGCAATGCAGGACAGGAGGTGCCACGGCCGCCATCAGAGAGCTGTCCTCGCCGACCACGTATGGGATGTGATCAATATATACATTATCAAACAGACACATTCGTTTCATATATTCCTCGGCGTGTGTGAACATTGTCGGTGGAGTGCCTTTGAGAATACAGAACTATTGGGTAATTAATCTTGCTTGAAGTTAGGTAACCTTATACAAATTCCATATAAAGCATGGTTATTACGCAGGAAGTTACTTAGGCATTCACAAATCGGCCCTTCTTGGTAATTATCGATTCGAGCTTAATGCTCCGAATTTTGTATAAAACACGTTTGTAGCGTACGGAGCCGACCACACGGTATAGTATCTCAGTTACTTATGCATTCACAGTTCTGGTCCTCTCGGTAACTCTCGGTTCGCGGTTAATGCACTTATACTACATGCAATTTTTACAATAATTACTTCACTTCTGTACCATGTAACTTCATTTAATTAATGCGCTTCTTCTCCTTACCCTTATCCCACCTAAGTAGGGTCGATACAACATGTTCGTCATGTTGTGATTTATCATTTGGCTTAGTTTTTATGGTCGGACGCGCGCGTCTGACATCAACCCTCCTGGGGATTGTTTTCTAGAACAACTATATTTGGGAAAACTATGTAACTGTTGATTTCTCTTCATTCACTATAATGAGATGGGCCGAAGAGCTAATTATGTTACTTGATTTCTCACAAAAAAAAAACTGTTCCAAAGGAATAGATCAAATCTACAGCAACGCGAGCGAAGTCGCAAGCAAACTTTAGTTTTTTTTTTTATACGTTAATTGTTCGTGCTGTCAACTTCATAATGTAGTCATAATATAGTGAATGACGTACCGACAGCAAAGTATCTAGTGTTACACGTATGCTCTTGAATGAGTTCGGATCGATTGTTGAACCACGATAACAGCCATTTCAGGTCTTCGAACTTGGTGATTTCATCGTTGATGACTTTCCTCGTCAGCCGGAGATACTCCACGTCTGCCTCTATCACCGACTCGTCCTTGTCTTCACCGTAGCTGGTTTATCATTTTTTTTTATATACATATAAAATATTACACATGGAAAACATATATTCTAAAAACAAATTCTCCCAGTGAAACCATTGTTGTGGCCAAACAAGACGAAGGAAGTATTTTCCTGAAAGAATATCTTCCCTTAGAAATCGTTGGACCCGCCTGACATCATATTTCAGCAGTTCTTCCATACAGATGTCATGTGATTTATAGGTAGATAATATTGTTACACCCATATTCGAACTTGGTACAATTATATAAAGAATGACTCATCAGTCGTGGGAACGGAATACAATGCGGGATTCTAAATAGCCAGTCACGAACTTTATCGATACGTTCGAGTAATAACGTCCTCCTTCCAGAGTTTTCTAGAAGAAACAATTTGCGCAGTTCGAAAAAAAACAACTCGAGTAGAGTTAGTTAGTTCGTTTCGCGATGTTAAACTCAAGGCGACAAGCTAAGATTCGGCTACTTTAGCACCTTCGAGCTAGTTTCCATAAAGGCCCGGTGAAGCTGAGAAGACTCGTCAGGCCTAAAGTGGTTAGTTAAAATATCAATAGAGAAAGAACGAGATCGGCGACCAGTCGTTCGATCCTAAATCTGCCGAAAGTCACCGTCATTTATGAATTACGTTACCCTTTCACGTACCGTTAATTTGTCGTGCTATAATAAACAAATATATACTTTCTATACTGCATCTTCAGAATTGCCTCAGCCATGTGAATCCTGAATATGACGCCAGGACGAAGATGTGCCTGATACAGATCCTTTGGCACTTCCACGTAGCCTGACTCCCATTCCTGTTGAAAATAGCATCGTTGTACAAAATGGTCTTTGATAACGATGCCATCTGTTTTAAAGTGAACAGGTCCTGATGCTGTTGTCATTATAAGTATATGCAATATAATGATTTTATATACAAACACAAACAATTATTATTTTATTATTGTAATATGTAATAAAAAAATAACCAACGATGGAACGATGGACTCCTTGTCAATCAGTAAACATGGTTGATGACACCTGGGGAGCCGAGTATACACGATTCAATGAATCGCCGACTGGAGCGTAACGGTGACATAGTTTGTCTTTGTCACTTGTCTAAACAGCTAAAATGTACCTTAATCGGTGGCTCATATGTTTCATAGTTAGGTTTCTCTTTCTTGCTCTTCTTGCGGTTTCGCTTGACTTGGTACGTTTCTGACTCGGAGCCGCGTTTCTGAGTTACCTCCGTTTTTCCGTTGGTGTTATTTACCTAGATAATACATCAGAATAAGACACAAATATTATATGTATTTGAAGTGCGCTGCACGTATATGTCGACGACATCTTGCATATCAACATTTACGATATCTGACAGTAGTACCATTCTCACTAAACTAGAGAATAACCGACCCGAAAAGACTTTACTGCGGAAATGCTCCGTTGTTATTATTGTATTTTGGAACTGATGTTGTCTTGAACGTGCCTTCAGAGCTTCACCGAGTTTTTTGAGAGAGCGCTGAATGCGCTCAACCATATGACAACAACTTCAAGGGCACTAACTTGGCCGAATCTGACTTTCCTAAGCTAGCAGTAGTATTCATACATAATATACGAGTTAGCAAGGTACACACGTATTATTAGTGCGGTGGAGCTGTGAATGCCCATCAGGTTATACCGACTAAGAAGAAAAAACAAAAAGTTTTCCATGTTATGTGTACCTACTTTGTGTTTGTAAGCCTGACAGGATCTTGTTGCTTTACCTATCTTGTCGTATATTCGCCTACAAACTCGAGTTTCTCCTTGAATCCATTTTTTACACAAAATAAGGAATCAACTTCATATTCAGAAGTCGTTGATAATTACTTGCTCTGCCATTTTTTTTTTTATATTATAGGGGGCAAACGAACAGGTGGGTGGGTCATCTGATGGTAAGTGATCACCGCCGTCCATAGACACTAGCAACACCAGGGGAGTCGCGAGTGCGTTGCCGGCCTTTTAAATATGTGGGCCTCCGACGCTCTCCCTGGCCGAACGAAACGCAACAGTGCAACCACTGTTACTTCACTACTTCATTTGTATGCACATTGTCAGGGCTACAGAAAAGGATACAGAGTGCCCTTTCATCCAGAGAGAATACTATTCCCGACGAATACCTCAAATGTACATGCGGCCAGACGGTAGTCATTTATAAAGTTAAAATTAATAGGCATAAAAATTGTTTACCTCTAAATAATCGGAACGGGATGACTTGGATTTCCCTCGCTTTTTTCCACCGCGGCCTCTGCGTCTCTGTTACAAACAATAAATCTTATCCATAAAGTTTTGTTTTTCATTACATTCAAGAGTTATTATTCCTTTAATACATATAATCGTTTATTTTTGAAGTGACACTTCTTATGGCGTGTTTGGAAAAAAATATGAGAATGATAAAGATTCAAAAATTATTGTTTAATAGTTTTGGTAAAAGTGATATCAATACATATTATAAAACAAAGTCGTCCGCCGCGTCTGTCTGTCTGTCTGTCTGGATGTTCGCGATACACTCAAAAACTACTGAACGGATTGTAATTCGGTCTTCACCAATAGATAGAGTAATTCACAGGCAAGGTTTAGGTTATTTGTTAAGGTTTATTTTTGTAAATTGGCAAATATATAATGATAATTGTAGAAAGAATCGGAAAAAGCCAAGCCGCCTTAAGCGTTTCATGCACATAAGAATATTTTTTTTATTATCAGGGCAGGACAACGTCCGCCGGGCCTGCTAGTACTATATAATTGAAGGAGTAGTCGTATGCATATCAAATGTAGATATAGAGTTGTGGAAGTCAGAGAACATTGCTGATAAGTTCAATTATTTATCTGAAGGTCAATTTACTTGTTTATAATATAAAAGAGTATCCATAAACTTCGGCAAGTCGAACTTGAAGACTTAAAAAAATAGGTATAAGCAGTTTTGATTTAATAACATTTAGAATGTATCTTACCTACATGAAGTTCACAGAATTGGTGTGACCATAAGTAAAGTGGGCGTGTGCTTATGAAGTCACGATGGAAGCGAAAACTTTTTAATAAAGTATTAAGTACTAACTGTATACATACGATATATACATTTACAACAAATTACAGTGATTATATGAAAAAGGTATATACGTGTTTATTGTAATGATGTCCTCGTTGTCAGACAGTAAACGCAGTTGAGGGTGACTGCAGACGAGATTTTTTTATTCGAACTGACTACGCTATTGGCATGACAGGGCTCTACAGTTTCACCGGACTACTAAGGGGAGCGCTTAAGGTACTCACATGATTTAATATTAGCCACTAGTTCAAGGGCGCGCGGTGCGCCTCCGCTTAGACTTTTGCCTAGGAAAGAGAATCTAACTAAGCCAACTATTCACACATATAGGAATTCGTGAGATACACTCGTGTACCAAGTATATGTACCTCACGAATTTAAACATGTATATCGGGTCTGACAATCAAGCTAAACTAAATTAACTCAGTTCGAAGCAGTCGAGAGAACTCTATTATTACCTATATTTAAAACTGGCAGGGCCGGCGAACGTTGTTCTGCCCCGATAATAAAAATATATATATACTTATGTGCGTGAAACGCTTAAGGCGGCTTGACTTTTTTCGATCCTTTCAACAATTTATATAAAGCCTTAACAAATTATATACCTAAACCTTCCTCCTGAATCACTCTATCTATTGGTGGAGACCGCATTACAATCCGTTTAGTAGTTTTTGAGTTTATCCCGAACATACAGACAAACAGACAGACGCAGCGGACGACTTTGTTTCATAATATGTAGTGAACATTTTAATAAGCTGCTAATCTTAGAAATTATATTTGGTTTTGTGTAAACGTTATTAATGTCACTTGAAAATAAATGATCACATTTTCATTTATATACATATGATTTTTTAAAACTATTTGATATTAATAATTCAATAGTTATGTACTCTAGCCGTGTAAATTTTTTTATGATAATTGGCTTAGCTGTTTATGAGGCATCTGTATTGTGACAAATCACAAAATTAAAAAAAAATGGTAATTACATTAACAGACAGAACTTCAGATTAATTTATGCATATGATTCAAATATTATAAATGTGAATATGAGTTTGTCTGTTACGCGTTCATGCCTAAACCAATTTACTTTTCAACAAGAAATTTTGTATACATATTGTCAGGTATACAGAAAAGGCCACAAGGTACTTTGCATTCAGAAAAACAGTATTATCCCTAAGGGGATCAAAACTACATTAAAACGAGCGAAGCCGCGTACAAAAAGTAGTATTCTTTTTCAAAATAAAACAACAAAAATCAATACAAATTACTTTATTCCATCAAAAATTACTCGTCCAAATCTTTAGGCTCAGTGATGGAGTCCACGAAGACTACAGAGTTACACTCCGCAGCGTCGCACTGCAACATCGGAGGCACTTCCACCGGTGTCACCGTATACTCGTCCCCGATAACGTAAGGGTTCCCATCAATCCATAAAGCGTCAAACAGACAATATATATGCACTTTTATTGTCATATAACTTATGAATTTATATATCCTCCCCCCGCATTCACCCAAGTGCTCTTTTATACTCCTGTCCGTCTTATACATGAGTAGTAGGTTGTGGAATTTCGTTATTTCGTCCATAACAACTTTTTTTATCAAATTCGTGTAAATAATATCCGCTTCGATATGGCGTTCAGGGTCTTCGTACATACGCTGCTTGATCCGGAGTATCGCGTCGGACATCCTCACTCGGAATATCACGCCCGGGTTCATTTGATCCGGGAGTATACCGGGCCGTTTTGTGGTAGTGCTGAACTCTATAATGCGGTCCTTGACCGGTTCCGGGTAGAGGTAATGATGAGGCCGTTCTCGCATCTTCGGACCGTTGAGGGTGTCGAAACGGCGCGTGTTCTGCGGTAGAAAGTTTCTGTTCAATGTTTTTGCTTCGTCTCCTTTTTTTGCATTCGCAAAACACTAATATCACTACCTCACTCTTTCAATAAAATTATACACTACAGAGTTTAGAAAAAAAAAAACGCGGCTCTAATACGACGCATTTAGCGAAAGTCGAAAGTCAATCTGAACTCTTTCCCCTGCATCTCTAGCCGCGTACCGTGACTAAAATAATGCGTAAAAAAGAAAATGTAGTAAAATCGGGTGAGTGTCTTAAGCGCTCCCCTTAGTAGTCCGGTGAAACTGTGAAAGCATTATTGCTGGCAGTGTAGGTTAGTTCGAAAAAAAAAAAAAAAAAAAAGAAAATGTAGCCTGCAAACATTTGAATGATAGGTATTAAAATAAGAGTCTACTGCAGTCCCACTCTGCCCCGAACAATCAAATAGTGTCCGAGAGAGAGACAAATACAATTAGGATAGGTATACCTATGCAAAATAGACGCCATTATAATTTTGTATATCCCTGTTCTCTTTCACGAAACTTAATCAATTCATTTTTTTTATATCAATGTAACAAAACATTAGTTTATGTCTATGGGTTTCTATTATTTATTACAATTAACAAATTTATTTGTAGGATATCTGAATATGGGCATATATTTGGGCAATGCCTGTACTTGTAGACGGAACGAATAAAGAAATGATTTAAAAATATTTATTCTAGTTGCATTATACAGGAATAAAATAGTAGAACATGTTTGTATGAAATAAAGGTCGCCCGTGTCACCTTTTAAGGCACACCTTCTATTAAGAAATAGAAGAATTATATGTCAAAGCATAATGCAAGAAATTCAAATAAAAAAAAAAACATGATTAATGCTTTTAAAGTATGTAGAGAAATGAATTACAATTAAAGTGACATAGTTTTCGTGAAAATGTTTTGCTTGTATCATGAGAACAAGAGGTTTCGTTGTATTTATTACTTTAATTTTTATTTAACCCACCATAATACTTTATCCGATTTCAGTTACCGCTGTTAAATGTTATAATTACTACTTAGTCCATACGGAAAGGCGTTTCTTTTTTTTTACATAATAGAAGAAAATTGTTGGTTGGTTGGAAGAAACTTGTAGGTGTAGGTGGTAGAGCTGCGCTGAAGCTATTACTGGTTTCAGCATGAATGGGTCGGCTCGCCCGACGCGCGGGGTACTACCACCCGACACACAGAAAACCGACGTGAAGTAACAGCGCTTGCACTGTTGCGTTTCGTTCGATCAGTGAGAGCGCCGGAGGTCCACATATCTCGTATTAAAAGGCCGGCAACGCACTTGCGACTCCCCTGGTGTTGCTAGTGTCTATGGACGGCGGTGATCACTTACCATCAGGTGACCCACCTGTTCGTTTGCCCCCTATAATATATAAAAAATAAAAAACGTATGTTTTTATTTAACATATTTCATGAAAAAATCGACTGTCCACAAGTCACTAATCACTTTAAATTTAATATTCCTGTTAAGCTTCCTACACCTAATAAATACGTCCCATTTTACATTTTCACACTCCTACACTAATTTAGGCTTCTATTCTCCGGTGAACAGAATATCGAGGTCATACGTAAAACATGCGACATTTTCTCAAATAAACGAAATACGAATTAGTTCTAGATTATTCATTGTTTTTATTATTTAGTAATTTCGCTTTTGGTTATAGTTTATATACATAAATTCTGTAAATCTATAAAATTGTTTCATATTTTAGTTCAGTTTTATTGAAATTTAATGTATCGTTGGAGCATGGCCGTGGTTATCTGTGACTACATTTAAATTTAATGACTATATGACTACTATTAGCATATTAACAAATGTATTGTCATGTTGATGACCCATTATGAATAAATAAATAAAGAACACGAGAAGTCTTCTATATTCCAGTAAAAATCTTTTTTTTTTCGAACTGACCTACACTGTCGGCTTCGTAAGGCCTCTACAGTTCCACCGGACTACGTACTAAAAATATCGACAGAATCGGTTCAACCGATACGTAGATGAACCCAATAAATAAAAGATATTTCAAACTTTATATGAATAAAAATGGGGGCCTGCCGTTCTAACATTGTACATAAATATATAGTTTTCGTAAAGTAGATTTTTCCAATATTTTTATTTTTATCCTCTCTATATAGAATAATAATTGTTAAGATAAGAAACAACGCAGACGAGGTAGCGGGTATCAGCTATAGTATAGTATAGAACAAATTACCTTAGCGCTCCTTCTGATCCTGTTATATTCTTCGTCGCCATCTTTGTTGTCTTCTAGATAAGACTCGAACTTGGAGAAATCGTACGGGGCCCAAGAGTCGGCTGCTGGTTTGGAAATAATGTTTTCGGGTTGCTGGTCCTAAAATATTGTATTGTTTAAATAATTATAATTGATGCGGCCAACGAGCGATGTATATACGTAGTGTTATAGATGTAGAATATAGTCATTTTAATTATATGAAATCATATTCAAATAAGTAAAAGAATGTTGACGTCATCTTAAACGGAAGCGGCAAAAAACCTATTAAGGATAAGTTTTTAATATGTAGGGTTAAATTAGGTCAGTAGCTTCTAGGTGGTAGAGCTACGCTGTAACTATTACTGGTTTCAGAATGAATGGGTCGGCTCGCCCGGGGTAGTAGCACCCTTTCACAGAAAGCCGACGTGAAGTAACAGTGCTTGCACTGTTGCGTTTCGTTCGGTCAGTGAGAGCGCCGGAGGCCCACATATATTAAAAGTCTGGCAACGCACTTGCGACTCCCCTGGTGTTGCTAGTGTCTATGGACGGCGGTGGTTACTTACTATGAGGTGACCCACCTATTCGTTTGCCCCCTATAATATATAAAAAAAAAACTTAGATGGGATGAGGGTAAGATGATTATAATGACTGGTCTTTAATTGTGAATTATGTTTTCCCATATACATACATTACTAACTTATACTCGCGGTTTCCCTTGCGTTAACGAAGGTTTGACGTATCAAATTATTTCGCGATGAGAGTACTCTATATCCTCTTCTGTATCCTTAGCAACGCGTACGTAAAATTTCATGACAAACTCACATACGCATTTATAGTATATAATTAGTCGGGATAGGAAAATATCAAAAACATCTCACCTTCGCGTGCGGTGACTTCTTAGCAGTCATCATATTCACTGGCTGTTCGTAAATATCATCTTTCAACTGTAATATATAAAGTGATACTTTTGGAGTTTTTGTCGGGATCTTAGTCTGTCATGTAGTGGTTTTTATATTTTATTCATAATCTTGTGTTATTACACTCTATATTTTGTAATATTGGTGGTGTTTTACGTAATATAGTTCGGTTATTATGCACAAGTGAAGTGGATGGGAAATAATACCACGGAGCATGCATTCTGAGATGCCACTAAAACTCCATGGAAAGTTCTAACAAGGAAACCACCATCTTGTTGCACGCTCACGGCTTGTGACGGAGCCAAATAAATAAAGAAGAAGAAGTGAAACTTTTTTTAATCCAAAAAGTCGCTTTTGCTCGCGGCTCGCATTCGATTTGATCTATCCCATCTTTACAATGAGTGTGCAAAATGTTATAAGCAACCAGTTGAGTAGTTAAAGTCTGAATGCGTAACAAACAACGCATTTACGATTAGGTATATGCAGTTAACAATAATAAAATATGTAAGGAGGAATGATTATGAGAGATAATTTTTGTGCGTTCAATTTCCTACAAAATTATATATCGCTTATATATTATAATTCGATTATTGGTTTCTAAGCTACAGAATAAAAAAAAAAAATTGCGTTGTTTAAATCTGTATATACAAAAATGAATTGCAGTTCGTTTGCTAAAAACTAGAGAATGATTGGACCGATTTTGCTAACTTTCATCTTGAAAGTTTTCGTGGAAGTTAAGGGAAGGTTTAAACGGTGATAAACAGAAATGGAAATCAAATTAATTTTTTGAAAGTTTACGTATTCAACTTGGAGTTTCCCTGTTTCGTGTTACCGCGTCAAGCACTCCAGTATGTTGCTAGCGTGATACAGTGACTTGAACACATACGGATCACCCTACACATGTGCACACAATAGGTACACCTATAGTGTGAAAGGGTTCTTTTATTCCCTTATATACCGAACATGGTTAGGTTATACGTCGTCGGGTGAGTGCCCTAAGCGCTCCCCTTAGTAGTCCGGTGAAACTGTGAAGGCATAAAGCTGGCAGTGTAGGTCAGTTCGAAAAAAAAAAAAAAAAAAAAGGTTATACGTCGCGTGTTCGCTTGTCGGGAAAACCATCATCTTTATATATTTTAGCATCGCAATAAAAGACAAAAGATACGAGTATAGTAAGTCAGAAAGCTTTAAATTAATTAAGTGCATAACTGTGTTGTTGCATTTATAATGTAAATAGAAATGTTGTATTAACTTTTGATTACCTTTTACACAAAATATATGAAAGTAATATGAAGTTCACCGGCTCAGCTATAGTAGAAAATAAAAATGCCAGTGCGCTACCTTTAAATACCAATTAAAAGCACTGATTTTTACAGGCGTCTTGTCTTACTATTCCAAAGTTTCGTTCTGATTATGAGAAACAAAAAAATAATGGATGTTTTTTTTTTATCAACCTAATATATATGAGACGTTATATAGCCCAAATCGGATTGTTAAAAAAAAAAACCTAAAATTTGTGTTTTTTTACTACTCGTTCAAAAGATTGAAGTTTTTTTTTTTAGTTTTTGGACTTGCATTTCTTAAAAATATATATATTTTTTTGTTTTTACATGTCCTTTAAAGAGAATAATATATTTCAGTTTATTTTATAGATTCTTGAATTTAAAACTTGGGTTATCTTGGCCCGTTGCTGAATTTTTAATACCCGACGAAGCGCATGGGAATCATCTATTTTATATTAAAATAATTCGATTTTAATTATATTACACATATCTACAAAATATAATATATATAAGATTACATGTGGTAGAAATGCGAATGTTAAGATGGATGTGTGGTGTAAAAAGAATGGATAAGATTAAGAATGAGTATATCAGAGGAAGTTTGAAAATAGCACCAGTGACAGAGAAGTTGAGGAGTAACAGGTTAGCATGGTACGGGCATATTATGAGAAGAGATGAAGGTCATATAACAAGAAAAGTTTTGACTTTGAAAGTGGACGGATATAGAAGTAGAGGAAGACCGAAAAAGGTGTGGATGGATAGTGTGGAAAATGATATGTGTATAAAAAGTGTGAATACTGAGATGGCTTTTGACAGGGGAGAGTGGAAAAGGAAAACATGTTGTGCCGACCCTACTTAGGTGGGATAAGGGTAAGATGATGATGATATCTGCAAAAAATACAACGATAATATATCTCTCTATCTTTAGTGACTTATTAATTCGATTTTTAAAATAAAGACCGTCTTTCTATGTTTAAGTTGCTTGCAGTATATTTTTTATAATTATATAGCCGAACGAGTTTGACGCGAACGCAATTATCTTCTCATCTGAAACGCATAATATTCCTAATAGAAAATATTGGTAAGTATCAACCATATGTTAAGTTTTAATTCGAATACAAAACGACTTTTTACAGTGGGGTACAATATTGATTTTAAGGCGTCAATAAATATTATTTGTTTGTACGTGGATATAAAAAAAACATATGCAATCTTTAAAAGTTACTTACGTTTAAATAATCAAAGTTGATTGACGATGGCACGTCGGCTGTAAATACAGTCGAAACTACGGCGAGCTGTAATATAACGTTGTTTTTTTTGCTTTAGAAATCAAAACTATTATATCTGGGTGAGGAATTAAGGTCTTTCGAATTCCTCATAAAGTGTTATTTTTAAAAACTTTTTCACAATAACTATTACACGATTCTTGGAACGCGTTACTGCGTCAAGCACTCGAGTATGTTGCTAGCGTGATACAGTGACTCAACTCGTACGGATCACACCAACACCACATACGTGCACACTGTAGGTACACATATAGTGAAAGGGTTTTCTTATTTCCCCTTATGTACCGAACTTGGTCAGTTAGTTAAACCATTTATCAGATTCAAAACGCACGTAAACGTTACACAAGAACAAATTTGTGACACACTAAGCTATACAAGTATGTATAGCTTAGTTATTTTAGCTTAGAAAGATTCACGATGTCGTTTTTCGTAACAGCCCAAGCCTAGGTGCGGCCACTTTGGCACCCTTGAACTTGTTGCCAACCGGCTAAGTGCTTTAAGCGTTCGCATTAATAGGCCGGTGAAAATGTGAAGGCCCGTCAGGTCAATAGCGTTAGTCAGTTGGGAAAAAAGTTACTACGTCAACTTCAGGATGTATAAACTACCAATAACTTAAGAATCCAACCACACCGAGATTTATTTGACAAGGAAATATATCTATGTCTTGTGGCATTAAGCTCGCTAGTGTACAAACCTATTAGTCCATTGAAAAGTTACATTTGGGGTTGCGTTTTTTAGAGGACGCAATTTTATTTTTTTGATGTGTAGGGGGGGTCAGTGTAAAGCTAAAATCAAGTTTGTGGGGTCGCCACCCTTGTCCCACGGCCGCAATCTTGAAAATAGGGGTTGAAATGGTTATTACGATATATCTCTTAAACTATTTATCTGATAAAAAAAATTAGTCAACATTTTTTGTTGCTAATTTAATTCTCTACAACTTTGGTCCAGTATCTTTTTGTCGTAGAATTATAAATAAAAAAGTTATAAGCGAAAATGTTCAGAAATTCGAGAAAAATTTTATATTTTTCGATATAACTTTTTTTTTATCATTTTACGAAAAAATGATATCAGACCATTTTTGTAGGTCGTTTTTTAAGGAATAACTTTTATACGTAACATTTTTTAATTAAGTTAATAGTTAAGGTTTTACAGCGCTCCGAAGTGAGTATTATTTTTCAGTACTCTTAACTATACATATATTATACGTGTGTACTATAATTTTTTAAATTATTAATTTTGCAATATTATTAATAATTAATTACTGACTCTTTTCCACACCATTACAGAATTTTACAATTATTGATTTTTAAAACTTGCTGTTTCTTCATGCTTTTTCAGGATGTGACACAACTTCAGCTCCTTACAATATCGGTAAAATGAAATTTGTCAATTTTAGAAGCTCAGGGGTGCTGGAGGTTTAGAGGTCTGCACTGGCATCAATAATTTTCCACATTTTTTCCAACCCCAGTCTTCAGGATCATTATTATTACCAAGCCACGACTGGACCTGAGGTAGACGCGGAAAGTATGAAAGCGAGCTGTTTCTTGTGTTGGAGGTAGATAAGTTAAATGTACTTTTTGTCATTGCCTTGGCGAATTGTTTGTATCTTAGGCTGTCAAGAGAATTATCATCTTTATTGCCACCGTATAAAGGGATAAAAAAACGTTCACCAATTACAGTGAACAAAGCAGGGTCAACTTTCTTGTTGAGAAACAAAGCCGTTCCACTTGCAAACTCTATATGTTTTTCCAGGGTTTTCACAAATTTCATTTTACCGATATTGTAAGGAGCTGAAGTTGTGTCACATCCTGAAAAAGCATGAAGAAACAGCAAGTTTTAAAATTATTTTAAAAATCAATAATTGTAAAATTCTGTAATGGAGTGGAAAAGAGTCAATAATTAATTATTCATAATATTGCAAAATTAATAATTAAAAAAATTATAATAACAAAATAAAAAAAAAAGAAAATAACTGAGGACACATTATTAGTACACACGTATAATATATGTATAGTTAAGAGTACTGAAAAATAATACTCACTTCGGAGCGCTGTAAAACCTTAGCTATTGACATAATTAAAAAATGTTGCTTATAAAAGTTATTCCTTAAAAAACGATCTACAAAAATGCTCATATATCATTTTTTCGTAAAATGATAAAAAAAAGTTATATCGAAAAATATAAATTTTTTCTCGAATTTCTGAACATTTTCGCTTATAACTTTTTTATTTATAATTCTACGACAAAAAGATACTGGACCAAAGTTGTAGAGAATTAAATTTGCAACAAAAAATGTTGACTAATTTTTTTTATCAGATAAATAGTTTAAGAGATATATCGTAATAACCATTTCAACCCCTATTTTCAAGATGGTGGCCGTGGGACAAGGGTGGCGACCCCACAAACTTGATTTTAGCATTACACTGACCCCCCCTACACATCAAAAAAATAAAATTGCGTCCTCTAAAAAACGCAAGGTAAGGCCTAAAAAATGTAACATTTCAATGGACTATATATGAAGTATATAAATATAGATATAAAAAAGTATTATGTAAGAAAACAATATGAATTTCTCACCACACAATATTGAAGTAGAAAAATCATTTTACTCGGACACAACTCATCCAGTCGCTCGCTACAAAGCGACTGAGGTTTTACAGTACTTTACGATTTGAATTTCGAACTAAATCAATTGCAGAATTGCTTGTTAAAATTAATCGCTGAGATACTTTTATGAGTTTAAGATCGTTAGCTTTTTGCTTGTTAAGGCTTAGGTCGATAGTTATTGGGAATTTTAATTGCTGATGTCATATTTTATAACATATACTGGTGGAAGGATACATCCTTGTGGTCATAGTTCATCTTCGTAAAGTTGAACATGTAATGTTACAAGCCTATTTATATAAGTTAACTTCAATTGGTTTCTCTTCATAGATATATACGGAGACTAGCTGCGCTCACGGCTTCATGCGTATTTGTTAGGCATAATTAGATGCAGCTAATTTGTATCATGTCATAATTATATTCTTATTCATACTGTGTCTTCTAGAAGTAACTATATTATATTTCAAATTTTTTTTGGTCGAAATATATCTCTATATATAAACAAATGTTTATTAAAATATATACTCTGCATACAAAATATCTATGTAAAAAAGTTATTAATTTACTTTCTCCTCTTCGTCGCATGCGCACCACATCGCTTGCCCATAACTTGATATTAAATGAGGATATTGTTATTGTTTTTATTAGATAACAACCAAGTGTCTAAGATCATTACCTGATATTTGATTTGTCACGTCAAGGAGATGAGTGAGAAGTCCGCATTGTTTCGGTTTTGTAATGCGTTATCTCTGTCGCACAGCGCAATGCCTGCGATAGACAAACATAACGCAATAAGAAACCGAACTTGAATATCTCGGTCTTCTCTCCGACGTGCCAAATCATGGGTGGAGTACTGTTAATTATTTTAAATGGTATTTGATTTATGAAGACGTTACTTTGCGGAAACTCATCGTCAAAAATTAGGGTGGAAGCCACTTCGCACTTCCGTTTGGAGGTGTTTGGCCCGTACGTCTTACGGCCACAGAAAATGAGTGTGAAACAACCAAAAGTAAATAAGAAAGTGCGAAGTAACGTCCATTCTAACTTTTATTTTAAATGATTTGTTTCTTTGCCTATTGCGAAATTTTTTTTATATAGTAACACTAGCTTT
This sequence comes from Antheraea assamensis, assembly GCA_035772565.1. Classification (NCBI taxonomy): domain Eukaryota; kingdom Metazoa; phylum Arthropoda; class Insecta; order Lepidoptera; family Saturniidae; genus Antheraea; species Antheraea assamensis. The sequence continues at coordinate 83,043 of JAQQSE010000250.1, forward strand.
TGCTCGCGGTTTCACGCGCGTTACTGTATATTTGACCTATACCTCGAAAACAGTACCAACCTTTTTTGGTGGAAGATACATTTATGCATAACTCCGCGGCTTTGTCGAGGTTAATGTAATTTTATAATGTAGATACCACAAGTCCCGTAGACAGAGTTGCTACCTATGCCAGACGACCACCAAAGAGATATTTTTCTATGCCTTGGGAACAGTAATTTTTTTCTATATAAAAGTTACTATTAGCTATCTAACTAAATCACAGACGGGAGATAAATCGAAAAGTCTGTAGTCCGCGCCTTTAGCGAAGTACTACTAATTCATTTTTGATTTTGTGTAATTCGAGTACAGAAGCTTCTACATCCTTAGTTCCCGAAGTGATCCAGGTAGGCCCACGGGAGACTCAACGGGGCTCTACGTTGGCGTGACAAAAAAAGAACGTTCACAATTCGTAACCGGGAACAAATAAAAAAATTCGGTATTTATGAGAAGCAATTGGAGGTCAACGATAATGGATCTCATTTAAGCGGGTCGTGAGTTTAATTTTGGCTTTCCATGTGTGGAGTAATTCTATATACTCATACTTGAATAATACTTCCTTCTAATATAAAGACATCTGTTTACATTTACTTAAACATGAGAAATTTGTAAAAAAAATAATCTCAGGTAAGCAGGGGGTCCACAGATAGCGAAAAACATGGGAAGTGGTCTATGACACAAAAATGTTTAGGGACCTCTATTGTAAATGAACAACGAGATATTGATTTTTTTTTTCTTAATTCCGAATATATATATATATTTTGCTTCGGTCGTGTTAATGTATATTTTACCTATTTCTTGGGACCATTACATTTTCCTATATGAAATATGTCCTTTTTTGTACTTCTGACAATATTTTATTATGATCCGTTAAGTAGTTAGTTCACAGATAAACAAACTCACAATAATATTCGTATGGATATACTTAAATATCGCCGATGCATCCTTTTTCTCTAGAGCGTAGTATAGCTTAATAACCTTTATAGGTAAACAACTGCTTCCAAAACTACTGTATGTTATAAATCCGTGCGATAATCCTTAAAAAGAATTGGTACATAAATAAAACACATTTTTTTTATATATATTTGGCTTTACTTATTTATAGGTGTTGATTATTGACCTGGCAACACTTTTCTAGTGTAACAGTGTTGCCAACTGCAACTCGTCAGTATAATAATATCATCGAAACGTACATTAAAATATAATAATAGTAATAAAAAATCTTAACATAATGAGTTCTCTTCAATTACTATGAGTAAAACTAATAATTATTAAAAATACTAACAATTAAAAAATAACTTTTAACACTATCCAATTCATTTATAAATTAAAATAACTATTCTATGAGTCGATAACAAAAAAAAAAACAGAGACGCGTGCGATTTTTGTCGAATTAAAAAAAACATCGAAAACATTATATTGTTTTTTTTTTTCAATTATTCGGCTTGTGCCCATGTAAACGATTTTGCCAATGTCAAACATGACATATATACGTTTTAAATACTAATTTAATTCGATAAACAAAAAAACGGAACGCCTTCTCAATAGGATTATAACTTACAAAAAAAAACCTACATAGTAAACAGTATATAAATTACAAGAAACACTTTTGGTACGAAACATCCAATTCAAGTTGGACAGACATTTACAAAATGTATATACATATACAATAAAATCTTGTAAATAATACGAGGTTATACAATAAAGATATTGCCTATTAAAATGAGAACAAATCCGCGAACTACTTATATACTAGTGTACATATATAAATAAAATTAAAGTTTCATTTGTCCGGATTATTCTACGAAACAACTGAATTAATTGAAATTAATTTTATACGCAACATCAAAGTTTATTATATTCTTGCCCGTGTTTTCCGAGTAAGCCATTTACTTCCCAAAATAATTCATTACATATCGTATAACCTCAATTGTTTAACGACAATTTCCTTAAATGGTGGGTGGTTTAGGTCTTTAGTGTTGCCATCCTAAAGTGTAAAAACTACACGAATTTTCCTTTACAAAAAATATTTACTAACATAACTTTTAAATCGCTTTAAATAATGATTAATCGAACTTTCTTAATTTTTATACATAGCTTTATGTTTGCGTTGTGACAATATTTATTATTTTTAATAACTAAAAATATATGAGTGAATATTTTTGACGTTATCCGAACTATTAAATCATTGTAACGGACATTAAATGAGTCGGTATAAATTGTTAATAATTGCATTATGCAGCGATAAATACCGTAATTAAAATTAATTAAATATTAAATTATGAATGTTTAAATATTATAAAATTTATTTCATTCATACTTCATACATTTACAAAAAAAGAAAAAAGTAGCCGATTGTCTTTGGTAACTGACAGTTATTAAACAGGTCTTGACGAACACTTGGACCTCTCTGAATATAGTTGTACAGCACAGAAATTTAGGTATAAACACGTATTATTATTTTATATGTATAACATCGAGCCAACTTAAGCATAGAAAAATGACAAGTAAATATTTTCAACTTTTTTTGTATTAAGCTCTTGACTGTTTTACATGCCATCCCGAACTTAAGGCTACATTCAGAGCGGATAAAACAATAAATCTGTACAAATAATTAAAAATTGTACACTCAAATACATACTACAGACATGATATGAATATGTTGTCTCTTACGAAATATTAATCTTATACACGTTTGTGTTTTTTTTAGTTAGCAAAAGCAGTTTAGTCATAGAAAAATAACGTAAGAGCTACCAAATCATCCTCTTGGTAAGTTCAAATAAATTTGAATACTACTGTCAGTTTCAAAAGACATACGACTCTACAAAAACCATAGACATTTTTTTTATCATAAAAAATAAATAAAAAATACTAAAATTACAACATTCGGGTCCTTGTAATCTTTATTACAAAAAAAAAAAACAAGAAAATACGTTTTAAAAAACCGTAAAATCAAAAGACGATAAAAAATAAATGGTGCTTGTAAAAAAAAATATACGACAGTCATACCCTAAGTGACGTTAAAAAAAATCTCAAAACGCCCGTTCGACAACTCACAATCTACGCCTAAGTATTTCAGAGGAACAAGTCGAATGTATAAATATATTTATTTCATTTACAAACATCTATATAATTAATATAACACACGATTCAAATGATGTTACTCATTAATTTTACAATACAATTTCTTACAATAATCATATTATATATATTAAATTTCTTTATACAAATACAAATTTTCCTAATTACAGGCTAATTACAGCGTTTATATATTACAAGTGCAGAGAGTGTTCTTACATAACAGCGGAGGAAACAAAAGACATCAATTTTTTTACCAATCACCAACTTATAGTCTCTTAGTGCTCGAGTAAAAAAAATATAACATCGCCATTTTGATAACGTTAAGGCCCTTTTTTTCTAAACACTAAAACACTCTTTGTTTGGAAGCGACGATATGAGGCTAAAAAAAAAACATGGAGTATGATAATGTAAGAAATATGTTTATAGTGTGGGAATAATAGATACATTTTTTTTCAACAATCACTAACTATATCAGGTGCTCGAGTAAAAAACTTTCATAACGATTCGAAAGACTAAATAATTATTCTTTCTTGCTGAAACCAAAAACATCGCATAGTGTCTAAGGTGATAAAAAGCTTTCTTAATTGTGGAGAATAATAAACAAAATGGTTTTCAATCATATACATAATGAAAAAACTTTTATAACGTTTCCATTCGATAACATTAAGGCCTCTTTTAACTAGGAAACACTTAATTATTTCCCTTTTATTCAGACCGAGGAAATAAGACTAAAAAACCGTGGAGGTTAATTAAGTAAAGACATATCTTGATAGTGAGGGAACAATAAAAAGTAGTTTTTTTTTAACAATCATCAATTATAGTATCATAGTGCTCGAGTAAAAAAAAATCGTACCGTTTTCATTTGATAATGAGACTAAAAAAAAAACGATGAATTATGATTTAATAAAATTGTAAAAAAAACATTTTTCTGTTGTTACTTGTGCATCGATGATTCCAGAATAAGGGAACAAAAAAAAATTGTAATAGTTATTTTTAATAATACTTCTCTAGATAGTGAAGAGAAGCAATCAGTTTCCTTTGTCATCACCTATTGCACAATACGAATTCTAATAAAACTTTAGAGTAGGGCTTGTTATTTTTTATAACCATTAACTTATCAACCAATTAGCTTTATAGTATATACCCTGATCTATCGATAACATGGTTGCTTGTCTATGACAGAAGTAAGAAACATCACACAGTTAAAGGATAAAAAAAAAATTAAACAGTATGAAATTGAGTACGTAAAGAGCGAGCCTTACACTTTAAACTATGTAATCATTATATAATATTCCTCTTACACTGTAATGATACACTAAAATAATACTCTTTATCAATTAAATCTATGGAAATGTGCAATGACCTGTGTCTATGATTGTCTTCCGTTTTATAATCTATGTACAGAGGTGACATCGATAAGCCGTGTATAGTTTTTGGCGGGATCTTAGTCGGACATATAGCAGTGGATTTTATATTTTATTCGTAATCTTGTGTTATTTCCCTCTATATTTTGTAATATTTGTGACATTCTACATAAAATATAGTTCGGTTAATGTGCACAAGTGAAGTTGATGGGAAATAATACCACGGAGGATAAATGTCAATGTCAGAACAATGTTTCGGAAGGTGTGACGTCACGCGATATAATTGGTGGTTCCAATCATGTGATAACGACCATGAAATATCGATGCTTTTATTTAAATATTTAAAAAGATATTTTAAACGTGTTAATAATGAGAATGTCATTGTTTTTGTTTAGTGTCTACAACCCTTCTTATCGATATCACCTGTACATACATTCCTATGTAATTAAAATATATAACAAACACACTATTAATTTATCTTAATATTAACAAAACAACAAATAAACAGTTCTTATAATGGAAACAACAATGAAAATTTCTTTATGAGACTTCAATCAACTATTCGATAACGTGTAACATCGATATCGATATTTTCTGTATTCGCCAATTATAGTTACACGGCGTTTCCGATAGGAGCGCTGCTATATATATCATATACGTATTCTAAAGTAAATCGTAGCAATGATATTTGCCCTTGGAAAATTTAGATAATAACCGGTGTAAGGCATGATGTATACGATAATTTGCGAAAAATCCAAACTTCAGCCGCGGGGGGAGAACATTTACTATGCGTTTTACACTTAAAATACTACATCTATAAATAATATAGAGTTTTAATGATAAGTCGTCTGTCTTAGAGTCTAATAGAGGCGAGTATACGATGCTAATTCCCATTGAGTTGAAAATAAAACCGTAACTTTTGTATCGATTTCTGGGACATTCCGCTCCTCGCGGTCGGGAATTACGTAACGGACAAACCGGGATCGAATCTTCCCGAACCTAATTATATAGTATTCTGAAGAACCAATAACGTTTCTATGTAGTATGTATATCAAGAAGTATTTGATATTCACAATTTGGAACTGTCCAACAAATCTTTATATTAGTTAATGTCTGTATACATACGAGTTTCTGTTGCTGAGTGTATTGTATAACTGTTCATAGATCCGAGCGGCGAGGGAACGATAAGGGGGCGAGTGGGGGAGGGGGAGTGATCACGTGTCGTCGTCGTCGTCACGTCTCGTATCCGGTTTCCTCGCGGCGACTATCGTCAGGTCGGGCCGCGTGCGCATCAGCTGCGAGGGGGAGGTGGGGGCGGCCGTGGGGGGAGGTGGTGGGGGAGGGGGAGACGCGACGGCCTCCCCGGCGCCGGCGCCGCGCAGCGTGTCTATACTTGCGACCCGGATCGATGGCCACTTACCACCTGAAAACACATTCATTATTACACAATGACGTACATAATCCGTTTAAATGAAAAAAAAACAAACACAAATCATTATAAACATTCATCAATTAAATAAAAAACTTGATAAGCAAAAACTTTTTTAATATTTAAATCCATTGCGAATAATTACTTCAGATGTGACATTGCTATTTCTGTCTAGGACAGAAACCATTAATTGAAATATTTTTAGGGAGGTGTACATTAATTAGGTGTAGTCAATATCGCAGGAGGAATCAGGTAAATACAAACCGAATCTCATTCAACCTTTAGATGAAAGGGGAGGGAGGGAGGAAGAGAGGAGATTATATAAAGAGAATATAAAGCAAAATACATAAACAATCGAGCTGTTCCAGTAGATGTTATCAAATCACAGGGAGGAAGTTCAAATTAAAAAAAAAACCTAACGTTACTTAAACATATCTCCGAATCGAATGAAATCGATAATTAATACTTTTTAGTCTCGTAGATAAGTAATATATGTCTGGATAGACTGAAGAAACAAATTTCTAGATTTTAGAGGCGTCCTTTATGACTATATCATAAATATTTACAGATAAATTAGTAATTTATCTATAAAATAATTGAATGGCTCAATACACATAAGAAGTAACTACGAACAAAGCGGCGTGTGTTAATTATGTATGCACATGCGAAATTACACTTCATTGGCATAAATATAAAAAAGCTAAAACAACCTATTGGTGTGTTACAACGCTGCGCGTAACTTCTTACGCCTGGAGTGAAAAATGATCTCTCGACAATTTTTTTACAGCGCACTTAATAAAGTGTAACTTCAAAGAGTGTACATTTAATAGAGCTGTAAAGTGGGTAGAGAGATGTAACAACTGTATTAGTGCGTAATACAATTAAACATGGGGGGGGGGAGGGGGGGGGAGAGAGAGAGAGAGAAACAGGTGGAAAAACTTACTCGGTGTGGTTGTGGTGGTAGCCGGCGCTACTGTCGTCACCGGTGGCGATGGGAATGGCTTCCCCTCGTGCATAGTGATCACCGTCGCCGGTATCGGATCCTCGTCGATCAGTCTTCCGATAACGAGCTTTCTCGACCCCTACGCGTATATCATACGGTTAATGAATAAATCAACTAAAGTTAGTATGTACAAAACGAATAGCATTTCCAAAGAATTGGCTAGTTTTTCCAGCTTCGAGTTGGAAATCTGTCGTCAAGCAACTATTCGTGTATTCTGGGAGATACACTTCAGAGTCATTTCCCCTTTAGGTTCAGCGTATTTACCATCTTAGACCACATCATCATTTAGCATCAGGTGAGATTGTGATCTGACACTAATGCTACACCCATACCTGCGTGTATCGGCACGAAGTTTTGTCTATGGTCAGAGTAAATGCAGATGTGGGAAGATATTATCGTTACGCGCTACGAACTATCGGATTGCGTGACGATACACGCACCACGATAACTGGGGCCGCGGTTTCTACACACATCAAAGGAACTTGGAGACGCTAATTTCGGGTTACTATTGTAATGAGAATGGTGTGCAAACGTTATTCTACGCCTTTATCGGAATTCATTTTGAGGTTACTTTTTAGCGGCACACGTGACCGAAGCTTCGTCGCGCAGATATGGGAGTAGCATAAAATATATATCAAGTATAGAAAAAGATATACTTTGGATTATGTTTTGTACCCTAACCTCTCGACAATTGTCACTACACTAAAAATGTATAGAAGAAAGAACGTCATATTAATAAAAAAGATTATGAGAAAATTTAAGGGAGGTCGAAAAATAAAACAAGAACGCTTTCACAATCGCGATGTCTTTTTTGTTATACGAAATTACATTGCTTTTTCATTTTTAACGCGAACTTACATTGTATGCGTGGTTGAAAAAGCGTATCTCTTTAAACGGTGACGATTTATCAATTGCGAAATTACATTTGACCACTATTAAGGCGCAGTTAAAAATTACGCGCTAACTTTTTTTAAGCGCGAAATCGCACGTGTTATATATTTTTAATGCGAAATTACGTTTTACGCGAACGTATACCTTATCCCCAGCGGTGGGCGTGGCCTTCTTCGTCTGTTTCGATTGCGCTTCCGAGCTGTATGTGCGGGGCCGCACCTTCAACGACGGGTCCACTTCTATTGGTATTGGCTCGAAATCTGAAATCAAAATTTCTTTTATATATATAATACTAAACAGTTAGTTGTATTTATGTATATCCTAATTATTAAGTTCCACAGATTTGCACTATGTTCGAGCTGAATATCAGCGCGGAATGCATCTTATGACACTTTAGCACATACTTGGTACTGTTAGATAATTATATCACATCAGTTTGATATGGGTGGGAGGACAGGATACTTGAAAAGCGGCACACGTTGTCAACTTTTTTTATTTATTTTTTTTATGTGATTGGAGGCAAACGAACAGACGGGTTACCTGATGGTAAGTAATCACCGCCGCCCATGGACACCTGCGACACCAGAGGTATCACAGATGCGTTGCCGGCCTTTGAGGAAGGAGTAGGCTCGTTTCTTGAAGGTCTGTGGGTTGTATTGGTCCGGAAACGCTACCGCTGGCAGTTCATTCCAGAGGGCCGACGTACGTGGGAAGAACGCACGTGAGAACCGCACAGTAGACGACTTCCAACCATCGAGATGACATTGATGGAATTTCGTTTTATGGCGAGTCGTTCGGTAATGGAACTCAGCAGCAGGTATCAATCCGAACAGTTCTTCAGAACACTCTCCGTGGTAGATCTTGTAAAGGACGCAAAGTGACGCAACATCCCTACGAAGCTCCAAAGTGTCGAGCCCTAAGGAAAGCACCCGGTCGTCAACGATTCTAGCCGCTGTCCGTTGGATTTGGTCAAAAGGAAGTAGATGGCATTGGGGCGCTCCGGCCCAGAGATAAGAACAGTATTCCATGTGTGGACGGACTTGCGCCTTATAAAGCTGAAGGCGGTGAACCGGTGTGAAATATCGTCCCGCTCTGTTAAGGATACCTAACTATTTTGAGGCCAGTTTTGCTCTACCTTCCAAATGACCACCAAACTGAACGTCGCTAGATATGTCGATACCGAGGATACTAAAATTAGGCTCAGCAGCTAGAGGAACTCCTTGAAAATTAGGGACTGCGTCAAAAGAAGTTTTTTTGGCGGTGAAGGCGCATACCTGTGTTTTTGTGGGGTTAAAATCGACTAGATTTTTTCTTCCCCAATCCGAGACACGCTCCAATGAGGTCTCTATCTCGGACACAAGTTTGTTCCGGCACTCGTTAACGCGTTCCCGAGAAACACATGCACGACTGGTATATAGAGCATCCACAGTACTGTCGTCTGCATAGCAGTGAATGTTACAGATGTTCAACATATCATTAATATGCAGAAGAAATAAGGTAGGGGATAGCACACAGCCTTGTGGGACTCCAGCGTTCACGGGTTTGAGATCCGAGCATGCACCGTCAACAACGACTTTTATGCTCCGCTCCGTGAGGAAACTGGATACCCAATTGCGTAGTTTCTCGGGAAGTCCATATGAATTAAGCTTCGAGAGAAGCGCTTTGTGCCAGACCCGATCAAAAGCCTTAGCGATATCCAAGCTAACGGTCAGGGCCTCCCCCTTTTTTTCGACTGCAATTGCAATTATCGTGGGTGACAGCAACCGTTAGGCACGCGCGAGGGTATACCAAAATGGCCGGCAAGATGACTGTCCAATGAAATTCGCCAATCGGTGGAGTTTATGCGCATGTGTTTCTTTGTATGTACAGTATAGGGACCCACACATGCATATTTACAAAGTGCACGTTATAGAAATGTAGATGTCAAGTGCCACTCATCGTTTTCCCTTTCGACAATAAGGTTCGACAGTCTGTGTGTAAGGACGTAGATGAACGTACGTACACAATATGTAATAAGAGCTGGTCGTTCCTAACACAATATAATAAATAAGACGGTGTATGTTATTGGAAGTGAACTATTATTAAATAACCCAATAGAGTACACACCTAAACACAGTTTTACTTATTAACACGTCGGCTGATTTTTTAAGCCCCAGATCTCCAAATGGCAGATTATGTTTCTTGTTTTTTTTTTTTTTTTTTAATTCACTACATCGTGGTACAAATGTAAAAATTATTAAACAATACTTTTTACAAGAAAACTATAATTTTACAATGCATCATTTGTAATTTTTCAAAGTTTTGTAATAAATCAGGTAGGTATTCTTTTAAGCTTATGCTGCCAACAGTCTGTTGATTTGTGCCTGAGGAGGACTAAATTCGTTTGCATGGAACTTAAACATTTATAGTTTTGGCCAGCCCAGGAATTAACAGGTTCGTTGTGATTAAACGAGTTCCTCTTTTATTTCTCTTACCTGTGGTCATGTGACCGAAGTCGGCGACGTGCGCTGCGAGGTTCGCCATCGTGACTCCGAGTGCGCGCGCCGCCGCGTCCAGCGACATATCGCCTCGCTGGAGCCGATCGAGAACATCCGACGGACCTTTCGCTTGCCAGAAGTCTCTTACCGCTCTAAAATCATAAAAAAGGTTTTTTTAGCCTTTGACCACAATCTCACCTGTGGCTTGTTTACCAAACGTCAAAAATGCCAAATGTCAAAATGTTACAAGCGTTTTCTCTTGTAAATCAGTGCATTTTCACAAGAACGCGTTTGTCAAACCTACACGTGTATATTACATGTCACAAATTACATCACTACATACAAGCCCTTCTTCACATTTGTATTTGTAATTTTGTTTACCATAAATACCTTTGTAACTTGTAACTATTTACGAAAAACTTGGAGAGTTTCCCTTGACTTAAAACTATAGATATAATTTTGGATATGTACTATTTTATATGTATTGAAATAACTTTTTGTTAAATGTGTCAAATAAAATGTTGTCAAGAATCTGCTTTGTTGATAGCGTAACATTTTGTTTTCCTTTCGTCAATATTCTAGCAATAGCAATATTGTCAACGCTTTTTTTTTGTTAGTTTCACTGGATGATGCTAAAGATTACTAATTAAAATTAATGTTTTATAGAATATAAATTTCATTAAACCGAAATATATATTTTTTCTCACGAATTAATTAAAGAACTTTCAATTTTAAGTCAGATTTCGACATTTACGAACGTAATTCGAAAAGTAACGAAACAAATGAATGGCGGCAATCTGTTTACCGTCATGTCATTTTTCTCTTAGAAAGCTTTCAAACTAGTACATGTGTCGTCAATAGAATATTTCTATTCATTTATTGTATTCCGACATAAACGTTGATTCCATTTCTAATCACATCATTCACGAAGATAATAAAATAGGCTTTACAATGGATTATTAAAACACAAAATCAAGTGATTTGAAAAAATATTCCATACTAGCCGATACCCGCATCTTCGTTTCCGTCGTTAATTATCTTAACAAGACTATTTTAAGCACAGAGGAAAAACATTCGCACCACACCGCTTGCCCCACTCCTCCACGGTAAGAAAGCACACATCGCCGAAAGCGTAGCGCTTATAAATACTTTTTTAGATATGAACAAAGGATATCGGATAAATCGGGGAGCAGTACATTTTTGCCAAAAGAAATATCTGATATTAATTACAATTTTATAACCTCAACCCCTTTTTACTGAAACGAGCTTTTTGACATACGTACAGACAGACAAATATATTGATAACGAAATGGTTCTATAAAGGTATTATTTTTTCCATTACGAGATAAGGAACTCTAATAAGGATAAATATGAGTAACTCCCCATATCGTTCTATATATATTATACTAGCTTTTTCGTGATATTTATTATTTCGTCCTCTGTACTTGTCTATACTGCTGATAACATGTATCACAAATTTTAAGATGATTGGTTGAGTAGTTAACGCGTGAAAGCGTTACAAACAAACAGATAAACTCATATTTGCATTTACAATATTAATAAGGATAAGGAAGAAATGTCACAATTATTAAAATTTTATTTTATGTCTATACCATATTCTAAAACTTTACCGACCTGAGAGTTACATTTGTTCATTCTGTAGTTTCTAGAAACTTCTACTCCATATAAAGGATTTAATAGCGAAGCTATAGGAGGATTGCGACAGAAATATATATATAGCGAAAAAGAGTGGTCAGATAACACTGTGCAACATGTGTAACACTGTGTATTAACACTGTGTAACAATTTCGTAAGCGACTAATTGATTTTCTCAGATTACCTAGTGGCCTTCGCCGTGGTAGTGGCGAGCCGCGACGCCAACGTCGACTGTTGGTGCCTATTGCCTTCAGAACGGTCGCCGTCGATCTTGGACGGTACTGTACTTGCCATCAGATGCAGCGCGGACATGTTGCTTTTATATTATATGAAAACAAAAAGACAAAGAGACCAGTCAGAAATAGCTGTTTACCGCATGCTCCGTTGGGCATTCAAAACAAATGCAAAGGGTCAATTGAATGTAAAAACTAAGTATTCTAGAATCATCTACGAAAAATTCTGCATTGAATGGTCATCAGCTGGTCAATACCTGAGCCTCAAACAGTATTTCCATTATAGTAGGCAAAGACGCCTTCCTGTGTGTGTGGTTCTCATATTCCTTCTAAATTACTCAACGGATTTTGATTCGAAATTCAAATCGAACTATTCGAACCATACCAACTATTGATTTTAAATTAATAATTATTATTTCGACATTAACAATTTTTATTTTTTATTATTAACATAGTGAAAAATGTTGTAATTTTTCCTATAACTATTTAATTTTAATCATTCTTCCTTATTATATTCGAATAACTTTAATAATTCGAATATTCAATTCGAAATTCGAGCATTATTCGAACACCTCTAGCAAATACATATCAATGGCGAAAAGTCCCGATCCCCATCGTCTTATCCCCATAGCATAAATTCATATAGATTTTTATTTAACAGATTTCTTGCTACGCGTAACGATAATATTTTTTCTAAACTGAGTGAGTTTTGAAACCAAAAAGTATGTAATTCAATTAGGCTTTCTTCTAGAAGAGCTGATATTCTGTTAGGTAAGAACTCTTTTTTTATTGTTTGTACCGACTTCCTTTTTTCGAATTTCTATCCTTCGCCACTGATACATATATTATATATATGTATATATATATAAAGAAGTGAAAAGTCGACTTATACTAATGAAGTCGTGAAAAGGTATTTTCGTGCACTTACATTAATCACGGTGACTAAACCTTATGAGATATTTCTAAATAATGTACGACAGAATTGTATATTTTAGAAATACCTATAGAAAAGTCAATGATAATATATATTTATCTTCTAAGAATAACTCGCAGTAATCATTCATATATTATATGCTAAAAGTCATGGTTGGCGAGTCGTTTGACCGATGGAATCCGATGTCCGCAAGTTCACACCCCGGCATGCACCAACGAATTTTTTTCGGGAATTCGCGTACATTTACTAATTTAAACTGGTAACACTACCGGCTGACGGTGAAGGAGGGCGTCGTGAGGAAACCTGGACCTGAGAAACATTCTTGTAGTACCACCGTATGTGGGAAAATATAGAACTGTGGATTTCTCAGAGTTCGAAATCGCCGATACGTCGCGAGCTGACGTGGTGATTATGCCCATACCTTCCTTTGAGAAGAGGCCTATGGCTCTGCAGCGGTTGTCATAGAGGCTGATGATTACTTGAGACACTATTTATTCTATACTTATAAAAAAAATTAATAAAGGTCTGTCTTTTAAAGAGACTACGATTTTTATAAACGCTACGCGTTTAGCGACATTTCAGATGGGGCAGGCGATGTGGTGCGCATACGTAGGAGTGAGGAAGTAAACAGATAACATTGTTTAGAAAGAAATGTTATAAGTAAAGTAAATTTTACTTTCAATTTATGCCTTTTACACAATAAAATATATTGTTTAAGATAATGAACAACGCAGACGAAGTCGCGGGTATCACCTAGTATTAAGATAATTACGTATGTAAGCACGAGTTGCCCAAGAAGTTTTTTTTTTATTATTGTACCACGACAGTATTACTGCAATGTACGTTATCCAAAAGTAGCGGCGACCATCGGCAATCGCAGTTGTCATGCCGTCCTGGATAGCTCTCGGCAGCTGAATGTACAGTAATCCCCGAATACGACAAACTAGAGAGTCATTGTGACAAATTTTCACTACATGTACGGTAGTCGCAATCCATTCGAGTACGTACAACCTCTCTTAGAGTACTTAAAGTTAATGTTGCAAATTTAATGGCGCTTTACAACTAGTGTATGGTGTTCAAAATCTAATCAAACATAGTTATCAATGTACATTAAGGAATAGCGAAAATACAATTCAACAGAGTGAATTGTGGTCGTTTTCAATCGGCGACCATCATCACCTTGCTATCACCATTTTGTAGTTCACAAAATAAATCACAAATGAAACTGACTCCGAATTATCGATATATAAGACTACAATTCTTCAACACTGCTTAAGGCTCATGATTAGAGGGAGACGGAGATAGGGATATAAGGGAGAGTAAAGAAGACACAAACATACAAGGCGACTCATATTTAGAGAGAGACGCAGATATATATAAGGGTGAGTAAAAAAAGAGACAAACCTATAAGGTCTGTTGATGCACCCGTAGACGTCTCTATACCGGCCGTAGAGAGTTCCGTAGCTGACGCCGAGGATCTCTGCTGCCTGTTTCATCTCTAACTCTTTCACTCTAACCGCTTCCATTACCTGAGAATAATAATCAAGCAGGTTATTTTTTATGGTGGTTTTGTGAGATCACTCATATAATGTTAAATGACGATGGGATCTAAAATGCTAAACACGTTAAGCCTAGAGGCAGACTGACTCTCAAGTGCAGCTGCCGGAATACACCAACAGGTGCTTGGAGACAGATTTACAACTTGAGGGTGGTAGCTAGCCGGGCGGACTTGACAACCCTACCACCATGCTATCCGGCAGATATTGGTCCTGCCGAGAAAAACCATCTAAAAATCAGATCGTAGCGCCACCTACCGGATTCAATTATGAATCGAAATAATCCAGGGACCGACTCAATCATACACAACAACAACAAAAAACTGTGACGACAGAGAAACATGCGTATATAACAATTAAATGTATATAAATATAGGTTAAAATCTGATGTTACATGACAATTCGGAAATTATCAAAAGTCTTCGATAGGCATCTTGAGTGTTTGTAAGCATTAGAACACGACCTATCTCGAAGTTTTTCATGTTAACAACTTTATCTCACCAATAGGTGGCGACACCAGGTACGTTTTATTCCTATAGGTACTTTAAGCGCAGATAATAACAATGTCACGTTATCCAATTTTTTGTAACTCATCCCTCCTAGATGGCGCTGCAGTACTCACGACAAATAATAATAAACGCGTGAGGAGGCCAAAGCGAAAGTGGTATAATTAAAAAAAAAAAGAAACTCACCCGTTTCACATAATTTTCCTCCCAGAACTGCGGCCGCCTGCCGTGCTGCAGGTAGTCGCTCAGCTTCACCACGTCACAGAACCGAGGGTCACTCGGGCCGGACTTCGATCCTATAATTATATTTTTTTTATAAGACAGTTGTGGCAAACACACATGCGAACCGCCTCATTGTAAGCGGTCACCGCTGCCTATAGACGCTTGCAACACCGGAGGTATCACATGCGCGTTGTCGACCTTTTCTGAATCACATGTTTTAATGCGAAAGATAAATAAAATCTATTATGGATAGCATCATAGATAGCCCAGGGGAAGAGTGGCTCTCAAGTGCGGCTACCGGAACACATCAACAGGTGCTTGGCGGCAGACTTCCAACTTGAGGGGCTAGCTGCTAAGCTAACCAGGCGGTATCAGAAAAAGTCCTACCACCATGATATGATATTATCACGATGTTTTCGTTCACCCAGAACTGAGCCATCACTGGTGAAATGAAACCGACCTTTGGTGGTATGATGGGTTGCTTGACCGTGTGACGTTTCCACCTTGATGTCCGTGGAGGCGGCTGCTGATGACGAGGACGATGCTGCGGTGGACCTGCAGGCAGGTCCTGCACCGCTATCGTTCGACTCCTCGTCTGTGATAAAAACACACTAAATTATTACAGAAATAGAAATAAGTTTCCGTATTGGTGTGCATCAGTTCAGAACGGCTGCACCGATTTCGTTATTACTTTTGCTATTATCAGGATAAGAATTGTACCAAAGAAAGTGTATGAACAATCGTATCGACAAAGCAAAACATTTGATTCAAAAGAAATGTGCGAGCGAGACGACAATAAAGAGGTCATCAAAAATATTGATGGACTGACGTTCTATTGTTTTTTTTTTTTACACTTTATAGGTTAGAATTTGACCACAATCTCATCTGATGTTATTGTCTAAGATGGTAGTCACACTAAGCCTGGAGGGGTACTGGCTCTCAAGTGCAACTGGCGGAACACACCAACAGATGCTTGGCGACAGATTTTCAACTAGAGCCTAGTGGCTAACCAGGCGGACTTTGAAAAAGCCCTGCCACCGGTGCTATGGTTTCATCACCTTGTTATTGTTGTTCAGTTACCATTTTATTACATTACAGGGTCGTACCGTAAAGGGAAGGTTTGACCACACTTTCTTCGTGAAATAAACAAAAAATCTGGCAAATTTTCTATATATAAACATGTAAAGGGAAAACAGTTAAGAACATCTCTTTACTACTCTGCTAGTCAACCGATTTTCTTTACTTTTTTTTCTAAGCAACATTTGTTGACCTTTAGTTTTATCACCATAAATAATTTGGAAACAATTTCATTTCCATCGTGTTCGGAGACCACATCCATCCACGCTTTCTATCAAAGGAAAACCAAAGCATGGTGGTAGGGTTTTTTCTAAGCCTTACGAGTTAGATACCACCTTAAAACTAATCATCAAGCACCTATCGGTCAGTTTCGAAAGCTGTACCTGAAAAGCCAAGTCCCTTAGACTAAATATGTAAAGAGTATAAAATAGACCTGGGACTACTGAAGATGCCTGCAGAGAAGAAGATCTTGACTACAAATTTTTAATCAAGTGAATATACCAAAACAATGATATACACACCTGCGCTATTATCTCCGTCTACCCTCAATTTGGTATGAAGGAAAGATCCTATGTCGGTAGGCGCATCCGCCCACTCGTCGTCAGAACCCTCTCTAGAAGATTCTGTCGCTTCCGCCTCACCCATACCCCAACCGACGACACGTTCAGCTGTTATATCCTAAAAACAAAATGACAAATGACCATAGAATATTCCGTCGTCTGGTGGAGAAATATAGATAATTCAACGATACGCTTTTTTAATGTAAGATTTGTATATAAATATTGTTATATTCAGTATGCGAACATATTATATCGGGCTGGTGTCTTATAACTTTAAAAAAGCAAATCATATATTTCGATGAGATTAGGCTTGTTTTTGTTTTCGAACTGACTACGCTATTGGCCTGACAGGCGTTTACAGTTTCATCGAATTACTAAAGGGAGCGCTGAAGGCACTCAGCCCATTTTATTGGCAACCATCTCCATGACGAACGGCGCGTCTCGACTTGCACTGTTGCCTAGGATCGCTAATCTGACTAATCCAAACTCAGCTAACTATTCATACATATAGGGAATTCGTGAGATGCACATGTGTACCAAGCATGTATATATACCTCACGAACTCAAACCTGTATCTCAGATCTGTCAACTAAGCTAAACTAAATTAACTAAGTTTGAATAAGGGAACAAAATAGAATATTTTTTTATGTGTTCCTACTTACGTGCGTGTGTGTGTGTGTGTGCTGATATGTGGTGGTGAACTGTGTTGTGTTGTTAAACTAACGATTGAACATTTTCAGTGTCACTGTATCGCGCATAGAGATTAGTATTGACCAACTTCCTTACTATTAACTCGTACTGATGACTGGCTACTATAGACCCATTCTAGCATACTATTGGCTGGAGGTATCAACCAATCATAAGCGTCTTTACTGAATGACTTAAAACACGATCGACGACTCGGCACTGACCTGTAGTCCGGTGAAAGTGTGAAGGCACGTCAGACCAATAGCGTGGTCAATTCGAAAAAAAGAGCACTGGGCGTTATCGCTTGGTTCGTTGGACTGTTCACATATATGGATAAATCGCAACTATATTCAGTATTGCATACTAGATTGCTCTTGGTCGCGATTAATTGATTATATCATAAATATGACGTCAAAATGGATGACGTCATACTATTATATGTGGCCACTCGTTTTCGCCCTGTCGTATATAAATTTATTTCGCGTATCTCAGAAACGACTCTAATTATTTGAAAGAAATTATGTATTTAGATTAGGTTTTCCTTTTAAGTCTGTCTACTATAGGTGTCTCTAACGAAAAAACGCGATTTTACACATTAAAAAAGTTTTATAACTGATTATTCAACGTCGTATAGCGCCATCTCGTACATTTTATCAGCACGTGTATCATTGCCATTGGCCGATAAATTAGATTGGTACTGTAAAATTGTGTAAGATGTCGCTATATACCATTATAGTTGAACTAGTATATAGCTCCCACCAGCTTATTGGCCAAAGAAAATGTAAATAAATTGAAGAAATATGGTTCTTAGGTGACAACAACAAAATGTTTACCAAAATATAAAAACGAATTAAAGATACATTTTCGGTCCATAAAATTGAAAGGAACTCTTTATTTGAAAATATTAATGAAATAAAATAATTTTTCAAAAACGTCTACAAATGACGATGTTCTGAGGTAACTAATATTAAAAAAAAAATTAGGACTGAATTGAGAATACCTTTCCCTATGAAGAAATTCTTGAGTAATAATTACACAACTCACCAGATTCCCATGTTGCCACTCCTGATCTTGTTCCCTGTGTACAAACACAAATATATATATTATAATAAATATATAAATAAAATTGAAATGTCTGACGGTTTGTTAACGTTAACTTTCGAAACTGGAGGACCAGTTTTGATGAAACTTGCACATACAGATAGAGGAATTTTGCGAGAATTACCTAGATTAAATAAACTACGGTTCCCCGTAGAGGCTAAGACAATAATTAAATGTAAAAGTGGTAATTTACAATCAATATACGGCTAACAGATGTTAAAAAAGTATTTTAAAATGAAACAAAACATATATATGTACCTCCATACGTTACTTATACAGCATGTATTAAATGTATTTACAAAAAAATTGGTGTCGTAAAGACACACGATAGAAGTGAAACTTTTATATAACAGGGAGAGCTTTTAATTAAAAAACCAACGTGTCTCGGTGTTCCCAGAGCGGTCACCAAGTACTGACCGCACCCGATAATGCTTGACTTCGATGATCGTACGAGAACCGGTGTTTTAAACACTCTACCCGACACAGTGTTATCCCCCACCACTTTTCATTATACAAAAAGGTTGCGGATTTTTTAGAAATAGATTAAATAATAATTAACGCGAACGAAGCCGCGCGTAACAGCTAGTATACAAATACTTACGTTTTTATTGAAGTATGCGTCTCGTCATCAGTATGTTCCGTGGTGCTGACCGTCCTCTGTCTCTTAGGACTTGGACTGTCTCTGAATGAAAAAAAACCTAAATTATTTGTTTATACCAGGAGGACACACGTGCGCGAGCAACGGCTACCGTCGGAATGTATTGACGGTGGCCGTTCCGATAAAAGCAACTATATCTTTATATACAAAATCCCGATGTGGTCGATCGTAATTCTTCCACCTCGTAATCGGTTCGATGGTTTTTTATTCCTTTTTCAGTTTATATTATAAATGGACGAGTGATCGAAACGTGGGAAAAAAAATGCACACATAGTTCATCTATTCATAGATCCTATCAATGTCGACTTTTGTAAGCGATCTACAGGTTCTTAAATACAGCACGCCTCGAAGTTACACCGTTCCTTTGAAGCGTTTTAGGTTATATAAAGCGAATTAAGACGATCTTCCAGAAACTTCTACTCTTCTTTTTGACAGCTATAAGTTTATAAGTAGGTAACAGCATGTTCGGAGACAGATCTATACTCTGTAGTAGATTTTTTACATTTGTTTTTCTCTTCGCATTCGCTCCATTGTTTGAAATAGAACTGTCCCCGGACGCGCTGTGACCTATTTATATAGCTCATAAAAAGAAGGGTGGAAGTTTCTATAAAGCATTATAAGGCGTACGATCATAGTGTCACTGCTTGATAGTGAGTCTCTTTCACGTTTGTCTTTGCGAGTACAAATAAATTTCTTTGTAAACTTTTTTTTAGATACCCCCATGGGTTATTTTTTACCTACTCTTGTTACTTCCTTTTATTAACAAATTATACAGATCGATCATGTTTATTCTAAGAAAATTTCCTCTCAAGACGATCCTTGTAAAAAAAAATACTCACGTGTCTGAATGTTCCCGCTTTATTGGACTTGACTTTTCTTTGATAGGTAGTTTGATGAGCGGCGGTGGACCTCCTGGAAATGAGTAACAAAAAATGACTTCATCAATATGTCATACTTCCCGTTTGTATCTGTTATCTCAAGACATACATTGCTTATGCCCAACTTTAAACACCAATTAATCTGATGCTGCTGTTTTTGATTTACGAATTCATTCAAACTCGCCGACGGATGGCGTTTATTCGTATTTATTTAATTCATGAATTTACCAAGAACTACTCACAACTTTGTCTGCGATGTTCTGGGCATACGCACTACACCGCTTGCCCCACTCCTCCACGCTAAGAAAACATACATCGTTGAGCACGTAGTGCTTACAAAAATAGTAGTCTCTTAAAACTTTAATAACCTTATATTAAATGACGTTATTGCAGTAATTTGTTTTAGACGTGATAACGTCTTATAAATCGATGAACGCCGGCCGCATGTGCGTTAAAGCATAACTCATTGTCACGTCCTGCCTGAACCGAGAGCGCGGAAGTAACGATAAGAAGGAGCGATCGGCCTAAGACTTTGGTTTGTGGCACATCTATCTCTCTTCCACTCCGTCGATAATTCAATTATAATCATTCAATTCATAAAAGTATGCAGTTTTTCATCAATGTTTTCTTATAAAGTTATAACGTAAAATTATCGTCCGTAAACCGACTTTACATACAACCAATTTATACATAGGTAACGACTAAGTACCTAAGACAAAAAAAAAATTCGCCATCTATAGAGCAGTCTTTGCATGATACGCGCACAACCTCCTCATTTCATATATACTTACACAACCTCTATCATTTAATATATACTTGAGGTTTTTAAGGGACAAAAAACAAAGTATTTCCAATTTTTTTTTAAATAGATAAAGAAAATCGGTTGAGAAATGGAAAAGAAAAATATTATTAACAGATGGCGCTAATAAATAATTTATGAATTTATTGATACCTAACAACAGATGGCGTTGTCGCACCCATAAACACTCACCGTTCACATTAAATTTCTCCCCGTGCCTCTCAGTATCATTCCCATTTTCCTTCTTCAGCGCTCGTGTTTCACCTGGATGCTGTTGCTTCGTGATGACGTGTCTTGGTGAAGAAGTCTGCTTCGGTGATGTTTGCTTAGGAACGTGAGTTTCGACCTTCGGTGTTGATATCTCTGTAGCCGCAGTCGGTGTTGCCACCACGCCTGGTAATATAGAAAAAACATAACATGACTGTACTTGATTTGTAGTATAGTAATACTACCTGGAACCTACGGCATTGGCATCCTAGTAGAACTTACTTGAGGGTTTTGTATAATAATGTACAAATAAAACGTGTGCTGTCAAAATAAATTTATCACGAAAGAAATATCTTAACATAAAACAAGGAATCAAATTATAATGATTAATATTATTATTTTAAGTAGAATAATCATTTATTAAAAATTATATATATTATTTGAAAATTAAATGCGAAATAAAAATAAGTTTGAATGAATTTTCCATGCGTCCAGTATTCAGTTTATACACATAAACGCATACAAATGTGTATCTGCTCGAATTTCAATACTCACAGTCACACGCACACACACACACTAGTACATAATAGAAAGGGATAGACAATAAAAAATAGCCGTAACGTTTTTCCCTTACGTGACGGTTTCTATCAATGAACTACAACCACACGCAATAAGTAATTTAGTTCTAAGTAATAGCTGAATAAGAATAAAGAGGTACCTGCTTCGCAGTCCGGCGGCTCATCCTTATTATTCCAACGTATATCGGTGAGACCCTTTATTCGAAGCTCCTCCGCTGTTTTCAGTAGACTCGCCAACTGGGACTGTGGAATGAAATGAATAAACAATACATTTTTGAACCAGAATTGGAAAAGCAAAACCCAGTGAATCTCTATGATATTCACTGCATACCGACCCCTTATTTACACTTTATAGGATTAACCAGGTTCTTCACAATCTCACCTGAGTTTAGATGATAAAATAGTCTAAGATGATAAACAAACAAAATCTAGAGTAACAATGACTCTCAGGTCCATCTGCCGGAACACACCAACAGGTGCTTAGCGACAGATTTTCAACATGAGGGTAGCTATCCAAGCAGAGCACCGTGCTATAGCATCCTAACTATATTTTCCTTCACCAGGCACTCTGACAGAGGCCTCTTCCCGAATGAAGGTATGGCCACCGCGCCAGCCCACGACATAGTGTCGGTTTCAAACTCGCGGAATCCGCAGTTATACATTTTCCCACATATGGCGGTACTACAAAAATAATTGTCGGTTTCATATTTATTCACCGTTCCCCGATAGTGTTACCCATTACATTGAAAATTTGGTAATGGAAAAAAATAATTTGTAACCCAAAATAAAACCGATTTCAAAAAAAGTCTACTCTCAAAAAATGCACCCGAACCACCTTGACCATAGTTAGATAACTACCTAGTCTAGTGTTGTCATAAACCTACCAATTATTCAACCTCATCCCATCTTCTCCTTTCCACTACAGAACCACACGGGCGTGTACGCATCTCCACAGATTCATAGTAGCAACCTTCTCGGCAAGAACGAAGAAGTTCGAAAATTTATATCTTTGTCGTACTGTGAAGATGTGGAATCGCCTGCCGACTAGTGTATTCCCTCCCTCTTATGATATGGGTTCCTTCAAACGCGACGTGAAGAGGCACTTTCGCAGGTCGGCATGATGACGACAACTGGCGTTGGTATGTAACACCGACAGTCGCCGTTGTTTTTGGACTGTACCGTACTTACCATCAGGTATTGTACAGTCATTTTGCCGAACATATATAAAAAAAAACACACACTAAAACGAGGCTCTTGAGAATAACTTCTGTCCAATACTTTTTTTTAATCCAAAACTGTTTATAGATAACAAAGTTCTGAAGCAATAATTAATAAAAAAAAAACCAAGAACTCCCCTCCTTTTAGCAGTCCGTTAAAACCGATAAATTTTAATTGTATCTATATACTTAGTTTGGCCATAAATACTGTTACAATTAAAAATAAACAATATATTACATAGTTATGCAGGCTACACCCTCACTTATTACATCGTGTTAATATAAAGACGCTGACATAGCTTATTTACTTATTATCGTTTTTAACTACCAATCGGTGATAACCATTTAATATTTAGTCGGTATGGATATGAGATGGTGTTTACATATTCAGAGGATATATATATATATATGACCAATTTACCATTTAATATTCAGTTCCTCGGTAAATTGTCTTGAGAATACATTGTGTTTAATTTTTAAAAACACTCGGACACTGCCGCGACCTTTACATTTACTTACTTCTTCTTTTACTACATTTCAATTTGGAATTTGTTATTTTTATATGATTATTCATTGAGTTTTCTCATTTTGGCGCCAATAAATTGTACCATATTTTGCGATATTAAAATGGAAAGGGGTGATAAAGTGAACCGAATCGCTGTGATTGCATTACACAAAGTAGGTATGTAGCCAAATGCAATTTTTTTTAAAACTCTCTATACGCTTGGTATTAGTAAATTGTTTGTCTACCGGGCTATTGATAAGTACAAAGAGACCTCCTCTGTTTGTAACAGAAAAAGATCTGGCCGTACACGTAGTGTTCGTATAAAAAAGGTGGTCAAAGCAGTAAGGGAAAGAATTCGAAGAAATCCTGTCCGAAAGCAAAAGATTTTATCTCGGCAGATGAAGATAGCACCTTGAACCATGTCGCGTATTTTAAAAGATGACTTAGGACTTGCAGCCTATAAGAGACGTACTGGTCATTTCTTAACTGATAATTTAAAAAAGAATAGGGTGGTCAAATCGAAACAATTACTGAAGCGGTACGCAAAAGGAGGTCACAGAAAAATTTTGTTTATGGATGAGAACTTTTTTACAATTGAGCAACATTTTAACAAACATAATGTCCGTATTTATGCTCAATGCTCTAAGGAAGCTTCTCAATTAGTCGACAGAGTGCAACGTGAGCATTCTCCGACTTCAATTATGGTGTTTGGTGGGGTATTAGCTATGAAGGAGTGACTGAGCCATACTTTGTGAAAAAGGTACCAAAGCATCGGCACAAGTGTACCAAGATACCATTCTTGAGAAGGTAGTGAATCCCCTTTAATAACACCATGTTCAATAACCAAGAATGGTCCTTCCAGCAAGACTCGGCGCCGGGATATAAAGCTCGGTCTACGCAGTCTTCGTTGGAAACGAACGTTTCGGATTTCATCAGAGTTGAAGACTGGCCGTCGTCTAGTGCCAATCTTAATCCGCTGGATTATGATTTATGGTCAGTTTTAGAGAGTACGGCTTGCTCTAAACGCCATGATAATTTGGTGTCCCTAAAATGGAGAGAGTGCGTGCATCTATTGATAACTGGCCTCAACGTTTAAAGGACTGTATTGCAGCCAATGGAGACCAATTCGAATAAGCTATTTATATTTTAAATTGTTTCATATTTATATATTAAACTAACACACTGTGAAAGTCATAAATGTTATTTACAATAGAAATTTTTATTTTTTCTTTGTTTCAGTATTTATGGCAAGACTAGGTATAGTCATGGTGAATATTTTACTATATTTTTTGGATGAATGTAAATAAAGTAGAGCCGAGAGTATAAACAATAATAATGTATGTAAAGTCCGCGTCAAACTCTTTCAGAGTAAATGCGCAAAACACAAAGTTGAGACTTGCTCGAAAACCGAGTTTAGACCAAAAAGTTTGACGCGGGCAATATTTTCACTTACGTTTTTTTTACTATCATTCTTCTTTCCCTTTTTTATCATTTTTTCTTTTATACAATACAAGTTCAAATTTATATACAATGTGCTCTGTTATACACACAGTCGTCTAAGAAAATTATAATGGAATATATATATATATGTACTATAGAGACAGCACAAACGTTTCTTCGTCAATTAAACACTTCATATACGACTAGCACATAATCTGTAATCGCCATTTTGATGATACAATTATGAAGTTCAGATGGCGGTGACAACGTTTAGTTTAGTGTATTTTATCATCAAAAGATGGCACTGTGTCACGTTTGTATAAATTATTAAAATACCGCTAAATAGATGATAATAAGAATCCGAGAGAAATACTCCGCAACTATAAATTAAAATAGATAATTTCATATACCGATGTATTATTATTATTTATATTATTAGCTGTCAAAACGTAAAACATTCGAGAAAATCAAACTTTTTCCACAAATGTATAGATGGCGCTTTATTGAATAATTGCATATGTTCAAAGTAAAATGATATACGTCGACGTAGTATGTAGTTCATACAGGAAGATGGAAGCTAAAATCGACGGTTACCTTGACACGAGTAAGAAATGTTAAAAACATTGATGTTTTTATCATTGCTTGCCTATTCGTACGTGTGTTTTTCCGCAGTACTTACTGCTTAGTCTATAGGGTTTTTGCCGCGCAAATCTATTAAAAACCAATTTTTAAATCGGAATTATAAATTAATCTACAGATTTACGTAGACTTTGGGACTGCGCATACCAAAAGCATTACAAAACAAAAAAAGCGTTACAAACCGCTAATGACATGAACTTTAATATTTAATTTTAGCATATAACAATAAAATTGATACGACATGAAACTTGAGATATTATAATCTATATATATACATGTATATATATAAAAATAAAAACCCGATTGTCCATATTTCACTAATTATTTTTTTGCTGTATTTTTTAATTGTTAGAACAAAGTCTCTATAAAATAAAATGTTTGACGGAAACGGAAAAATGCAATGAAAAAATTTTTTCATATAAAAATCAGTGAATGAGGCAGAAGACAGTAGAAAAATCTTCCAAAAAAATTGACAGTAAAGGCTGACTAAAGTTGAGTTGCCATTTTATTTAATGACATGGTCGTACTGTAAAGGGATGATTTGGCCACATTTTCTTACCTAATAAACATTATCAGTAACCCGCAGCGATTTTGCCCGAGGGCAATGTACTATGAAGTCTTGAGACAGTTCAATAAAGACAGAGAAGCTTCGTAATATGAAAATAATTTTTTTTAATAATTCCAAATTAGCGATATTTTTTCTGTGATGTTATTAGTTACTACTATACATCAACATTTCTTTGTTATTAGTATAATCTTGACTTAAATTTATTTGGACCGTAAATAAAACTTCGTGACGATACACGCAGGTATAGATTTTTTTTTCTCGAACTGACCTACACTGCTTGCCTGGCAAAGCCCCTACAGTTCCACCGGACTACTAAGGGGAACGCTTAAGGCACTCACCCGATTTGTTCAGGCGATCAGCGCAACGGCACTCGGTGCGCCTCGGCTTGAACTGTCGCCGAATTTCCCGATCTGACTAAGCTAAGCCAAGCTATCTATCCATTTCATACACATATG
This sequence comes from Antheraea assamensis, assembly GCA_035772565.1. Lineage (NCBI taxonomy): Eukaryota > Metazoa > Arthropoda > Insecta > Lepidoptera > Saturniidae > Antheraea > Antheraea assamensis. Next base: position 109,800 of record JAQQSE010000250.1, read on the forward strand.
AGTTCGTGAAAAGTGCATGTGTGACCATGCACGTTTCACGAATGTATATGTGTATTTTGCATCTGACTACTATGTTGTGTGGTACCTATTTCAGTCCGAAAAGGGCAAAAAAACAGCCCACCACTATGTGTACCTAGGTGTGCACGTGTGTGGGGTGATCTGGGTAAATGAAAAACAAGCGTGAGTCACTGTATTCGCGCGAGTAACATGCTTGAGGGCTCCACACCGAGGGACAAACCTAGACGCAGGTATGGAAGTAGCATTACAACTCCATTACTTTAGGTCGACGTTTCCCTACAGTATATAAAAAATACTATAAGAATATATTATACATGTAAGACTCCCAAACGAAATTATTTAAATTATAATAAAAATAGTATCAAAATCCGTTGCGAAGTTTAGTTCAAATAAGGTAACACACAGACGGACACGAAATGTTACTTTGTTATTAATATATTTATAGATAGTATCGTTGTCCATGTCCTACACGCGTTGACACACTCCGTTAAGACTCGTTACATAAAATTAGACCGAGTGTTCAAAGACAAACGGTTAAAATTAGAAATACCACCTGGAATATCATTTGTAATCATTTTCGTCATCGTCCCTGTTGACTCTTATATTTTATAATTAATTTTTTTTCCTCAACCAAGTACAGAAACTAAGAGTTATTTTTTTTTTTGTTAACTGACTACACTGTTGGCTTGTTATGGCCGCTACAGTTTCACCGGACTACTACAGTACTAAGATATTTGCTATTGTGTCATAGTTTAATGCAACTAAAGTGTTTTGTATGAATTATCATTGCCCGACAGAGATAGGTACATTGCAAACCAGCGCGTTAGAAACAGAAAGTCGACAGATGACCCGCTAGCGGGATAAATTCACAAATAGAGCTGCGCATAACGTATCATTGAAGTGAGGGGGGGACTGACTCTCAAATGCAACTGTCGAAACACACTAACAGATGCTTGGCGACAGAATTTCAACTTGAGGGTGGTAGCTAGACAAGCGGACTTAGTAAGAGCCCTACCTCATGCTATAGTTTCAACACGACATTTTCCTTCACCGGAAAGCTCTCGACTCTGTTGCATGGATTCGAACCGACGTCGGGTGACGCAGTGTCCGAACACGCTATCAACTTATCGCTTCGACCATAAACTGGTATGAGGGGTACAAATTTTTTTTCAAGTATAATAATATATTGTAGCTCGTGAAGTATTAGGAATAGAGAAACAAAGAAAAAACGCTATTTATTTTCTGAATTTAAGTGTTTGTCTCTGCCTATCTACCTATAGTATATAGATATTAGGAACATTTTTTTTTACTCAATAACCCTAAATATATTCACAGTATGATGATATGAAGAGTGACAGGCCAGAGGTCACCCAGTCTTTTTTAAAACAGCGGATTTTGTGAGTCACGACTATAGTTGCCAAGCGTCCCACGAGCGACAATCGAATTATACGGTTTCTATGTCCCTTGAAGAAACCTGACAAATTATCTTATGTACATAAAAAACTCACAGATGGTGCACTTTGAAATCAAATTTGATTTTTAAATTAAAACCCAATTGTTATAATATCGCGTCTTAAAAAAGTAGTACTTTTTTTTCGTACTGACAGGACTCTAGAGCTTCACCGGACTACTATTTTTTTTATATATATTATAGGGGGCAAACAAACAGGTGGGTCACCTGAAGGTAAGTGATCACCGCCGTCCATAGACACTAGCAACACCAGGGGAGTCGCAAGTGCGTTGCCGGCCTTTTAAATATGTGGGCCTCCGGCGCTCTCGCTAAGGGGAGCGCTTAAGGCACTTACCCGATTTTATACTGGTAACTAGCTCAAGGGCGCACGATACGCCACGACTTGGACTGTTGCCGCGTATCCCGAATCTAACTAAGCTTAGCAAAAGTAATAATTTCATATTTACGATAATTATATGAGTTTCCACAAATCTGGTGCTATTCCCGGGTACTTATTTTTTTAAATCGTTGGTAAACTGTAACAAGGAAATTAATTGTCAAAGCAAACTACAGTTGAACAACATTTGAATTACGTCATTTATACTTAATGAACAGTTAATTTTTAAATTATTTTATTGTATTGAAAACCTCATTAGCTACATAGAGCGATTAAAAAAATATATATTTCGTAGGGGAAAAACTTATGGGTTCGTGTCACCGATAAATTCGACATGCTCGTAACGTATTGCGCTTGCGTCAGTCTAGCGATGCGTAGTATAGCGGCCTGTATACATATAATATTGATATTTTGTATTGAGCTTGTCCAGACCATCATATGTTTGATTAATTGGCAATTGGTATAAAAATGTACATAATTATTGCTCCATGTACCTAGCGATATGAAAACGAGACTAATGTTAATAATTTCAATTTACAAATTATAAGATTTACATAATTCACACTATAATTGATTTCAAAACTCAAAAAAAAAAAAACAGTTATGCCATTCATTTGAATTTTCATTTCTGGCGGCAGTCCTAAGAGCTTTTATAGCAATTAACATATCAGCCCCATTGTTCCCTATTTATTTGGAGATGTTCTTCACTCACTCCCACTATTAAGTGATTCACATCATGACTTTTTCCACATACAAGGCAGTTAGGAGATTTCCCGTCGGCTAGTGCCTCGAACAAAGTCTTAATGCTGTCTAGTTAAAAGTAATAAGAAATCTTTAAGAATCTAAAAAAGTAGAATGGAGTTTTACGGCCAATATAATAAATGTGTACGAACAAGAAGTGGCCCTTACCCCTTACCCCTGCACGCATATCAGCACGTGAGCTCACCCCGCGAGCCTTGGACGAGACGAGTCACATCGGCCAACGGCACCCTAAGAGTCACCCTCGCGCGTGTACACGCGCAACACTTTCACTCGGGCTTGTAAACTGATAACGTCCAGTAACACATAATACATATACTTTTACTGTCTAAAGTGTTATTATTATAAATATAAACAAGCGAAGCTCTAAGCTATCGAATCGCAGACAGGAGTGAGAAGGGACTTACGTGATGAACATTCATTTCCCCGGTGTACATGTAATCGAGAAGAGCCTTCAGATGCCGAGGTTCCGCTCCGTCGATAACCAGAACAGGTTCCCCGTGAGCCTCGTGAGCACCCAGCAACGCGCCAAGTAGTTCAGAACACGCGGCCAACACCACTCTATCAAGACCAACAAAATTATTTAATCTTTTGGATCTACTTTTCTTTTCTCATCATTATCGATCGTTAAGGAGTGATGTGTATTCATGAAATCGTCACACTCGATATTCGCAATACTCTGGGGAGAATTGGGGAGTGGGATGTGGGGAGATGTTTGGAGGGAAGGGGGAGGGGTGTTCTAGGGCGATTGCCGGAACGCAAATAGGTATCGTTTTTTTTTCGAACTATCTACACTGCTAGCCTGGAAAGGCCTCAGTTACACTGGATTACTAGATGCCTGGTGACAGATTTTTAATGTGAATGTGGTAGCTAGTGACGGCTTAGAAAAAACCCTATCATAATGCTATGATTTCAAGAAGATATTTTCTTTGACCGAGAGCTCCGAAAGTACGTACCTGCAGGGTTCCTAACTTAGGAGTTTTCCTCCCCAATTTTAGGGATACATAAGCGGGATGGAATTTATTAGAGGCTTCATTTATTTAGGTTCTTTAATTAGTAACAAGTATAGACCTTGAAATAACCCAAAACAGCAACTTTTTTAAATTAATTTTACTGAATAAATGATTAGGAAAAAATATTTACAAAAATGGACATGTAAAATTTCAGAAAACACATTGGTCGTTTGTAAAAAGTCGGTTGATGAAAAATTGCATACGTTTTTTTAATTTAATGGATTTAATAGATGCGTAACCACCCGAACGCTTAGGCCAATCGCGCCTCTCTATCGCTTGTTCCGCGCTCTCGCCTACTCACCCGACTCAGCCGGAACGTGACAATGAGTCATGCATTTTCATGCGTGCAGCTGGCGTTCATCGATTTATAAGACGTTATCACGTTAATAATGAGTGCATTTTTTTTAATATTTTAGTAGTACTTTATTAAACAGCAACACATTTCTAGATGTCAACTTTAGTGTTATAATTATCCTTTTCTATATTGCAGGGATATTTTCAAATAATTATAACGATTTTAGATTGTTTACACGTTAATTTTAGAAGACAATTTTTTTTTCAGAATTTGTAACTGTAATGTATGTAATGAAACACGGACTGTAGCAGAATGACGTATATTGACGTTGCCGATCAGACAATGCATTGAAGTAGGGTACATACCAAAAACTGAATATATTTATACACCACATAGTCCTCCTCTTAAATATATATAATCGTCTACCGCTAAAAATAATATAAATAAATTGAATGACACTTCAATGTGTGATAATGTTTAGAGACAACGAAAACTATTTATTATAAGCTCTTGATCTTAAAGTCATTGAGTGGCTAGGCTCTTTTAAACGTGATCCTGGCTTACAAGTTCTAGTAGGAGCCGTACTCTGATGCTCAGGCGTAATGTCTGCACTTACATTTTCGGCTGTTTTAGGTGTTAACTCATTTTCAATCTCGTTACCTAAGTCGGGTGATGCAATATCACTAGAACAGGCAAACTCGTTAGCAGGTGGCTTGGAAGGCTCAAGACTTTCATTGCAAGTAGATTGTGTGTTTAATTGTCCTTTATTCACACATGTCAGTGAGTGACGCGAATTTCTTTTGCCAAAAACTTAATATATTTATACACTACAACAACACTGCGCACCTGTGAGCTCTTAGAGAGACACCGCGTATGGTCTGTGGCTCAACGGTGTCTTTACCAGACACCTGTGACCGAAACTCGGCGAGCAGTACAATGTGACATCGCAGAACCTCTCTGGAATCACAAAATAGCAAATCATTAATTTGATGTAATTTTTAAAAGGGTTATTATGTAATTCTATCTATAATATATAAAAATGAATCGCTGCATATGTTGCTAAGCACAAATCTCGAGAGCAGCTGAACCGATTTCGCTAATTCTTTTTTTTAGAATATTCTTTAAAGTACGAGGATGGTTCTTACGGAGAGAAAATTTTTAAAAATTGTCTAAAAAGTCTAAAAACAGCACTCCTCCATACTCCCATACAAACGATTCGTGATAATACTTAAAAGTTAATTTGAACTTTAATACCATACCATAAAGTGTAAGTTTTAATGGAGAGGTTCCGGTAAGGCAAAACAATTGAGCTGACGTTAGTATCGTATAAATATTAATGTCAATATTAATTATACGATGGTAACATTTAACATTATATAGCGTCCCGAATAGCAGAATAAGTATTAAAAAAATGTATTATAGAATCTACTGTTAGGCGGTACGACGTTCGCCGGGTCAGCTAGTTGTCATATAAGTCTGATAGAACTTGTGTAAGTTTCAACAATACACCACAGCAAATTAAATATCACAGTGCTGTCACAAATTGACACTAAATAATGCGATCTTATTTGAAGCTTGATTATTGCCATTCGAGCTTATCGTAAATGATTTGTATAATAGTAATTATAGGCCTTTTTTTTACTAACATGGGGAAATCCATCATGGACACGCCACCCTCTCGGGGGAGAGAGTGGGTAGTGTGAGACTCTTACTCACTAAAAGCCCACGGTGTATCGAACGCCGCTTTGGTTGAGGCGACATGGGATCCATGTCGCCTCAGCAATTTTACTAGCAGGCCTGGCGGACGTTGTCCTGCCCTGATAATAAATATATATATATATATATATATACTTATGTGCATGAAACGCTTAAGGCGGCTTGACTTTTTCCGATTCTTTTAACAATTATCATTATATTTCAACCAATTCCCAAAAAAAACCTTGACAAATTATATACATAACCCTTCCCCGTGAATTACTCTATTTGTTGGTGAAGACCGCGTTACCATCCATTCCGTAGTCTTTCGAGATTATCGCGAACATCCAGACAGACAGACAGACGCGGCGGACGACTTTGGTTTATAATATTAGATTAAACTACAGTAATATATTTATAAGAACTATATGAGGCTGTTAATTATTAATTGCTTGTTTTTTTTTCCTCAGCAGAAAACAAAAATACTCAATTTATCATTAAATACAAAAAGTAGTCTCTCAAACTTTAGATTTCAATTTGGCGTCCATTTGCGAAACGCATATTGCGGCCATTTTGCTCTGCAGTTTGGCGTCCGATTGGTAGCAACAATCTTTTGCAGTGAAATTGGTTTCAAATCGTGATAAATATTTAGACAATCAGTATTTCTAACGTAAAGAAACTGTACCCGTGCTACCGAATCCAAGTTTGAAGGAGACAGTCTTTTTTTTTTAATACTTTATAGGTTAGCGTTTGACCACAATCTCATCTGATGTTAAATGATGATGCGGTCTAAGATGGTAGTCACGCTCAACCAAGAGAGGTACTGGCTCTCAAGTACAGCTGCCGGTACACACCAACAGGTGCTTGACGACAGATTTTCAACTTGAGGATGGTAGCTAGCCAGGTGGATTTAGAAAAAGCCTTACCACCATGTTCCAACCAGTTCGAAAAACACTGACACACGTGACATTTTATTGGAACTATTTTAGTTATTAAATAAGCTGTAACTGTCCGTCCCGGATTTGGGCGGGTCTACTAACGATGAAAATGTACACCAAATCTTCTTTGTATGGTACGACCATGTAATAAAACAAAATGGCAACCAAACAAGTGAACGTCAATCTTTTTTTTTTTTTTTTTTTTAGTAGCATCTGCAATCAGTAAAATGTTACTATAATCAGATGTAGTAAAGGAAATAAATATCGCGGGTCGAGTGTGCCCTCCAATGAAGGCAAGCTACTCATATTTCTGGGATATTAAAAAACGTTTTTTCTTTTTAGCCTCTTTTGGTAGTTAGGTGTTGTCAGCTTTAAAGCCAGTTCATTGGGATGCTTTTGCAGTCTTTCGTGATATTTTTGTGTAGTGTTGGTGATTTCCTCCATTACAGTGTTCATCCCTAAATAATAGTGGATTTCGGCATTGGTGATGTACCATGGCACATTGGCTATGTTTCGTAAAATCCTGTTTTGCATTCTTTGCAGTATGGAGATATTGGAGTTGCTCGCAGTCCCCCATAATTGAGCGCAATACATCCATATTGGTTTTAATATAACTTTATAAATGAGCAACTTGTTGTCCACGCTAAGTTTACTTCTATGACCTAAAATCCAGTGCAATTTTTTGTAGCAAAGATTTAGTTCTTCTCTTTTTGTCTTAATATGTTTGGCCCATGTCAGACGGCGGTCGAGATGTACTCCCAGGTATTTAACACTGTTTTGGTGTGATAAGGTTTTATTATCTAACTGAACTGGTGGGCAGTTGTCCCTTCGCAGGGTGAATGTAACTTGCATTGATTTAGGTGTACTAACTTTTATTCTCCATTTTTTTAGCCATGATGTAACTCTGTCTAGACCTCTTTGGAGGACTTGTGACGCTATAATCGGATTTTTCATACGTTTCCATTCATACAACGTAAACGAATTACACACGCTACAAAGAAAAATTAGCCAAATGGGTGCGGCGAACGTTCTGAAGTGATGCGCTTACATACACATTCGACAATTTATTTTTATCTAGATAAATTAGAATTAGTTAATTAGAAAATAATCGAAAAACAATGTCAAGGTTCCGTATACAAAAATGAGTCAAATCAAAAAAAAGGTAACCACAAAGAAAACCATACAAATGAATGAAAACAAAAACTAATTACGAAAAAAACCTTCGTCGTAAACTAATTTTGAGCAATTATCTAGGGAACTAAATTACTTGCTCGCTCGGCCTTCTTATTGCGTATTTCGCAACAGCAAATAGATAATTGTTATTGCGAATAAAATAAATATAATTCAAATTACGCACCCCGAATTTTGAAATATATATATATTATATAATAAGGTCAGTACTTTGATGGATCAATATTGTATTTATAAATGTATTCTGTGAAAGCGCACCTTATGGATGAATTTATCAATATCCCGCCAAAAACTCGCAAAGCTAGATTAATTGATAGAAAGACAAAATATTTACTGCCACAGAAAAAAGTGTACAAAAACAAAAAATCTTAAACTTCAAAAATAGATCTACGACAAGAGATCTCTGACGTTAGCATACCGTCGCCTGTAAAAACGGAGCTGGTTTTCATCCAGGACACGAATTTTCCCGGCAAAAATGCAAGTGTGCATCTCTCATTTTACGCTAAAAAGTCCTAAGCAAAAATACATTTTTTTTTTTTTTCGAACTGACCCACTCTGTCGACCTGGCAAGGCCTCCACAGTTTCACCGGACTTCGGAACAATACAACAATGCAAAAATACAACTTAATATGTACTCGTATATAACAAACTCTTTCATTTTTATTCCACGAACGAAATCGAACCAAAAATGTCATGATATATAGTCATGCCGATTTAGCCTCAAATAATCAGAATTATAAATTACAACGTTTCACAAGTATATTAATTAAGGCGCGGTAATTTGTCAATTGTCGTGACGATGGCTATTCGTCTTTTAATCCGAATCTAGTGCGGACGCTCGACTCCGCGACTGCGTTATCTGTCACTGAATAGAAGTACCGTTATTCACTTTGACTAAAGAAAGTGTTCAATTAAAATATATATGTTAATTTATAGCTCATTTAAATAATTGTAATCTATTGTTTCACACAATGACATCTTACTACTGTTTTTTTTTTTCAATATCAGCACTTCAATTTCAGACAAACTTACTACAATCATCATTGAATACTTATAAAATCATCTTTGGGAGTTTTATGAGTTGTAATTTTCTATCATTTAAAAATCAATGATATCCCAAATTGTTAAGTTTGACAATTGGAGTAACTATATATTTATTTTTTTCAAAATTGCATTTTATTTTTGTTCAAGTATTGAAGCACTGACTAGACTAATAAAAAAAGGCACAAGTCAATTGCTCAATTATTTCATCACAACAAAATAATAGGAAAATTTTAAAAAAGTTGTGGGGTAAATATAATTGTGGCGTTTTATGAAACCACGATGCAAGTGAAACTTTTGAATTGTGCCATGGCCACCGCCATATTTGCCCTGGGCTGCTTTGCTGAATGCGTTTTACTTGAACCTTACTCCACGACCGGCTGTAACGCGACATGCGATAGAACGAACGGAAAAAATTTAGAGGCGATGTAAAGATTAAAGTCTTTTTAAAACCGGTTACATTTTTTTTTTGTTTGAATAACTGTTGAACGAGTCGGTTTATCGAAAACTCATAAGAGACATTTTTTTAGAGCGTTAAATTTCCTACAAAAATATACATCACTCATTAGAATTCGTTTATTGGTTTGTAAACTATAGAAATCAATTATTTCAATGGTTTTAATCGACCAAAGGATTAAATAACAAAGATGACGTAGTCGTGGATGACGTCACCATTAATAGTGTCCCGTTGTTATTGACCAGATACGTCGCGTGCCAGACGCTAAAAGGGCGTGTCAGAGCAGTTAATTTTTTTTTTTATTATTTAACCTTAGAAAATGTCTACAACGCGATTGATAAAAAAAAATACACGGCCTTTTTGCATTTGGAACTCGATGTATCTATACTCCACTTCCCTTATACTGGTCAAATCTTGAACACTTCTCCTCATTCCCGATTGAATAATTCAGTTATGAATGTAACATCTAAAGGTAGTAAATCACAGTCAATTCCACTGAGAAAGACAGGATTATTAATCTAACAATGAGACGGAGGTCATATACTTGCATTAACAATACATAAATAGAGTCACAAGTCAACTACTGAAGCATGACTATTCACGGAACTTAAAAGGGCGCGGCCATTTGCAAATTGAATAAAATTTGATCCAATGTTTCTCTACCTGTTATTTAAGGTTCCGTTCTGCTGTCCGTTTTATATTTAAAGGTGTGTACTTTTCGTATATCATTACTTAATATTACTAAAAGCGATTTTTATTATTACTTTTGTACTATTCGTAGAAAATAAACAGACACAATCATCGTCAAACGTCTTGACCGCTCTGTATATAATTGCGCGGAACGCAAATGTAGGCAAAAATACGTACAATATTATATGTATAACTTCGAGACAAGTTAAGGATACATCACTTTTGTCAATTGTAATTTTTTTTTTTTTATATTATAGGGGGCAAACGAACAGGTGGGTCACCTGATGGGAAGTGATCACCGCCGTCCATAGACACTAGCAACACCGGGGGAGTTGCAAGTGTGTTGCCGGCCTTTTAAATATGTGGGCCTCCAGCGCTCTCACTGGCCAAACGAAACGCAACAGTGCAACCACTATTACTTCACGTCGGTTTTCTGTGAGAGGATGGTACTATCCCGGGCGAGCCGACCCATTCATGCTGAAACCAGTAATAGCTTCAGCGTAGCTCTACCACCTATGACTGGGTTGTTTATCCGCACCGGTGGTAATTTTGACTTTCATAAGCGCCTTCTCAGCTCTTAAATTGAAGAAAACATTTTTGATTTTTGATTTGATTTTTTCGATTTAGCTCTAATACTAGTGCGTGGCATGCTGGCGCAGGATACGTGAGACGAGATCTAATATACAACTTATAGATTACGAACTTCACTCTTTTTAACTATTTTCTCTCTAACTATTCATATATAATCATTTAGACCAGTGGTTTCCACTCCGGGGGACGACCTAGGCTCGAGATGCTACGAGAGAGACGCGACAGTGTGCGGGATCGTATCTTCAACCCCCGCTCACGGCGGTGTGAGCAGAGAGAGTCGCGGGCGTGGGCGCAAACACGCAAAAGTAAGAGGTGATCGATACTAAGAATCAAGACGGCGACGGCGCCGTGATTTAACTATGCAATCATCCGGATTGCTCCTAATGGTTCGGTATATTAGGGAGAGATAGACATAAATGCGCGGATTTATTCCATCTATATCTAGAGTAAAATTATTTAAGTGCATCGCGCGCGAGGCGCTGAAGAGTGGCTGCGATGCCAGGAAAGCTCGAGATGGCGTTGAGCAAACCGAGGTTCTGACTACTATTAACCATCGCGTTGAATGCAATGATTTCGTCGATTTCGTGGACAATAAGGAGTTGGGCGATCCAGTCTATACCGGCTAGGGAAAAGGAAACAAGGTTCGCCTGAGCTGGCTTACTCTGTTGTGGTCGGGGCTGGGAGTAGGACATGGGCTTGGCTGTCCACGGGGCCTGAGGGGCCCGCGAGGGCCGGGAAGGCGCATAAGGCGCAGGAGCAGGTGATTCCGGGAACTGGGGCATGGGTTTAGGAACCCAGGGGTCTGAGGGGGCCGGGCAGGCCGGGGAGGCACGTAAGGTGCAGGTGCGGGGGCGCTGCCGGTGCACGAGAAGCGCCCGGCAGGCTCGGGAAGGCCTCTGTAGACATCAGAGGCGGAGGCGGAGGGCGGGAGGAGGCGGGCGGGCGCCCTAGATGGGGAAACCTGCCTACGGAGTCGGGGGCGCTTTGTGCGCGGTGCTCGGGGGCAACCGCGATAATTCGCGGGATGACCCGATGCACCGCACAGACACAGCTAGGAGGCTCGGGTGAGGATAGAGTGCGAGAACATTCCCTAGTGGAGTGATCGCCGAGGCACTTTACACACCTGGGACGTAGGTGGCAGTTTCGTGCGGAGTGACCGTACACCTGACAGTTGTGACACTGTGAGGGAACGAACTGTTTGCGCGGGGGCTTTGTCCACGCTAACGATACACCCCCTATCGAGGAATCACGCTGAGATCCATACTGGGGAAGTTCGACATGGACCAACCTTTGGGAATCTTCCTCGACTGATCTAGACCCAAGTTGTGGTAACATGGCGGTATGCTGACGTCACAAAAATAGAGCGGGTACAACGCAAGACCCATTATCGACTATCTATATATACAACAAAAGGAGAAAGTGGCGAACGAAACTGGAATGTTTTGAATCGGAGGCTTCTCCTACACTTGGACCCCAAACGCGAGCGACTGGAGTCAAGGCTCTACGCGTGAACAGGTTTGAAAATCCAACGCTTCAAAAGCTGACAACTCCATTATCTATAGTCCATGTGACTAACCTCCCTGCCGGAGGGTTGTTTGAATTTAACGTATAAAGTGCAATATACGATACCTATTAAAAAGATGCGAAGGATGTGCACGATGCTCGACATACCTCAATTCACGGAGTGCTCTGAAATTATTTACTTATCTAATAACCTTCCACTCTTTTTAACTATTTTCTCTCTAACTATTCATATATAATCATTTAGACCAGTGGTTCCCAAACTTTTTTGTCTCATATACCCCTTTCAAAATTTTACTGGTTCCTATGGACCCCCTGCAGGTTCAATACTACCATATGAAGTCAAATCAACATTGTTAGTTCTTCACATTATCAAAAATATACCAATTTTCATAGATCCCCCGCTTACTAATTGTGTAGCCCCATTTCTTTGTCACGCTAACGTACACCCCTATCGAGAATCACGTGGATCCCTGGGGGTTCACATGGACCACTTTGGGAATCACTGATCTAGACCGTTTGGAAATGTATGACGTCACAAAAATACAACGCAACCTTATGCTATTATATTACAACAAAAGTGGAACAAACAGTTGAATGTTTTACATATCCCCAATCAAGAGAACAGTTTAAAATCCACCAAATTATTTCATTCCATATTTTGTATATAGTGTATAATACATTAAAAAAAGGCGGTCCATCTACATACCTAATTCACGAGTCTCAAATTATTTATTCTATTATGTAAACACATATAAACAGACACGCACACACACACACACACGAACATAACGAATTAAGTATTTCCATAAGCAATAATAATTATTAAAATCTCTTCTTTCCCATTGGATAATAATTTCGAATAGGTATTTGAATTTAGAATTATTATCTAGAAATACTATATCTTTAGACCAATCGCGGGTAACTTTTACTTTTTTTTTAGTACACCAATAAAAGCAGCCAGTAATAGTGGTGTCGTCTCTTTCGAACTGGTTTTTTTGCATGGAAGTGTAATTGTTACACGGAATAAATTCGTAAACGTTCGTATTAATCGACAGTCGACCATAATAAGGGGTTTAAAGTTATTATTCGCGTGTTAAAATTTATAATATTATTATCTGCATATTACTGGTATATATGGTCAGTGCGAAATAATAAAATATTTTCTGTTATATAGTTATAATTGGTTTTAGTATTTCAGTTTAATTTTTTTTCATATTATTTATACTAGCTGTGCTCGCGACTACGTCTGCGTGGAATTTCAATTCTAAGGACAGTGATTAATAAAATCATAGATTAAAAGGACGTATCAAAGACTTCGCCATCGAAGATTTAACTGGCTTCCACCTTTGTGAACGTTTTTGTTCTTCGAGGCGTGGCGTGCCACTGCAATGTCTAGTCGTTGCTCATATTCTGCATGTAAGTAAGTATAATTCTGACTTTCGATACACTGGCACACAAAACAACAGTCAGCAATGCCAAAATCTGTCCAATAGCTTTTGCGTAAATTGCTTCGCTTTTGTATTTTCATTAACATATATACGAATGTGATATATATATACGTAAAACATACCCTATAAGTTATACCGGTGTATAATCTACCACCCTAACAAATTTCGTTAAAATACGTTCAGTAGTTTTTGCATGATTCGCGTACAAACGACAGACTGGCAGACAGACCGACAAACAAACAGACAAAAATTGTAAAAACAATAGAAATGAGTTCTGTCATTGATTCTCAGACCGCCAAAGTATTTTTTCTTAAATATATGTAATGTACAGATTTCGTCTCGTTACACTTTTATTATATATAGATTAAATCTGTAAAATAGTTAAATAATTGGTTTTATCGAAATTTAATTCAAAGATTAAAAGAGCATGCCGTGGCTATCTATAAATATGACTACATTTAAATCTAATTACATAATTGTTACTACTAGTATATTTACAAATATATTGTTATGGTGATGACACATGATAATTAAAAAAATCTGGTTCTCTATTTTTTTCTCTACATGTCAAAAACACTATTGACTATTGTACAAATATTGTAAGCTAGTTGATGCTTCGTCTGCTCTGTCCTACGCATGTACACCACACCGCCAGACCCACTTTTCCACGGCAAGAAAAAAAAAATATCGCTCACCGCGTGGCGCTTATAAAGACCACAACATTTTAAACCTTTACTAACCTTAGACTGGACGAAGCTATCGTTTTTTATTTGTTTAGATTAGAACTAAATGTCTCAACACTTAAAGTAAAAAAAAAATTGAAATCTAGCCAGTACTATTTAAATGATGCACGCACTACCGCAGAGCTTCATCATCATATATATATATATATATGGACTGATGAGGAGCATGACGTATGACGAATAGAAACTTTTGAATAAAGGCTTCGAATCGTCGATTAGAAAAAAACGTTTTTTTTTTTAAGTGAAGCCTTTGTTTAATATCCGCTAATACTACCGGCGCAGTGTGAGGACGGGTATTAAAAAAAACTTAATTTCCATGAATGGGGCAAATGGCATCGCAATCTGCTCTAAAATGTCGGATAAGTATCTTGCCGCTGTAAAAAAAAACCCGTTTCCTACGATGACTAGATCCGAATGTGCTCCTAAGGAAATGCCGCGTCATACTATTACTGACCTTCCACCGTATGCCTCTTTTCCCACAATATTACACTAAGCGTATATTTCACAGGATCGTTTTATATTTTGACCTTTCCATCATCTGACTTAAGACATAATTTGGACTCATCAGTATAAGAGTACGTTTCTAGAAGCGTTCTCCAGCTAAGTCGCACCGAACCACTCGATGCCCTGCTGTGAACAAAGGACCTCTAGCAGGCAAATACGCTCTTATACCAACATCCTTAAGTTTTCTTCTGATCATTTTAGTGCTAACTGCTGCTTGTTAAACTTCCTGCAGCTTGTTTAATGCCTCAGAAGAAGTTAAAGTGCAGTTTCTGAAAACACTGCATTACAATAAATCTGTCGCCCCTCTCTGTTGTTACTCTTTTGCAACCTTGCCCTTTAAGTCTAGTATAGCTCCCCAGTCTGCCAGTATCGTTTAACATTGCAAATTATCAGACTTCGACCTTCGATAATGTTTGAGCTACTTCATTGTAAGTGCAATGGTTTTCAATTAAAATTAAGCTTTAGACACCTGAGCAACGCTGAGATCCGGTATTATCAGTCCAACTTTGACAAATGAAGTTTCGTCCACTCAATAATAACATTTTTTTTGTAAAAAAAAAAAAAAAAAAAAATAAATTTATTAAAAACTAGCTGTTGCCCGCAGCTCCGCATGTAGTTTATTTTATAACTGTAAATTACTTCTTATAAGATCAGCTATCTGTTAGTGAAAGTTCCGTGAAAAATGGTTCAAACGTTTTGGAGATAGTACTGCAGACGAAACCGCGGGTAACAGCTATTCGAAAATAAAAAAACTTTAATTACTTTTTATGACGTTAGCTATCTGTCAGTGTAAGTCCCATGAAAATAGGTCGAATTGTTTTGGAGATAGTACTACGGACGAAGCCACAGATGACAGGTAGTCTAAAATAAAGTAGCTTATATCACCCGCTGTAATTTTAACTATCCGTAAGTGAAATTTCTGTCAAAATCGGTCCAGCCGTTTCGGAGATTACCCGAAACATACAGACAGACAGACAAAAATTTTAAAAATTGTATTTTTGTTATCAGCATCGTGTATACGTTCATATCCAATCAGTAAAAAGTCGTTACTTTGATATTACAAACAGACACTCAAATTTTTATTTATATGTATAGATGTGTAGACAACAAAACCCTAAAAAATTTTCATACATTACGTATTAAAGAAATTAACAGATAGCCAAAAAAAACAAATGAAGGTCGTAAGAACAATTCTATTCACAACGTTCTTTTTTTTCAAATTGACATACCACTGATGTATATGGCCAATACGAAATAAGAAAATATTTTCTATTATTCTACCGTTTTTTGCGTTCAAGAGGGTGTAGCAATGCTATTTTCAAATCAAATAGAGATGACAGAGTAAAAAACGTTTTTCAACTGCTTAATATGTTAAAACAAATTCGCTCCAAAATTAATAGAAAACTAGTTTCTTTTGAAATCCACTCTCGGAAATTTATTGTCCAACATAATAATAAATAACCTTCACGAGTACCCTTTTCGAAAAACGAATTCATATTCGATACCAACTGAAGAACAAAGAAACACTTAGATAACAAGTCACATTCGTCGAAATGTCAAGGATTTTACATCTAAAAAATCACAAAGTTTTTTTTATTTTTTTATTATTACTTCTAAATATCAAACGACAGATATTGATATTTCGAATTCTAGATTAAGATTATAATTTATAAAAATAAAGTTAAATAACGTTTATCGATTGAATGACGAGCGAAATCGAGTATTGTTAACAAAACAATAGAGTGAAGAGCTAGTAGGTAAATGCTGTAACTAACTTTAGTCCGCATCAAACTATTTGTCCGCTCTGAAAATAGCCGTAAGGTCGGGCTAGCGCGTTATATAGTCAAGTGTTTAAAACAAAACAAAATTAAAATATAATATTATAGGGATCTAAAATTGGTAGTTATTTATACATACATAGACATATTATAAAACAAAGTCGCTCGCCGCGTCTGTCTGTCTGTCTGGGCGTTTACGATAAAGTCAAAAACTATTGAACGGATTGTAATGCAATCACCAATTGGTAGCTAGAGTAATTCACGGGGAAGGTTTAGGTATACAACGTGTCAAGATTTTTAGTTTGTATATTGATTGAAATATAATGATAATCGTTGAAAGAATCGGAAAAAGTCAAGCCGTCTTAAGCGTTTCATGCACATATGTATATATTTTTTGTATTATCAGAGCAGGACAATGTCCGCCGGGCCTGCTAGTATAAAATAAAATGTATTTATACCAATTTTTTTTATTCTGCACAACTATATTCAAAGCGGTCATAAAGTTTGGCGAGAACTATAATCATTAGCTCGCGTCTCTGACGGTTATATTACCAACCAAAATGAGCATATTATAGAGTGAGAAAAGAGACATATATATATATATATATATATATATATATATATATATATATATAAATAACCAGTTACTACTAAAAATAACACATTAAATATAAATAATTTCAATTTAAAATTCAAAATTATTCAAAACGCACGATATAAAAAAAAATTCAAACAGCCTTAGCATTAACTTAATATATACAATGAATAAAAAAACGATTACATCAAAATTGGTGGCCGTAAAAAATTGTTCCGACTATTTTCGAAAATAGAAACCGGGAAATATAATTATTAGCGCAGTTCACCAACAAAAAAAAAAAAAAGAACTCCGTATAATGTGATCCGCTTACCAAAATAGTATCAGGAATGTTTAAATTAAAACTGAATTTTAATTACACGTTTCAATTATTGCTCACGTTTTGAATAACATTTACGAAACTAGTTTTCTTGTGGTGTTGCTTTTTTTTTTTTTGTAATTAACATTTTAAACTTTTGTACGTATAGGCGGCCAGTATCTCTCACGACTGAGAGGTCTAATAGGTTTTTATGGAGTTTTTGCCGGTACCTTAGAATGTCATGTAGTCGATTTTATATTTTCTTCATGGTCTTGTATTACTTGGCTCTATATTTTGTAATACTCGTGGCGTTCATACTATATTACTATAGTCCAGTTATTGTGAAATAACGCCACGGAGCATGGAATCTGGCATGTCACAAAAACTCCCTGGAAAGTTGTAACAAGACGGCCAATATTTGGTTAGTACATTGGAACGATCGTAAGAAACATGTAATATCCATTACCTACTTGACAACGGCAGTAATAACCTACTAAAATATTGGTAGCCATAAATAAAATAAAAAAATAACTTTTTGTTTCTGAAAAGGTATAGATAATATTTTTCATTCAGTTACTATGTCTACTCTATATAAATATAATTGGCATGCACACTTTTTTGGGGGGAAAAAAAAAACCTCCAAATGACGGTAAAAACCGTATCGAAATCCGTCAAGTAGTTTAAAAGAACTAAGCACGTACACAGACAGCCGGCAGATAGCTATTTATTGGTAATAAAACATAGATAATGGATAACCTAGAACCGTGTTTTATTTACCCTCTTTAGAATAAAAAAAACACACCACACACACACACACATTTTAATATACGTCTTATTTGTGACACGTTATTTTTAGAATTTAATTATACACGACACGGCCTCAAAATTAAAAATGAGCACTGGTATTTAATAGCAAGGAAGCGATAAATTATTACCAAGGCAATTTGTTCGACAGTGTGCCTAGAAACGTTTTTTTTTAGAACAGGTCCTATAT
This sequence comes from Antheraea assamensis, assembly GCA_035772565.1. Taxonomy (NCBI): domain Eukaryota; kingdom Metazoa; phylum Arthropoda; class Insecta; order Lepidoptera; family Saturniidae; genus Antheraea; species Antheraea assamensis. Next base: position 128,219 of record JAQQSE010000250.1, read on the forward strand.
AGCGACTTAGTAATAGCGTTAATAAGCTGTAATTAAAACGTTGTATAAAAATATTATTCCTTTGCGATATAATCGAAATACCATTATCTAATTTATGGCATTATTATATTGAACATGAAGAGATTAACATTTGAAAGTAGGTAGCTTTCCTTTGGTTTTTATTTCCACACCTTCTTTACAGTAATGTCCATGAACGAAATAAAAAAAGTGTGTGTGTACTTATGTACACGCGTTAGAAGTTATACTTCTTTGGCGTAACAAGATAAAAATCTTCTCAAAAATTTTATCTCTCGCCTTATACGAGATACTACGTTTGTAGAAAAAATGACACTAACAATAGAAAAAAGGTATTTAATACATACATACTTTTTTTAAGTAAAATGTTCACTATAGCTAACTTCAGGGTGTCGGTTTTTCGTGTCGGTGTGCGCGCGCATCGTAAAAATTTACTCTCATCATTTTTCCCTAACGCGCCAAAAGAAGTATAACTTAAAAAACGTTTAGGTCCAAGAGACTTCCTTCATCGTTCTTACCATAAACTAAGGAATTAAATAGAAAAGACAGATTTAATATTCTTACAAAAATATCCATTTGTTAAAAATTATATATGAATTATATACATTGTATACACAAAAAAAAACAGTAAATACAATACACTTTTTATTAAAATTCTACTTGATCAGTAATAAAGTTACACAACTGGCAGCGCACGATGCTCTCGCACGGACGGAGGGAGTATAACGCCTTTTTCTTTCGTGACGATTTCTACCAGTCAACTCCCAGTGCAAGCCGCGTTCAGAAACTTCGTTTCAAAAATGGCCTATACTATAAACAATTAGCGTATCCCGATGATATGGCAAACGACTATCATTAAAGCATTAAAAAAAATCTCACAACCAAATCATCAAACGAGCAATGCCATATGACGTCGACAATCCGGAATCGGTAGACGAATGCAGAGGAACAAATTAACATTTCTTTAATAACAAACAATCTATTTTAAGAGAGCTCGATTTGTAAACAAGTTCGATTTAATTTGAATATATCTATATATAACCGCGACATTTTAAAACTCGTACCATTTATGTGTGTCACAGTTATTGTGATTTATTCTAACAGATGATTTAGTGTAATTCAAGTTCATACGTTCAGAGCACAATTTTTTTTTTGTGCTCGACTCGAGGTAATCTAACGCGCGGTTCACCTGATAAAGTTTCTAGGGTAGTTTGTGTCCCGCGAACGCCCTTGAAACTCAAAGATGTATAAAACTATTATAAGACCAGTCATGATATATGGATCTGAGTGCTGGGCTACGAACGAAACGGATGAGAGAAGAATACATGTGACAGAGATGTAAATGTTAATATGGGTGTGTCGTGTGTAACTAGAATGGATAAGATTAAGAATGGGTATATCAGAGCAAGTTTGAAAATAGCACCAGATAGTGACAGATAAGTTGAGGAGTAGCATGGTATGGACATATCATGAGGACGGATACTCTATACTCGAATATGCGTCTGTAGTCTGGTCCCCCTATTACTTGGTTCATACAAAAACTATTGAGCGAATATAGAAACACTGTTTAAAAACGACGCTTTGTCTTAGACACGGGCTTTTTTTTATATTATAGGGGACAAATGAACAGGTGGGTCACCTGATGGTAAGTGATCACCGCCGTCCATAGCCACTAGCAACACCAGGGGAGTCGCAAGTGCGTTGCCGGCGTTTTAATGTATTTGGGCCTCCGGCGCTCCCACTGACCGAACGAAACGCAACAGTGCAAGCACTGTTACTTCACGTCGGTTTTCTGTGAGAGGGTGGTACCACCCCGGGCGAGCCGACCCATTCATGCTGAAACCATTCATAGCTTCAGCGTAGCTCTAACACCTACGAAAAGAAAACTTCCTAATCACCTTCGACGTGCTGAATATTTTCAAATCTCATCTTTGTCTAGTAGAAGGCAAGCAAGCGAATTAATTTATCTATATATAAAATAGTTGATAATATTATAGACTTCCCACAATTACTCTATATATGTTTAATTTTAATACTAATATTCGTTGTCGCAGTAAAAGTCTATTTAATATTTCTTTCTATAAAAATAACATTTCTTTTAACAATCCCATTGTTAACATGTGCCCCTCATATAATAATATCATACATTGTGTCACTTGCAGTGACAATATTGACATATTATACATCTTCCACCAAAGTCCGAGTCAATTTCGACGCGTAGTCTATGAATGCAAATTATCATTCTAATATTGTATAATTTAAAATAGGATACTTGTATATGCTTGTATAATTGTATTTTATTTAGCATAGATGTGCATGCATATAAATTTGGATAATATAGCAGACTAAAAATAAATTAAAAAAAAAAAACACTATTAATAATAACTGTAAAAATGTATACTTATTATCTGTAATGTGTGCCTTGTAAAATAAATAAAGAAATCGATAAAAGCTATGTAACTAGAGAAACTTAAAGTATGAAGGTGGACGGATATAGGAGTAGAGGAAGACCGAAAAAGTTATGAATAGTTTGTGATTTTTTTTTTTTTTCGAACTGCCCTACACTGCCAGCAATAATGTCTTCACAGTTTCACCGGACTACTTATAGTTTATGTGAAGAATAACATGTGTTTAAAAGGTGTGAATACTGACATGATATCTGATAGGAGAGAGCGGAAAAAGAAAGCATGTTGTGCCGACCCTACTTAGGTGGGATAAGAGTAAGAAGATGATGATGCTCCTGTTTACTTCACGAGTCGATATGATTCTAGGGTTGATACTATATATTCCGTGACCGCTCGCATTATATAAAAATTAACTATACTTAGAGATAAATAGATATTACTTTTGAAATACGAAATTGAGAAAGTAAAATGGCGATACATCAATAAGATATTAATTATGTATCCGTAGCTAATTTCGAAAATAATCAGAGCGAGAACAATCTATTTTTTTTTAAATAGTTAGTAGCATTCACGACCCGACGCTAATACAAATTTATAGATTAAAAAAAGAAATAAAAGCGTATGAATACGCACCTTTCTCCAATAGCTGAGAGAACATGCTCTGAACGTTGGAATGGTGATGTTTCCACCGTAGACAATATTGCTGGGGCATCATCTTGTCCCTTTCACACCCGTTAGCTCACAAATATATGTGTTTCACTTAAATAAATAACTTTGGTATATCGAAGGCAGTATACAAGATTTTTTTTTTGTTTATCTACATAAATTACTTCCTTTTTTTTGCTCTCTATACAATATATAATTTTTTTTTCTATATAAGTTTGGTAGAAAATTTTGGTCGACAGTTTTCGAGTCTAACGTAGATACATTAAAATATAATATTTTTTTATTTAAGGTACTCTAGGTATTTTATGTAAATATTCTATGTGGAATGTTAAGTCCTTATGCGGTGGGCTTTGTCAATCTGAAACAAAAAAAAAAAAGAAAAAATTAGCGGCCATCTTGATTCCGTTACAAATAACTGAATAGGGGTGGGATACCCAAATGTCCTTTTAATTTTAGTGTTGTGGTATTTATATAGAATGACATGTATACATACATATATATGCTACTAACATGACCTATGTAAATATTGTTTACAGTTTTTATATTCACGAACATCTATGTAATTTCCTTTCTGTGTAATTGCTTCGTTATAATAGAGTTATTTTATTATTTCATTGTATAAATATAATCATTTTCATTAAGTTTTTGCAAATATACTTGTACCTTGTTTATCAAGCCGTAAAAGCCTTGTATTAAAAGGGTTATCTTATATAAATTAGTGTTTTTTTACAAAAATCCCTTTATCAAAACTACATGTGTATTTTACAAACTACAAGTGATATCTCTTGTAATACAAGTGCTTTTGCACACTCTCATTTGATATCATGTTTATTTTAAATGCATAAATAATACTTATTGTAGATTGTAACTTGTCACAAAAATATTGGAGAATTTCCGTTGTCTCTTATATATTATAGACGTGACGTATTAGATTTGTATTATTTTTTAGTTCTAAATGCTTGGTGCATTGAAATATATATTTTTTTTGTCACGGATTACTTGAACAATTTTAAGCCTCGAATCAGATTTCGATATTTTTCGCGGCGTAATTCGAAAAGTAAAAAAAATCAATTAACGGCGAGAATAGTTTAGACCATCTATTTTTATTTAATACGTGCATAAAAATGATTAAATTCCAACCATACATGAAGAAATTAATAAAAATAGGTTTTACAATAGATTATTTAGACAAAATATCACATTATTAAAAAAAAAAAAAAAAAACAAGACATCATTAGTATTAAATTGACTAGTTATTGCAGCACAATTTCTCTATTACAGGCATAATACTGTACAAAAATAATCGAATTAACGAATTAATCGATAGCGAATCGAACCGAATAATTGGAATCAAACATTCAAATTATTCGAGTAATTCCAACTATTCGGATTATTCAACTAATTTCAATTATGCGAATAATTCAAAGCATTTTCATGACTTTAACTAATTAAATATTTATCAAATATTAAATAATTATTAATATACAAAATTAGTTCAATAGATTCCTCTTTTCGTCAAAGGAATTTTAATTAAACTACTTTGAAAGTGTATAATAAATAAGGAAGTTTTATCTTAGAAAATTATTTAAGTTTTTATGCGCAAAAAAAAACCGGGAAACCGTTTCCGGTGACAAAGACGTTCTTCTTTCGGTAACAATATACACAGCTGATGAAAATAAGCGTGCACTCTCTACGGAGGTACGCGGTATTGGCAAGTAATGTCTTGCCACTCGATGACAGGCAAGGAAATTTGATACTTTTCTCTTCCCATCATTGAAGTAGATTTTTCCACTGGCTAATTCTTGGCAAGTACAGATATTGTATTACTTTTTTTATCGAAATACCACTGTAGAATTCTGTCAGTTTTACTCAGATTTTGAGTCCTTTTGAGTTTGAGTAACGCCATCAAAGTTGACAACAGTCATTGAATTAATTTAAAAATACTACACCAAACCAAAAAGAAGCGTACAAACGTTAAAATTACAAATTAAATTTCATTTATTTTTATTTGGAAATGTTTTCTTTTCCAAAGGCACTGATAATTATCTTTGTAAAGTATATTCGATTTTTCAATTTATAAGAGGTCACACAAAATATTCAAATAGAGTAAAAGCTATACGTTTGTATTTTATTAGTTGTATAACGAATTTTGAGTACCAAAAAATAAACCTGTTTTTTTTTTATATGTATGTGATAGAAATTAAAAGCACAAAATTCTACAAACCTGTTAAACTATTACATTTGCTTAATAATTTATTCAATAAAAGATATTGAAATTTCGTTGAATTAAAAAAAAATAATACGGCTATTTTTACCAACATAATGTTAAAATTGAAATACGATAAAAGTATCTAGCTTTAAAAATGTACTTATTTTTAATATATATTTTCACTAATAGGAAATTATTATTGTAAAAATATTTGTATAGTTCGATTTATTCGAATAGTTCGAATATCCGATTCGATTCACTTGGAACATTATTCGCACATTCCTAGTATAAAGGTTTCTACTATTCATTGTTGTACATGAATATCCACCGATTGTACGTCCGTGTATCGTATGGGCTCCCACTAAAAATCTGCGCTACAGTATTACTTGTACTACAGCATTTTTTGCTATATGAATATCCACTAACTGTACGTTCATGTATCGTATGGGCTCCCATTGAAAATCTGCGCTACAGTATTGCTTGTACTACAGCATTTTTTGCTACATGAATATGCACTAATTGTACATTCATGTATCGTATGGGCTCCCACTGAAAATCTGCGCTAGAGTATTGCTTGTACTACAGCATTTTTTGCTACATGAGTATCCACTAATTGTACGTTAATGTATCGTATGGGCTTCCACTGAAAATCTACGCGAAAATCTTCCTTGTACTACAGCATATTACTGAATGGGGTTGCCAGTTGCTGCGACATTTTTTATTCCTGCGTATATGTATAATATATTTTGTTTTGGTTCTAACAATAAAACCATTTCTTTCTTTCTGTCTATTACGCAACATTCGCACGATCTATATGTTGTTACTCACTGGTACGTATTCTCGGACTTATGACGACCTGTGTGCTGCCGGGATATTGAGTGACATTTTGACAGGCATATTTTTATATCAGCCTGCCTTTTAGATTTCTGTTTCATTTGATGTGCATTTCTATTATGTTACTGTATTGTTGCATATTTCATTTTATGTTTTTATTATTATTATTATTTGTATACTTATGTAATATTTTTTTTAACCACCGATTAGACTCGTACATTACTATGGCCCCCCATTCAAAATCAGTGTTCTACTATCAATTAGTTTTAGTGCAGGACTCAGCTGAATTGGGACATCGTTGTTTGTAATTTTTAATAATATTTTTATGAATATTTGTCTGTTTATTCGTGCACACACGCAGACAAAGTGCTACCGGTCATAATGGTACGTCACCAAGACAATCATAAAAAAGCACATCCTCGAGTAACATTTAGGCTGAGTTGCACCAAAATCGTGGTTATTGTAATTGTTAAAGTCAACTTTAACATTGACAAAAGTTGCTAACAGTTACATTTGCCAAAACGAGTTGCACCATCAAATATTTTGTAATTGTTAAAGTTATTAGGGTTGCCACTTCAATAAACCAATTAGCCCCTAAAATCGAAAAGGTTAACATTTTTTACTTGGCAGGGCTTAGTTATAACTGTCACTATTGTTATTCTGTGACTGTCACCAGCACGCAAATGTCAACTTGTTACAATTATTTTGCTGTGTTATTTACTTTGTCTTTTTCTGTGAAGTTGTATATGGGATTTTTTTTATCAATATATTATTATCAATGGCTAATTCCGAGAAAATTAATACCACATTCGAGAACAGTATAAAGTAAGAATTATTCAATTTATTAAAATCTACAATAATATTTGAAAATTTCATATAAATATTTTTGTATGCACTATATAATAAAAGTGTTATTAATATACAAGAATTCGATCCTATAACGACAAAACGTTAGCTTCTGTCGTCCTGTGGGCATTTTCTAATTCTGTGTTTTGTTATTTAGAGAAAGAAGCATTATCTTCAGCAACAATGAAGTGAACTAGTGAACTTGACAACCGATTCAGAAATTGACATTAACAATAACGTTAACCGGCCAACATGGAGCAGTAATAGTTAACGTTAAATAGTGACGTCATTTTAACCATTGTCATTTGGTGCAACCTATTTTTTGCCTAACAATAACTTTAACCGAATTTTTAACTTTAACATTAACTGGTGCAACTCAGCCTTAGTCTTTACCACCCTATAATAAACAGCCTTGAGATATTAAAACCCACTTGGCATAGAGTGCTTGAACTAACTATCCGGTAAATCGGTAATATGCTTTTGGGCTTTATTATAGCGTGGCCAAACGATAAAACTTAAAAAAGTATTGAAAAAAAATTCTTTTTACAGAGTATCGATTTTAACATTGGCCTCCATATATACATTTTTTTTAATCGGTTTCATTAATCAAACGATTGTATTTATTTTAAAATGTATTAATAACAGATATTTTTTTGATATTCTATTTCATTATTGTTGAGTTTTTTTTTAATTTATTTAATATAAACAGTTTCGTACTACTCGCGGAATCCGTTATCAGTGAATCAATTTTAAAATGAATTTTATTCTTTATAGTATTATCAAAATTTACGATGCCATTTAGAAGCAGTCGAATGCATTTCGTTTGTTTTTAATTGCCCCATTTCAAAATGTAGCGAGATGGAGAATAACCTGAAAAGTGCCTAAAGCGCCAACACCAGTGCCACGCTGACGATGTATATCAAATAACACATCTATACGAATTTTCAAAGGAATCTTTACAGATACAGATACAATATCTAATTCTCTTTTTTTTTTAATTATTATTATGGTTATTTGACCTAATATTTTGTAATATTGATAGCCTCTCATGGATTATACTCCCGTTACTATAATATATAATAAAATACTTTATTTGGGCTCTTTAGAAAAAAAAAAAATTCTTATTTTCTTTCTATGTATGCCCATTTTTACTGTTTATCTATAAATTAAATAAATTGTCAATTTATTTGAATATAAACGTGTAATCTAATATTATAAAAATAGTTATAAAACTTTGAAGACGACAAAAAATAGGCAATAATCCAAATAGGTGCGGTCCGTTCTGAAGTGATGCGCTTACATACATACGACAATTTATTTTTATTTATTCATAGATAAAGCAATATAATATACAGCACAATATATCTGTCTGTCAACTACTAATGCGTTTATCATTCAAAAACCAATTATACGACACACTCGATACCTTTTTTCTCTGATAAATACTCTAGCCAATTGTCATATTCCTTTTAATATGTTTACTGTAGTATTATACACTGTATTTAGCGTAAACTGCTAGAAGAGCTGTTGCTTACAATGAATTACTTAATTCAAACGAATAATACAAATATGTAGAAAACAAGTCGATGTAGTGAATTATATAAATACCAATACGTCGATATAACGAGTCGTTATATATCAAGTAATCTAACCAAAACTGAATAATAATCAATTATTATCAATTCCATGTATTTAGAACAGTAGGTAACTGGAATTAATTTATCGTGACAAATTAACATTGTACAAATTAATTATCCAGAGTCTAGGATTTGCTTTTCTATCGAACTGTCTACGCTGTTGGACTCACAGGTCTCTACAGGTTCATCCAACTAGTAGTAAGGGTAGCTCTTAAGGTATTCACACCCGATTTTATATTCGCCTTTAGCTCAAGGGCGCACGATGGGATGTGGCCTCTTATCCCGAATGTAACTAAGCTAACTAATCATACATATGGGAATTCGTGAGATGTACATGTGTACCAAGCATTTATACCTCACGAACCCAAACATGTATCTCGGATCTAACAAATAAGTTAGTCAAAATTAACTTATTTCGAATTGGTTAAAAAAAAGAAATCCGAACCACTATGTGCACCTATTTGTATGTATGTGGAGGTGATCTGTATTGTGATTGAAAACATTCAGTGTTACTGTATTCACGCAAACAACGTGTTCGAGGTCTCGGCTCTGATCCGGGGATCGGACCTCGGCTTGAGCCGTTGCTGAGGGGGGCCTAGGCGAATGTGCTGGAGCAAAATTCACAGCCAAGCCGCAACGGCGTGATATATGATTACGCGAGCTTGGGCACGCACACGCTCTGTTTCGAGGGACGAAGGGGAACTGAAAGTTAGCTGCCGTTATTAAGTCGGGAAGGCCGGTAAAAGCATATCGCGAACGTCTTTTTTAGCGCGGCGCGTCGGTTACGGTCTCGTAAGTCGCGGTGGATACCACTAACTGACTAGGATGATTCGCGGCTCTCTCAAAATAGCTAATAGTGGGGTCTTAACTAAAACGTCTTTGACTATAGTCGGATAAATACATATTACATACCCATACTACGGGACCCGTTCACCGGGGAGGGAAAGGGAGGGAAGGAGGGAGGGAAACTCAAATTACCACGCTTGGTCACATGGAGGAGGGGGAGAACCGTATTTATGAATTGCTACATGAAACTAGAGGGGGGCGGCGGTCTTGTCCTACACAACGAATGTCACCAAGGTGACCAAGAGGACCAAATAAATGTCACATTCTTATAACACGATCAATAAACCCAATTACTGGATATGCCTTATTCGATTTTGCTAATTATATTGTCGCGTAAGCATAAAGTCGCGGTGGTCTAGCGGTTTGACCAGTGGAATATCGACCCGATGTCCGCAGGTTCAAGCCCCAGTATATATCAACGAATTTTTCGAAATTTACCATTATTTACTAATTTCAATTGGGTAACACTATCGGCTGACGGTGAAGAAAAACATCGTAAGGAAACCTGAACCTGAGAAATGATCTTGCAGTACCACCATATATGGGAAAACAGAACTGTGGGTTTCTCTGAGTTTGACATCGCCAATGCGTCGTGGGCTGACGTGGTGATTACGCCCATACCTTCCTTCGGGAAGAGGCCTATGGCCCTGTAGTGGGTCTCTGACAGGTTGATGATGGTGATGATGATTAAAATGGGATCCCCTAGAAAATATCCCTTATCCGTTAAAAAAAATCCAAATCGGTTAATAAATGTCGAACTTCTGATGTAATAACTATTAAAACAAAATGTAATCGAATTGAGAAACTGTTCCTTTTTAAAGTCGGTTAAAAAAAGCGAAGTCGCGAACGAATACTGCTAGGTTCTTTTTCTTCTTTATTTTTTGACTCCGGCACGGTTTGTGCACTAGCCAGCGTCAAGTAACAAGATTTTGCCAAGTAAGTGTCTTGTGATAATTTTAACGTTCTAACAAGATGGTGGTTTCCTTGTTAGAACTTTTCTTGTAGTTATGGTGGGATCTCAGAATGCACGCTCCGTGGTATTATTTCCTATTCACTTCACTTGTGCATAATAACCGAACTATATTACGTAAAACACCACCAATATTACAATATATACAGTTTGATAACACAAGATTATGAATAAAATATAAAAACCACTACATGACAGACTAAGATCCCGCCAAAACTCTACTGCTTGGTTAATAAGTTAATTCGAACGGGCGCAATTCCTACTAAATATAATACAAATATCATTAATATAATAAATACTACATACGTTCATAATAACACTGGTGTTATCGTGTAATAATTTTTATAAGTCGACAAACAAACACAAAGCGATAATAACGAACCAAAAAATTTTTCCTTCACTATTCAAACATGTTCTATTTTGAGGACCCTGGCCGGGGATGTATCCGGGGATTAGTTACGGGCCCTATAAAAACTGATCACAATTCCCGGTATTTGATTTGGCACGTCGCATCGCGTCGTCGTAGAGAAAAGCGAAATATGCAGTTAAGATCGTTCTCTCTATCGCACAGCGCAATTAATGCAATAAACAAAGATAACGTTGTACAAATCTGAACTTAGCTGACTATCTTAGTCTTCTCTCTCCGACACGACAAACGAAAAGACGGACACTGCAAATTATTTTGTATATGATTTGTTTCTTTCCTTAATGTGAATATGTCTTTTTTATATAGTAACACTAGCTTTTACCCGCGGTTACCAATGTAACGGTACATTATGTCTTTTCTTTTATACATAACAAGATGTCAATCATGTCAGTGATGCATGCAAATTTTATTATGAGCAATTAAAGCGTGTAAACATAACAAACACACAAAGAAACAAACCAATTCACATTAATATATTAATAAGAATGGCAAGGTATTTCGGTTAATGGTAAACAGATCACAGTAAAAAAGACAAAAGCCACCAACACATCTCGACTGATAGCGGGCAGGTAGCAAAACGCGACACACTGCAAACGAGATATTGTGATCAGTTTCTCCCCATTGCACAGGTTCGGTTGGCGATAAGGGGCGGCTGGTGTGTACCCAGCTTGGCCTCCTTATTAGGACGACGCCCAGCGGACACTTTCTGGTGAGCTGGCCGCTGGGACGGCATGGTGGTAGCACTGCACGATTCCATGCCGCCCCAACCAAGCGGCGGTCACTACACCGTGGACTTTTAGTGAGTAAGAGTCTCACACTACCCACTCTGCCCCCGGGAGGGTGATGTGTCCATGATGGATTTCCCCACGTTAATATATATTAAAAAAAAAGATGTAAATAGTTGTTGAGTCCCAATCGAGTGCGAATCGCTACAACTCGGCATAGTTACTACATATATACTGGAAGATCTTACGAAGCAATACGCCTAAGCGTACTACAATAACGGGTGTTACGCCTCATTCATTACGTTCAAAAGTAACATTTCACTGTAATTACGCCTTTTTATACGTTATATGTTTTAACAATTGACTACAATCTTATCTGATGTTAAACGATGATGTGGTCTTAATATGGTAAACGCGCTAAGCCTAGAGGATACTGGAACACATCAACAGATACGTGGCAATCGATTTTCACCTAAAGAATTTTAGCTGACCATACGTGCACTAATAAAAACCGTTTCATCCCAATGTTTCCCTTCACCGGAAGCTCGGACTCATTTTAAGTATTTGCAAAGTCGACCAACAGGACGTTCGTACACGCTACCACCCAGTCATTATTATTTAAAATACCTATTAAAAAAAAACATCAAGGTAGTCATAAGGGCTGCCGACAGAAGTGAAAACTCAAAACAATAGAATAACTGTGCTCTTTTATGAAATATTAAATCAGTTATAGTCTAAAATATATAGATTTAATAATTTGTAAATTGACTTTATTAACATTAGTCTGGTTTTCACATCTATTGGCACTCCAAACAATAGTTATATACATTTTAATACAGTTTATCAATTAATCAAAGGTATGTTGGGTTGCACAAGCTCAATACAAAATATTAATATTACATGTACAATCCCAATACGTCACGAGCAAACGTGAACCCTTAAGCTTTTCCCCTACCAAAAATCACCCAACGCGGCTAAAGTAATTTTTGAATTAAAAAAAAGAAATAGCAAATAGGTGGTCAACGCCCCCGACGAAAAAATTTTTGAGAGCCGAATTCCCTCTCTGCGCTCGCGATAAGGCCGCGAACCTATGACACCGTCTTATCGTGCCGTTTCGAAAAAGTTACGTAAGCATATAAACGATAGCTTATCGCTGTTTTTCAAACTCGAAAACAGTTTTAAAAATATTCCGCCGAACATTTGTGTAATGAGTTACTGATAAAACTAAATATGAAGTACCGTACTCTGTGATAAGTCGTCGTTTTTTCGGGCGTGTATATCCTTTACAAAATGGGTGAAGTTTTTGAATGGAACGGAATGAATCTTTGTTACAAACATTACGGCGACGTTACTCGTATTTACCAAACACTAACTGACAGATATAAATAGTTTTATCTACATTACGGGCTACTTTTGTGAAACATAAAAATGATACCATAGCAAGCAAACTTTGTTGTTTAAACCGAACGGTAATGCTGCTCAAACAGAAACTGTAAATAGTTTACCAAAGCTAAATATCGGCAGAAAAAAGCTAAAAGATGTACTCGTAGGCCTCGTAACCGTATTGATAGATTGCCACCAAAGATTAAACGAATAGAGATATTCCAACCATCAGGAGGAGACATTTTGATATGATTTGCTCCAGGAAAAAATGATAATTTTGACGGCCTTGCACTGTTATATCACATGAAATACCTTCATAATTATATATAGAAACTTTCTGCCTGGAGGAATCAACTACCATAATCACCTCTTCAGACCGCATCATTGTAGTAAATAAAAAAATAAACAGGTACATATTTTTCCCACATATAGTGGCACTACAAAATAATCCCAAGGAAGGTCGATGCCAGGCAGGCGGCCGATCGTAAAAATTAAACCAAATCATACGCGAACGAAGCCGCGAGGAAAAGCTATTCTATATATAGGAGAAAAGAAATTTGTTAAGTACGTTCTTTTCCTCTATTTGTCAACAGACTTTCTTTAAGTATTTTTCGAAGTGAAAAAGCGACAAGAGACAAACATATACATACACCAATAAGATTTAACGTGTGCGAGAATGAGATAAAATACAGTATACAGTGTTTCTATTATTCGCGGACTCCTCATTGTATATTACACTACTTAACACTTGCTACCGTCCGAGCATTGTAAAAGTGTATTGTTGTACGTATTTGCATGTGTGCACATGTGTACTACGAGGCCTAGGGAATAGGCATCGTAACCAGCGTGATATATTGTTCACGTGTATCGTTTATATGAATATTTTATCATTTTTTGAAGGTTTCACTTCTATCGCGTGTGAATTGACAAATGATTTTTTTCATACCATCGAAGTCTTTATGTAGGTATAAGTCTTCGTTATACTTCACGCTCCTTACGTCTGCTATCTTATACATAAATAAAATGATACAAGTCTACAATTGTTATCTCGATAGCTTAATTTAATACAAATTTTATTGGAAAATTGGTGCAAGCGATGTGGTGCTTATGTTTTTCCTTTATACATAAAATATAATGTTAACATAATAAACTACGTAGATGAAGTCGCAGGTATCAGCTAGTCTATAATATTTATACAATATACAACACAGATTATATAATTTAGAATTAAAAAAACAAAAGAACAGCACAGATTATAATATTTATGTATTAACACGCGGAGAAAAACCTTAGTACTACCAATAATGATCGACTTTCAACTATTGGAAGATCACTGGTACACATAAAAATGGATGTTTGTGTATCTGACGACATCGACAAAGTCCAATACCGTTTGACCTGATGTACGAAGGTTGGCAGAACTATATATTAACCGACAAAACAACAAGGAGGAAGCGTTTAATTCAGCTGTATTCTTTTTTTATGTTTTTTACCTCAGAATTCCGTCACCTATAAACCGATTTGAAGAGTTTTTGGCGCGACCTTAGTTTGTCATGTAGTGAATTTTATTCAAAATCTTGTGTTATTTGGCTCTATATTTTGTAATATTGATAGCGTTTTATGTAACATAGTTCGGTTATTGTGCATAAGTGAAGCGGCTGGGAAATAATACAACGGAGCGTGAATTTTGAGATGCCAAAAAGACTCCAAGGGCAGTTCTAACAAGGAGGCCACCATCTTGTTAGAACATTGAAATTATCACAAGACACTTACTCCTGGAGTTTTTGGCGGGATCTTAGTCTGTCATGTAGTGGTTTTTATATTTTATTCATAATCTTGTGTTATTAGACTCTATATTTTGTAATATTGGTGGTGTTTTACGTAATATAGTTCGGTTATTATGCACAAGTGAAGTGGATGGGAAATAATACCACGGAGCATGCATTCTGATATGCCACCAAAACTCCATGGAAAGTTCTAACAAGGAAATCGCCATCTTGTTAGAACATTATAATTATCGCAAGACACTTACTTGGCAAAATCTTGTTACTTGACGCTGGCTAGTGCACAAACCGTGACGGAGCCAAAAAATAAAGAAGAAGAAGACACTTACTCCAGAAATGGCAAACACGATTAGTCATTATTAAAAAGCCTGGAATATATTTTCATAAGGAGAAAATCGCATAAAGCAGAAGATACTAATTAAGTACGTGTAAATGACAGTAATAGTATTTTTTAGGTGGTAGAGCTACGCTGAAGATATTACTGGTTTCAGCGTGAATGGGTCGGCTCGCCCGGGGTAGTACCACCCTCTCACAGAAAACCGACGAGAAGTAACAGTGCTTGCACTGTTGCGTTTCGTTCGGTCAGTGAGAGCGCCGGAGGCCCACATATTTAAAAGGCCGGCAACGCACTTTCGACTCCCCTGGTATTGCTAGTGTCTATGGACGGCGGTGATCACTTAACATCAGGTGACCTGCCTGTTCGTTTGCCCCCTATAATATAAAAAAAAAATATTTAAGGGGACTGGGTTGCCATTAATGAAAAACAAACTTGATTTTTTTTGTTATTATAGTGTCACATTTTCATTTCATTAGTAGATTTGTGACAATCCAGGACTAAGAATCTAACTATGATCAAATATGCTGTGGTGCATTTTTTAGAGTACAAATTTTTTAAAGTCGGTTAGATTTTTTGTTAAAGTTTTATTATGTCCTAAATATTGTATACAAAATACTACTGCATTGTATATACAAATATAAAATTAATCATGTGAAATGTTTACTAAAATTAATAAACACTTGAAGAGTACATTTTTAGGTCACGCAAGCAGAGCTGCAGGCACAACTAGTATAAAATATTACCCTGAAATATTTACGATTGGCATATAAACCGATAGAACGGCAGCCATATTACATCGCCCTAGCACTGATAGCCTTGCGAATGAAATTAAAATTTGAAGGAAACCGAAAAAAAAACCCGAGTCGGACTTTTTAATAAAACATTGATTTATATATGGGTGTACTAGAACAGGTATGAATAAAATCATAGTAGACGACCGAGAAGAGACACAGTTAGAACGAAAACTAACCATAAAAAGTTTAAAGAGATGATGGGTTAGGTCATAGCGTGTTGGAACATCGCACCGGGCGACGTAGGCCCGAATCCTTGCGACTGCTCCGGAGCTTTCGGTAAAGGAAAACATCGTGATGGAACCATATCACGATGGTAGGGCTTTTTCTAAGTCCACCTGGCTAGCTACCACCCTCAAGTTGAAATTCTGTCGGTAAAAACCTGTTTACGTGTTCCGGCAGCTGGACTTGAGAACCAGTCCCCTGTAGATATAGCGTGTGTTACCATTTAGACCAAATCGTTACTTAATATTATATGAGACTGCGGTCAAAGTTCTAAAAAGGGATAAAATCAATGGGCAAATTCAGAAAGTGAACTCTATACAAGTCAAGTCTGAGGAGCGTCAACTTACTCTCACGCCAACAATTACGTAAATAACTAGAATAAAAAATCAGCCCGTGTATGGGTAAAGTCAAGTTTCTTTTCAAACTGACTAACGCTATTGGCTTGATTAAGGCGCTCAGCCGCATGGCAACAAGCTCAACGATGCCAAAGTGGCCGAACCTCGGCTTGGGCTTGGATGCATCAACGCGAATCTTTCTAAGCTAAACTAATCATACATATAAAAATCAACGAGGCATATACGTGTACTAGGATGTGTGCCTGACGAACTCAAATACTCATATGTATTTTATATCTGTCCACTTTTTTTTTTATTAACGTTGGGAAATCCATCAAGGACACACTACTCTCCCAGGGGGGAAAGTGGGTAGTGTGAGATTCTTACTCACCAAAACCCCCACGGTATATCGGCCGCCGCTTGGTTAGGGCGACATGGGATTGTGCAGTGCTATCACCATGCCTCCCCAACGGCCAGCCCGGCGACCGATGTCCGCCACTCAGCTACATTAAACTAACCAAATTCGATGTTCTTATTGATAAAACTAAAGCTCAGCCTATTTTTATAAACACATTTACTCTAATAATAGTTAAATAATAATTTACTATATCAAAATTAAACTAGATGAATTCATAATTCAATTTTATACATAAAATTCACTTCTGTCGGGTGTCCGACAATTTCGTTTCCCCTAAGCTATAACAAGACCTAATTTTTATCTCACCTTTCGCTTACGATCGATGGAGCAGACGAGTTTTAAAAATAGACTATGTTTTCTTTATTGTGTTTCTTTTTACTTACGATCGATGGAGCATAAGAGTTTAAAAATAGACTATCTTGTCTCCAGTATTAATATAAAAATTCCGGTGCGCGTGTGTTCCTAATTTTTCTCGTTCAAAATGGCTGTAATTTTAATGAGTGTTTTTTCACTTATGCGGCCACCTGATTGGGTCTCAGATATAAGAAAAGCTATTTTCGTTATTTTGATTTTTGCCGGGCAATTTTTTTTTTTAAATTCATTAGTATTTGTAATATAAAATATATAGCATATACTACACAATTCTTGGCATCACAGCTCCTTTCAATATTTTAAGGTTTGTCATAAGACATTTGCATTCCAGGCACCGTTAGTTGTTATATTAACAGGTAGGGAACTTAAAAGGGTAGCGAAGGATCTTAAATCAAATAGATGTCAAAAGATGGCGTTGTATATTTTGTTCATATAACTGTATCACAGTGTCGAGGGTACACCACATAAATCACATAATTTATGCTTGTTTTAGGTGGAGTCCGATTCGAGCCGCGGTCGGGGACGCACGTGCGCTCTCTCGCAGCTCTGACGGTCCGTTCGGTTCGCCGCGCTCGGCTTTCTTCGGTCATTTCCGGCTCGCCGCGCTCGCCTACCTGCGCTACCTGCGCACCAGGTGTTGGTATTTCTACGAATTCGTCGCTGCCCGACCCGCATTGTTGCCGAGTGAATCATCGTCCGGTTCTATTGTGTTCGAGCCTGAGAAATCGAAGAGAGAAAACATCTGCTGCGAAGCCGCACTTTTAGTGCAAATTTAAAACCGCACTTTTCGGTGCGACATCCCGCGCTGTCAATCGAAGACCACGCTTAGTGGCTACTCACGGGAATACGTGTCACGGTGCCAACGAGTGAGTAGAGCGCCCTGTCCGCTCGCCGGTTGCCCCGAGGCAAACGGTAAAGGCAGTTGGGCCTGGGTTGTCTGGCCTTGGCGAGTGCGCCTAGTCAGGTCCAGGTATCGCCCTCCCACCCTCCTACTCCCTCATTCCATCCCCGGGTGTCTGTTTGGGCGTAGCCCGGTTTACCGGTCTGCGTTCTCTGCCCTGGGCTTGATAGGGCCTCCCCCTAGGCTTTGTAGGTTCTTCTCTGTGCGGCATTGCACTTCGCCCACAGCTCTTTTGGTCCGGACTCGGGATAGTCCCGTAAATTTAATTTTGGCGTGCCCCCCTGCCCCTCAGGCAGGGAGGTTTAACTATGTCCTCCCCCGCCCCCCTCGCAGGCCCCGGGATGGCCAGAGAAGCAGAAATGATCGAACTCAGGTTGCTAAAAGAAAGGGTTAGGCGCGAAGCCCCGCACTTGCTTGTAGAGCAAATAGATGTAGTCTCGCCCCGCGTGGCGACCGCGAACTCGTTCGCCGCGCTAGACTCGCCTAGGTCGCCGGAAAATCCGTTAGACCGTATAAGCCTAGTCACACCCACTCCATGCTCAGAGGCCGGCTCCGACATGGAGTTAGATATTATTAACTCTGCGCCAGCTAACGACGGCTTCACTGTCGTAAATAGAAAACGCGTCCGCACGCCGCCCATTGCCGCCGCGTCGCGCGCCTCTGATTCTGAGTCAGGCTCCGGTCGCCCGGCTCAGAAAACATTAAAAGTAGATGGCGCCCGGGTGCCCGCGAAATCAGCCGCGATCGCAGCCAATCGAACGCCTCGCTCGGGCAACGCTAGCCCCGCCCCCTCCCAAGCCGACGCTACGGGTCCCGTAGCCGAGGCTAAGAAGCCCCGCCCCCCGCCCCCCGTTACCATTCAGGACAAGGCCTCCTGGCTCGCGATTTCGACCTATATGAATGGGTCGGGTATCCGTTACACCTCAGCCCTGAATACCGCTCAAGGTATTCAGGTCAAAGTCCCCACCTCCATCGACCACCGCAAGCTGACCTCTCACCTCCGAGAGAGGAAGCTTAACTATTTCACTTACGCGCTCGAAGAAGAGCGCCTTCTCCGAGCCGTACTTAGGCGCGTCCCGGTGGAGTTGTCCACCGAGGAAATCTCAGACTCCCTTAAGGAGCAAAATTTCCCAGTGCGGGAGGTACACCGGATGTACCACCCCCGCACCAAAGCTCCCTACCCTATGGCTCTGGTCATCCTTGACCGTTCCGTAGAAGGCAAGGCCATTTTCGGCCTCACCACGGTCTGCGGCCTCACCGGCATCACCGCCGAACCGCCGCGCAAGACTCATACCCCGTCTCAGTGTCATAACTGTCAGAGTTATGGCCACACAGCCAGAGGCTGTCATCTCCGTCCCAGGTGCGTCAAGTGCCTCGGTGACCATCCCACGAAGGAGTGCGCTCGCACTCCCGACACTCCCGAGCCTCCCAGCTGCGTTCTGTGCGGTAACGCGGGCCACCCTGCGAGTTATCGCGGGTGTCCCCGCGCGCCCCGCCCGCAACGCCCACGCCAGGCGAGACAAGCCCGTAGGGCTCCTGCTGTCTCTGCCCGCCCTCCGCCTCCACCTCTTATGTCCGTTGAGACCTTCCCGGGCCTCCCGGGCTCCTCCCGTACCCCGGTAACTCCGGCCCCGATGCCGTGCGTGGCACCTTCTGTGCCGCAAGCCCCCCAGTCCTGGCGGGCCCCTGTCGCCCCCTGGGCTCCTAGGCCTCTACCTCAGGCTTCCAAGCCTCAGGCGCAGCCCCAGCCTCAGCCTCAAAGAGCGTTGCCCGCTCAGCCCTCTCATGCCTTTTCATTCTCTCTCTCGGGCATCGATTGGCTGTCTCAAGTCTTACTCGAGCACGACATTAGCGAAATAGTCGCATTCAATAAAATTTTAAATAGTAATAGGGACATCGGTCTTTTGAATGCGGTCTCTGCATTCCCAAACGTTGCCGCGACGATACAACGCCTCGCTCGCGCCGCAGTAAATAACAATAAATAGTATTCACACCGCCGAGTAAAATTAAACCGCGCGCTCTTTGTCTTTCGTTTTTTAACGCGAGAAATCTCCGTACGCAACGCGACTTAGTAGCCGACTACTTACACGATAGGCAGATAGATATATTGTTAGTACAGGAAACGCTCCTTAAGCCGAAAATGAATAATCCGCGTATCGCGAATTATGATATTATCAGAAACGACCGTGTCGCCCGCGGGGGCGGCACTTTGATTTATTTTAAACGTTCGTTATATTGTATGTCAGTAGAGCCACCCGTTCTTACAAATATGGAAGTGTCAGTGTGCAGGTTAGGAATGACCGGTCACGCGAACATAACGATAGTTTCTGCTTATCTTAAACCGAGTAAAGAGCTTCTCAAGTCTGACTTGGAGGCGCTGTTCGCGTTAAGTAACAGTGTTATCATAGCAGGGGACCTCAACAGTGGGAGCGTCATTTGGAATAGTTCGAGTACTTCCCGCAACGGGGTGACACTCGACAAACTAAGTGGCGATCTCGCTTTTGACGTCATAGCCCCGCCGGAACCCACTCACTATCAGGATCGCTGTCGCCCGACAGTGTTAGACGTAGCTCTTTTAAAAAACGTCCAGCTTTCTGTGCGACTCATACAAGTCGTACACGAACTAGACTCAGATCACCGCCCCGTTATCTTGCAACTAGGTTCAGATTTCGATATCGACTGTCAGTCCGTGCGCGCAGCTGACTACGCGAAACTCCGCAGTCACTTGAAAGACAATCCGTCCTCGGAGAGTCTAAATAGAATTCCGGACGTGTTGGTGTCTAAAGCCGACGCGGATCTGGCTATCGATTCCCTGGTCGACCACCTCCAGACCGCCGTCAGGGTGACCTCGAGAGAGGTACAAGCGGTGAACGATCGCCGCTTTATACTCCCTGACGACGTGAGGGCGTTGATCACGGAAAAGAACGCCGCGACCCGAGCCTACGACACTTACCCGACCGAAGACAATCGCGTTCGATTACGTTCATTACAAAAGTTAGTTAAAACTCGTATCGCAGAAATCCGAGCCGCCAGGTGGGACAAACTCCTGGAGGATATCCAGCCATCCCACGTGGCGTTTTGGACGTTCACGCGTAAGTTCAAATCAGAGCAGAGTGCATCGATGCCCCCGTTAGACAGAGGTCATGGGTTGCCTCCCGCGTTCGAAAGTATAGACAAAGCGGAGTGTCTCGCTGCGAGTTTAGAGGAGCAATGTTCTCCAAACACTGCTAACACTGACCCTGTCCATATCGAATCGATAAAATCCGCGGTAGATAGCTTTCTCGCGTCTCCTCGCGCGGATACCCTAACCCCGGTTACTTTTGACGAAGTGACGGCCGCTATCAAGCGTCTGAAGCTTAGGAAGTCCCCAGGTCCCGATGGAATCAGGAACGAGGTACTGAAGCTCCTTCCTGACTTCATCATTGCTCTGCTGGTATGCATCTTCAATGCTGCCATGTCCCAGGGTCACTTTCCAGCCGTCTGGAAAAAGGCCATAGTGATAGGCATACACAAACCCGGCAAAAAAGCTACGCTTCCCGCTAGCTATCGCCCTATTAGTTTATTAGATACACTAGGCAAGCTATACGAGCGGCTCCTTTTGAACCGCCTACAGACCACGATAACAAGGTTGAATCTGCTGCCGCCTGAGCAGTTCGGTTTCCGTGCACAACACTCGTGCACGAACCAAGTACACCGCCTCACGGAGTACATATTCTCGAAATTTAATGAAGACCCCCAGCGCCAGGTCAGTCCGGCCAAGCCTAAACCGAAACGTACAATAGCGGTCTTCTTTGACGTCGCCAAGGCCTTCGACAAGGTCTGGCACGACGGGCTAGTCTATAAACTGTTTAAGTCTAGTATTCCTATTAGTTTAGTACACATCATCCGCGAATTTCTCACAGATAGGACCTTCCGCTATAGAGTGGAAGGTGAGTTATCCCAGCCCCACCCGATACGTTCAGGAGTGCCCCAGGGGTCCATCCTCGCGCCCTCCCTCTTCAACCTGTTCATCAGTGACCTACCTCGGTCCCCGGGGTTCGAGGTAGGTTGTTACGCTGACGATACAGTAATCTACGCTTCCGATTGGCGGCCGTCGCATTTAGCTATCCGTATGAATAGGGCCATCGAGGAACTCGGCGAATGGTTTCTTCGATGGCGTATAGAGGTTAATCCCGAGAAAAGCGCTGCGATCTTTTTCGACCCGGTTCAGCGTCCGCGTCCGAGAAATATAAAGTCCCTTAAATTGTATGACACCGAGATTCCTTGGGCCCTTACGGTCAAATATCTCGGTGTCACGTTAGATAGACGCCTCACGTTTAAGCAGCATGCAGTGAGAGTACGAAACAAAGCCGCTATGGTTTTGGGTCGTCTGCATCCGTTGTTATGTGCTAAGAGCAAAATGTCCGTCAGACATAAGCTCACACTTTACAAAATGTGTATTCGTCCGATTTTGACGTATAGCTGTCCCGTTTTCGCGCATATGTCAAAAGCGAACTTCAAGATTTTACAAAAAATACAGAACCGTTTTCTACGAAAGGCGATCGGTGCCCCGTGGTACATCCGGAGAGTCGACCTCCATAGGGACCTGGAGATGCCGTCTATCTGGGAGTACGTAAAAACTCTCACGACTAGTTATTTCGACAGAGCCATGAATCATCCCAATCCGTTAGTGGTATCCGCCGCGACTTACGATACCGTGCCAGGCGCGCCGCGTTACAAAAGACGTCCGCGTTACATTTTCACCGACCCTCCCGAAGAAATTTCGCTAGGTAATCAAGACTACCCTTCCGTCCCTCGAAACACAGCGTGTGCGCGCCCACGCCCGCGTAATCACAGATCACGCCGCCGCGGTTTGGCTGTGAATTTTGCCCCAGCACACATTCTTAGGCCTCCCTCGGCAACTGCTCTAGCCGAGGTCCGATCCCCCGGAATGGAGCCCTCGAGCAGCTTGCATGCGCGAACAGAGTACCACTGATTCGATCAAACACTCGTCTACAACACAACACCGATCACCCCACACACGTGCACACACACTCACTCGTAGGTACACATAGTGGTGGGCTGTTTTTGTTTGTTTTTTTGCCCTTCGAACTGTAATAGTTTAGAACACAGATAGATAGATACAAAATACATGTACGGGATCGTAAAACATACATGCTTGGTAACCATGTATATTTCACGAACCCATACAGGTATGATACGGATAGGCTTAGCTTAGTTTAGCTTAGCTAGTTAGATTCGGGTTTTTCGACGACAGCCCAAGCCGAGGCGTGCCGTGCGCCCTTGTGCTAGTCGTCCATATAAAATCGGGTGAGTGCCTTAAGCGCTCCCCTTAGTAGTCCGGTGGAACTGTAGAGCCTTGCCAGGCTAACAGTGTAGGTCAGTTCGAAAAAAAAAAAAAAAAAAAATTGTTTTAGGTTCGTATTTATACCATCCAGTCGATGTGGTATGTGTCTGTTACCGTTCAAAATGAACCAAATTCAAATTTCGCCGTTCGTAAGATTTTTAATTTCTTTTTTTATGATATTCATATTTTAAGTGTATAAAATTTTCTTCTCTTCAAAAAAAAATTCAATTAAAAAAAACATAAAATGATGTGTGCACAAAGAAACAGACAGACATTTCTAAAAAAAAAGTAGTGTGTACTTATGTACACGCGTTAGAAGTTATACTTCTTTGGTGTAACAAGATAAAAATCTTTTCAAAAATTTTATCTTTCGCCTTATTCTACGTTTGTAGAAAAAACGACACTAACAATAGAAAAAAGGTATTTAAGACATACATACTTTTTTTGAACAAAATGTTGACTATAGCTAACTTCAGGGTGTCGATTTTTCGTGACGATGTACGCGCGCATCGTAAAAATTTACTCTCATAATTTTTCCCTAACGCGCCAAAAGAAGTATAACTTCAATTATTCAAATATATTCTAACTTATTTTTAGTCTTTCGCAGCATTTTTTTTAAATAAAAATCTGAAAAGTACAGATACGTTTAATATACGTTCTTATTATTACATATGTATAGAAGATAAAAAATACATGTTATTACAGTGTCATAATTTGCATATCTTGTTCTACTTTATACAAATGTATTTTCTGTCGAGTTTCTAATAAATAAA
Source organism: Antheraea assamensis (assembly GCA_035772565.1). NCBI lineage: Eukaryota > Metazoa > Arthropoda > Insecta > Lepidoptera > Saturniidae > Antheraea > Antheraea assamensis. Next base: position 152,465 of record JAQQSE010000250.1, read on the forward strand.
TAAATTACAAAAGTTAAAAATTCCGATCGTCAATAGGTAAATAATTACATATATTATGCAAATAGCAATAGTTGCAAGGGGCAACAATCCGCGACGTCAGTCAAACAGAATAAATGCTCTTGTGAAATCATGCGAATAACATTAACAACGGTGGAAACACATAACGAACACTTCATCGATATTTCTATCAACGTTATTAAAGAAATCAAATGGCAATCAACAGTACAAACGAGTTTACGCCGTCTCTAATGTATATAGAAGTAATGGTGAACGGAAAGGAAATTGCGAACAAAACGTTCTTTTATACTTAAAACGTTTGGCGTTCAACTGACTCAGGGTGGACTCCGAAGCCATAGCTTCAAAGTACAGCTTTCTCACCATAAAAATGCCTAAGCTGCACAACCGTTTGATTATTCGTAGCTTAGTTCTGATGGAAAAAGATTCAGTGAAGATACTCATTGCAGCGAAACAACCCTTCTTGCGACCCAAGAAGTGGGTTAGGTAAGTGCGATCTGCGTATGATACCTTACCTCTCTGTTACTACTAGCTTTGATAGAGATGGAGACAATTTCTTAGCATAATTTGGACTTCATTGAACGCAAATATTTCCATCTTAGTCGATATAAAAAAAATCCGCAATGTACAGTTTCTAGGTCAGTCCATTTCTCTTTCACCAAAGAATATTGGTCTAACGATGGTTGCCATTATTTCTGAATTCGACTCTGCTTACCATCAGACACAGTGTAGTCACTGTGCCGTATTATTATAAAACCTAGAAGGACTGGTTGCCAAGGGCAGCAGTTAGAACATACTTATATTTTGAAGGTAATAGCGCATCAATACAATTTCACCGTATATTAAATGGCAATATGACCTGATATGGAACACGTCCAATTTAGACAAGGACTGGCTCTCAAAGGCAATCTACGGAGCACAGCTATTATACGTTCTTGACGGTAGCCTTCCACATTGAGAGTGGTAGCTAGCCAGACGGTCTTTTTACATACCTTACAATCATGCCTTTCCATATGTGTTTATTTTTGGTATGATCCACACAGTAATAAATAGTCCAGTAAAACACATACCTACTTATAACTGATTTCGAGCAGGTCTATTGTCCTTTCCAAGGCTAACCACATGGGTCGCTACTACTGAACACTGAGCTGAAATACTTCATGTGCCAGTACGTTGTTTTTAAATCAATTTTCATAATATATATTTCGAATAAAGAAAATGGATACACTAACTTGATGTTCAATTATAAATTTGTCTACTTGCAAATTGAGTTATGAAACATCTCGACTAACTAATTGATCTAAAATTGTTGAAATCAATTAATTTTGAATTACACGTCAATATATACATACTTCTTAAATGGATTCGGAATAGTACATTCTAGACAAAATGATACCTCGAAATTAAGATTAAATTATGGACGTGTGGACTTGCGAATTCTAACTGTTAATTCTCGACTAAGTAAATAATCGAGAGGCGAACTTGAGATCGACTTAATTCGATATATTAATTTTTGTAAATACATGTAAATTTATAATTCTTAAATAGGTCGTAATAGAATATTATGGATTCGAGTGACGTCATTTGTTTTTATTTTTTAAGCAAAAAAAAAAACAAAAATAGTCGCTGTGTACACTTTAACCTCTCTGACGCATTCGTATCGACATATAATTTGTATATGTAGGTATATAGAATATATAATACTTTTATATACTCGTTCACAGAATATATAAGTACACTTGAAATTTACAATAGGTATATTTGAAAGCAACAAGAGATTTGAAAACAAAAGAAGTTCAAAGTTTTAAAAATCGAAAATAAATAGTAGTCATACGAGATGACATTACCGGACCCGGGGTTAAACATTGAAGAATTGATAGAAGTTTAAAATACAGAAAAAACACGTAGGGTCCTTTTTTTAAACCGGATTTAAAGTTTAAAATTCAAAAATATTAATAAATATGTGTAAATATTTACGATTTATTTTTTTCTATAAAGTACATGCAAAATAATATGGAACCATTTTCAGAAAGTTACGCTCAAAAATCTATAAAAAAAAACTATTTTTTGAAGGAAAATTTACAGGAGTGCTATTTTGAGGGGTACCTACTACAACAACATACCACAAAATCGAGGAACTAAAAAATACAAATGTTTTCAAAGCGTCCGATTTGGCGTGGAACAATTTACAGGAGTGCTATTTTGAGGGGTACCTACTACAACAACATACCACAAAATCGAGGAACTAAAAAATACAAATGTTTTCAAAGCGTCCGATTTGGCGTGGAACACTCCGTATATATACTTAAAAACTAAAAATATATCTTATTATTCAAACACTTTCAGCGTCAGAAGAACATTCCGATTATGTCAATTCACTATGACAATCAGTAGAAGCACCATATTCACGTTTTCTCATTTTATTGATTATTACTTTTCCCATAATATATCATCTTCTGACACGTCAAGAGCATTCATTGGTGATGCAGCACTTTTGAAATGAATTTTCCGCTACTATATTTGAAATTTTGTTACCATGCATTAGATCCAGACCCAAATATAACATGCATCACGAATACATATGCATAGAGACACCTAAAAACATTTGTTTTATATTCGATAAAACATGCAATATTCTTTGTTGACATGTTTCGTGCCACGTGTACTATCAGTGGTACACGTTAAGCTTGATCTTTAGGCCACGTGTACCACACACTTATGCCGTGATACTTACACTAATTTTCCACGATGTGATAAGTAGTGAAAACGTAAGAATTACTTATGTTATTATTAATATTGTAAGTAATATTCTATGAAAAAAAAAAACCATTTTTAGTCAAAATATCAAATGGCCTGTACGACAAGTCCGGCAAAATTAGCTTGGCACGGAACGTTTTAACAGTGTTATTAGTTTACTTCCCCTCGCCTGCGCATGCGTACCACAGCGTTCACCCATCGCTGAACGCGTACTACTTATAAAAATCGTAGTTTGTTAAAACTTTAATAACCCTATCGGAAATAAAGATGCCGTGACTTTTTTTTTTAGGTAAATAGTATGTCATAGTATACAATTAAAATGTGCAATAATACATAAAGTCGGAGTACAACATAATGACATAGTAACCTGAACAAAAACTTATAATAAATTAATATAAAAAAATCGTTAACACCCGCTATACGCTCGACTTAACGGGCACTTAGCTCTACACTAAAGGTTAGATTCTAGACAAAGATGGCGTATTGCAACTAGTTTCTCAGTGAACCGTATCCTTCTACCGTACAATATTTCTTGCTTTGAAACAACTTTACTTTCACACGAGATAGGGACGGTACGGTATGGCAACTTTTTACGAACCTAGTAAATAAAAAATATTAACTTTTTTTTATAATTCCATCATCAGTTTAATATCCGGTCTGATTGAAATTATCTAATTTGCATTTGCAAGTATATAAAAAAATAACCCTACACAAACAAAATTGTAGTATCTGTTGGTTTGTAGTAAAGACTCCGTAATGGTATTTTTTCAGAATATTTTTACACCACACACAACGTTCCGTACGGGATAAATAGTAAAAATAAAATTTTACAGAGATAACTTTAAATCGGTGAAAACGATAAGATGACCAATGATGGCTTAGTAAAAAAGCGTATTCTACAATTAAGTCATATTAAATAAGTAGTTCTCAAAAAATGGATAAAACCATTTTCAAGAGAGCTAAAAAAAGTAGTATAGTAAGCCAATGCATTTTTAATACACGAGGAACGCTCTCGGACGCTTATATTGGTATAACCGTTACCTAAACCGTATGACATATATCAAAAACAATATATTTATATAAACTTCTTAATAACCACGTTGATAATCCAGAACATTCGAAACAATCATGAATGTACCTTCCAGACTAGCTAGATATCCAGTCTTTTATTTAATTATGAAAATTACAGAACCAATGTAGACCAATTTAGTTTTTCCACCGTTCCCTTCTAATTTTCACGTCAATATACATATTTGACAACTCACTATATTTCAATTCAAAACGAAAATTTACGAATTAATAACAAAAAAAAATTTTTTTTCTTCTTATAAATAAATATTATGTAATTATACATTAATACAATAATATTATAATTAATTACGATGGGCCTTTATTGTAGATCAAAATTGCTCTATACGGCATGTAATTTCAACGAATATCTTAGAAAATATCATCGGTTAAAGTTACACGTAACCAATAACGATAGTTTTTGTGACTTCTGGACAAAACCGACAAAAATACCGATTTTAAAACAAAAATTACATAGTAACGATAACATCAATGTAACACAAAGGTAATAATCCATTTTACTTGTATCGTTTGCTCCGAATAAAAATGTAAGAAATTCGTAACACAAAAGCAAAAAATTATAGTAAATTCTGTAAAGAACATAAAACCTTTAATTATTTTTTTCGCGATATATTTACTTATAATTGAATGTGGCTTTAAACTTAGATGTATCAAACTTAAAAAAAGATATCTTAATTATAACATTTTTTTATGTCAATGAACAAAACGCCTTTATTTTTGTCTAAGAATCAAATAAGTAGCAATTCAGTTTATATTTTTATTAAATAAACTTGTTAAGTACAGTTGATGATTTGAAAAAGCTAGGGAATTAATCACTTCGCAGATTCCAGCCATAAGGAGAATTATAATGTTTGACTTTCTCTTGAAATTTATGTTGACATTTTGATAATGTTTGCTACAGGCAAAACTGATAATTTTGGCGGTTTACCCTTCTATGACTTTGATGAACTGTAAATACGATCAACGCGCTAAAGAATTGATTCAAATCTTATTGAATAATTTACGATTCATATTAGTAGATTGCCCTCACTACTATCTACACTACACTACAAAGAGTAATGAAAATTCGCAAACAATGTATATTTTATGTATCAATTTTTTTAATTTTCTTCTCTTCTGTAAGTAAAATATACTGTCCGTATAAAAATAATACATATTTAATACTCTACGCATTTCGATAAAATAACGACAGCGAACGATTCGTACCCATTCGTCTTTAAACTGAGCGTCGCCGTGGTCTGGTGGTCAATTTCGCTTCCGCTCACTCGCCGTGGCCTCCCTCGGCAGCATCTCACACCTAGGTCAAATGCCCCGGAGCGGAACCCTCGAGCACACCTGCTAACCTGATACAGTGATACTGCATTCTCTAGATGATCACACACGATAAAGAACATCGCACATACATGCACATACACACGGTAAGTACACATGTTCTGAAAGGGATTTTACTATTTATTCCCTACTTTTTTGTTTGTTTTTTTTTTAGCTAGCCTTAGCCAAATTGTCAGTCCAAAAATATATGTACGCGCTCGTGACGCACATATGAAGGTACACATATGAGCCTCATCAACGCACAGACGTATGGATAGCCTAGCTTGCATGAATAGTTTAGATCCTTACGCGAAATTGGATGCAAGGCAACAGCCTAAGCCAAGCCCTTGCGCCCTTGAGCTCGTTACCATTCGGTTGAATGCCTTAACCGCTCGGCTGAGTGCCTTAAGCGCTCGCCTTAGTAGTCCGGTGAAGTTGTAAAGAACCGTCAGGAGAACAGCGGATAATCAGGTTAATAAAAAAAAATACTCTAAGCAAGCTCACTATCACAAAAATTAGAAATTTGATCAAATAAAGCACAAAGTCAATATTCGCTTTTGAACCGACCTCAAAAAGGAGAACGTTCTCGATTCGGTAATTTTTTTTGTTTGCTTAATACCTCAGAACTTTGTAATTTACGATGATCGATTACGATACGATTTACTCGTATGATACGATTTGGAATGTTTCTATATTAACAAAGATATTTTCAAGGGAGTCCCATTTTAATTCGTTAGAATCTTACACTAAATAACTCTTCGAAAACGAATAAAAATGTATATCGATGGAATATTCGTAGATTTGTGACAGTACAAGACTAATTAAGTTCGTAACTATGGTCAAGAGCATTCTGGTGCTTTTTTTTAGTCGGTTTCAGTTTTTGATAAAAACATTTTATTTGCTTATACTTCTATAACAAATCATTGCTGTCATAGTTGTTTTAGCAGATGTACAAAAAAGGGTGTCACATTGAGACATCCCTATCGTTCAAGTAACGATCCTCCCAATAACCTTTTGATAATAAAACCTGCTTTAATTAACTATCCGTCAACTATGTTCTATGAGACTGTGTTGTAGAACTTAACATTATTACCTAAAAAACAGTTAACTAATCTTACTGAGCGTGACCATGGCTTGTCTAATTTGTAATTATTTCTACTATTAAGATCATGGTGGTGTCTTAGAACATCTGACTCATCGAGTTTCTTGAAACATTCATAACTTTTATTAAATATAGATAATCCATGTGTTGACGATATCCATCATAAGCGGACGATAGAAGACATTTTTCCACCTCTTATTGGATTTGCAATCAAGCTCGTATAATCCCATCATTTGGTCTACTATATCTACTCCTCCCATAATTTCTCTGTACGTGCAACCATTTCTAGACAAGAAAAATCGATTTTTGATCCATCTTACATTTTTTTACTAACGCTTACAATGTTGGCCTTTTGGCAATTAATCAAAAGAAATACCTCTTTTATATCCTGTTATTTTACAGCCAACAGACCATTTACAGTGTATTGAAATACATATTCGCGTCTTTTCAATAATATCTCCTTGATTTTCGGCAAGTTTTTTTTCATTAAAAGTTCCAACCACGGCATAATCTATATTCTGTAGTAAATTAGTTTACGTAAAAAGCGATCCACTTACTTTAATAGTGTTGTATTTTTCTTCTAGTTAAGGACCAAGTGTCCATGAAGTAATACTAAAAACACTGATGGAAATCTATGCAGTAGTTTTTGCTCGATGCGCGCACAACCACCACAGACCTCCATCATTTTAACAGATAATATCTTACATTATTTTTACACGTAGGAAACAAAATTAGATATGTATAATTCATATCTCTAACTCGGATACCTGTATCTAAAAACAGAAACTAGTATTTATTTGACTATATTAACATTTGATTTCAGACGAGTCTCTTTTTTTTCTAATTTTCGATAAAAATAGATCGACATAAATTTAAAAATACACACGAGCGGCAATGGTTATTTCGGCCAAACAGTTTTTAGATATGCTAATTGTAGCTAATTATAAATTATATGACGGTTTTATGTTAAAAAATTATGCATTTCGTGTTATATTTACAGAACTGAATATATTTATATAATCTAATTATAATTTCAAAATTATAATAGTTTATTTCGGTACAAACTTTTCTACAAGTTCATGTAGAGACCTCGGCGTAAATTTTGACCGTTTTGAATATAGTTGCATATGTATAACATCGAGACAACTTAAGGATAAATAAAAGCCTATTTTAGAATTCCATAATAATATTGTAACTATTACGCGTTTAAAGCACGAACTTACTACGGCTATTATTCAGAGCGGACAAAAAGGTTGACGAGCACTGTATGTCTCAGATTTGAAATTATATTTCACTAATGCTTGTAAGTAGGTCGTGGTTATTTTCAAATACGGATTTGCAAATACAATTTAAGACCATAATTCAATTTGATAATCGTTGGACATTCCTATACATATGGACACTTGTTTAGCTCAATGTTGATGTGAATGTAAACGATGGTGACGTCTGGAATTGACTCCTCTCTGTGCATCCACTAAAATCGATTGTAATGTATAATGAATTTTAAATATATAAGTATATGTTAAAAAATAAGCCCGATCGAGTTTCTTGCCGGTTCTTCTCGATGACTGAGATATATTACGAACCGGTGGTAGTTTTGACGTTCATAAGTGCCTTCTTAGGGCCTAAATTAAATAAAGTATTTTTGATTTTGATTCAATAGCGATTTCAGCGACCTGTCCATCCCCTGATCACTTTTAAAAGTATTTTATTCTTATTGTCACTCAAGACAAAAGGTTTCTCTATCATTATTTTTTGATACTAGCTGATACCCGTGACTTCATTTGCGTTGTTTATTATCTTAACAATATATCGTACGTGTAGAAGAACAAAATATAGAAAAATTGGAAGGAAAAATATATTTTACTTACAAAATTTCATTGTTTGACAGACTCACGAAACAGAAAAAGTGATAAAAAAATGGCGAAACGCAACATTTTCTTGTTGAAATCGTTGCCATAAAACATTATATCAACGAAAAATAATGAGATCAAATGGCGATGGTTTCAAATTACAAGCTTGAATCGGTAAAATAGAAGCAAAGGCCGTCGTAAAAAAACTAGTTGCCACAAATTAAAAAACATGATTGCTTTATCTAATGTGCGGACTGAAAAGAAAGTTAAAATTTTTAGAAGAAAGTTATTTAAAAAACAAAGATATTTCATTAGGCTACTTAAAAAACACTTAAGTTATCGACTTCTGGAAAGTGAGCTCTCTGTTAAAATTTCAAAAATTTTGTCATTCTGTTACTTTTTCAAGAAGTAGATGTTTCGTAAACGTACTTTTTTAAAGTTAAGCTTATGTTAACGCAGATTTCTAAGCTTAACTTTTTAACGAGTTCGATTACAAAAGAAAATGACTGCGCCTGAAACAATTTAACTGCCAAAAATGTCGGTGACAAAAATCGTAAAAATCACAAAATTACCTGAATTCATTTTCTAATTTAAATTGAGAATAATTATTCCGAAACATAGATAGCTTTAGTTTTTCAAGTAATAAGTCAAATTATGTGTAGATAATGAATAATTTAAACATTTGAAATTTCATTAATATTCCGATTTTTGTTACGCTATCATAAGAATAACTGTACTAATATTTTTTTTTTGTTGTAAAACTACACAAATGTTTTACAAAACAAAATATGTGTAAAATTACAAATCAATGTATTGTCAATACAATATACAATACAATTCGAGTAGTCTACCAATACATGTGAGGAAATCTACTGAAATGAGTTGTAATTTTAACAAACCGTGGATAAGTTTAATTATTAAAATATACTAACATTGTATTTTTATTTTCAACAGTTTTTTTGTATGTTACAATAAATGTTGATGCTGTTATTACTATAAAGTGATTGAAAGTTTACAAAATAAATTTCACCTAAAACTATTCTTTCTTATATAAATATAAGAATAATTGGCAAATTATTACCAATCTCCAAGAGCAAGTCACGCACTATATGATACAATATTTAGTAAAAATACAACAAACGTATTGTAATTTTACAAAACGTAGTAGTTTAATTTAATTGTATAGTAAATTTACAATGCAATATACTAAAATTACAAAACATTCTCATTAAAATCTATTCAACAAAATTTTGAATGTTCTTAAATAAAGTTAAAATATGTTTTGTAGTAAACTTACAAAACTGAATTTTATTATAACTATGTTCTTGTGCGTAAAAAACTTCCAACTTTTTTGTGTAAAATTAAGATTGAAGTCTTTTACAGTACATGTGACAGTATTAACACATCATATTTAAACTAGGCAATATAGTCTAGTATTAATACTATAAGAAGATGTGTGCTATACAATACACGGTCGGTGTGAAATTCTTTTTAACTTTAAGCATCGAATATAACAAAGATGTGTATATACTAATAAGTAGTTTCACTTCTCATGCGTGTACACACATTTTTTAATTATTATAAAAAAGGGGCTCACGTAAAAACGCTTGCTCGCGCATTAAGTGAAACTTATTTATATTGTATACGGTTTTATAATAAAATCTGTAAATAGAATGACAGATGTCTGCGATTTTGCGCGCATCACTCAAGAGCTACTTTTTCTGTACTTTTTTTTCTAAATTAGACTTTTTAGATAATTGATCTTTATTTAAAAACGAAAACTATCACGATAGCTTAATTTATATAAAATTTTAAGAAAATACAATTTTTTATAAGCACAACTTGTACAGCGATGTCTTTTCTTGTTCGTGAAGAAGTGGAGCAAGCAATGTGAGTGCTTATGTTTTTACCTAAGTACATTAAAGATATTGGTTAGGATAATAATGCGCAGATGAAGTAGTGGGTATCAATTAGTATTTATATAAAATCTATTCTTATAGATTTAAACTATTTCTTAAAACTAATAAAACAGCAAAAAAATTGCAAAACGCGCGTAAACCCGGGGGCGCAGTTAGTTAAATATAAATATAGAAATAATTTTGCAAGACACGAACGTGTAAAAAACCACATGACCGTAGTTTCAGGCCATATTATTCGGCTTAACAAGTAAAACATATCCGCGAGACCCCACGAAGTCGTATTTAAACATTATATTTTTAAGTGAAAACACACCTTTAAGCGCATTGAACAATGAACGAAAGGGAATCGTTACGCTCAGATCGGTGACTTACTGAATCTTGTATAGTCGGTTCCAGTGGTCAACAATAACGTCTATAGTCTGACAAAATGTCCATCGTCACATAATTATATATATTTGTGATTATTAATTGTAATTAGGTATAATAAAATATTATTTTGATGTGTTTGTATATAATCAGTGTAGTATTTTAAGTGTACATATAATTGTGCGTATTTAATAATTACTATTATTATTATATATAAACATTGATAAACCTGTGTATTTATTTATAACTTTTCACTTATATCGTGTAGTCATAAGCACACACACACACACACTTTTTGTATTTATAACTTTCATTCTATTCGAAACCGTAAAGACATACGTTTCCGTAACTCTATATAAAAACGACAAAATTGTCATACTGTACACTCCTAATGTGCTAACAAGCGAACCTTGTTAGAAACCGACACGTTCGGTTTTTACTAGAACCACTTCTACAAACACCATTTACAATTCAACGGGACAAAAAGTTGATTTCAACGTTACTAGTCAGTTCTATCGATCAATAAGTTATAACTTATTGCTACTTACGGTAACTTACTCGATACACGATAAGTTTCCCCTGGAAATATTAACGTTGGTATTTTTTTCTAAGAAATCCATATATATAAGTAAGATTAAAGTTTCTGTTATTTCACAGACATTATCTCCGGAACGGCTGAGCCGACATTGATAAGACTTTGTACTGATAAACAGGAGACCTTTCTCGAGTAACGTTCCCTACATATCATTAATCTTTTCTATAGCAGTCGTGTTGTTCGAGGGGTTAGACAGATGGAATATCAAACCGACACCCGCGCGTTCGAAACCCGACATGTACCAACGAATTTTTTTAAACTCGAGTACATTTACTAATTTAATTGGCAACACTATCGATTGACGGTGAAGGCATACATCATGAGGAAACCTGAACCTGAGAAATGTTCTTGTAGTATCTATGTATATGGGAAAACATCGAACTGTGGTTTTTACAGAGTTTGAAAACGTCAGTACGTCGTGAGCCGTCTTTTTTTTTATGCCAAAGGGCAGCAAACAGACAGACGGCCCATCTGATGTGAAATGGTTACAGTCGCCTATGAACAAGTGCAACACCAGGGGCATCGCTGTTGTGCTGCCGACCTTGAAGAGCGTGTTACAATCATTTTTTTGAAGAACCCCATGTCATAACTCTGGGGAAACACCGTGGCTGGTAATCCATTCCACAACCTTAGCGTGCGTCTTGGTAATTATGGCCATACCTTTTATCAAGAAGAGGTCTATGGCCCTGTTTTGTGTCTCTTAGAGGCTGATGATGATGATGATGATGATGAAGGATAACTAGTTATGATAAAATAAACATCCAGTAAATGGAATGTAGAAGTTAAGTTGTACTGTCAATTTTAAAATTAAAAATTGCTATTTTCATAAAAGCAAAATCGTAAGCATCAGTTATTCTAAGTATAATATTACAAATGTGAATATGAGTTTGTTTATTACGCTTTCACGGCTTAAATAATCAACCAATCAATATTATACACGTTGTCCAGGGGTACAGAAAATATATAGGTGTACCTTTTGTCCAAAAACATGTACTTTTCCCGAGAGAAAGGACAAATCTACAATAACGCGAGAAAAATCTACTTATATAGTATCTTGAGAGAGGAGAAGAAATAATTTTATTAGTACATTCATGAGGGAAAAGCCAATGACATAAGCTAGTTTGGAAACTATGACGGCTCTGTGGTGATCATGTTCGGACACCGTGTCGATTGACATAGCTTCAAATCCTTGACAATGAGTCGGAGCTTTAGGTGAAGGAAAACACCGTCATGAAACCATAGCTGAATCTGCACAGGCCCATGTGGTGAAGGCGCATTGTGCCGATGCGACTCCCATAGTTCATCAGGGGGATCTAACACCCACCCCTACCTTCGAAGGGAATACCATCTTAACCCCTTAGACTGCAGTCGGAGCCAACACCTGTCGGAGGAGGAGACGTAACGTCTCTAAGGTAATCCCTGCTCCCTCGGCTAAAAAGTGTGAGAAGGCACCATGGGGGTTTTAGCCCGTGTGAATCGCACACAGCCCACCTTTGCTGCCCGGCGGGGTGGATATCCCTTCAGAATTACCCCCATGTAAAAAAAGGGCTTTTGCTAAACCCGTCCGAGTAACTGCCGTTGTTATGTTGTAAATCTGTCGCCAAATATCGATGGATGTGTTCCTGCAGCTGCACGAGAGACAAAGACTGCATGAGTTTGTCGCCAATCGCCTGAGTGCCTTTAGCGCTCGCCTTAGTAGTCCGGTGAAGCTGTGAAGGCCGCCAGGATAATAGCGTAGTCAGTTCGAAACAAAAGATCATCAAATGAGATTGTGCCCAAACGCTAAAATCCACAAAGCATAATAAAAAATGAGATAAATTATCTGTTTGAACGGCCTGATTTCACAGAAGCCACCGTGCCCGATTTGAAAATAATATATTTGCTTTCGATAGCGTATCAATCGAAGGTTCTATACTATATAACTGTTTAGGTCTGACCTTAAAAAGTTTAACAGTAAATGTCAACGAATCTGGTAAGAAGATAAATGATCCGACGGTTTCTTATGAAAAGAATTTAGCGGACGCTAATTTCGAATTAATTTTAGCGCGACCAGTGGTCGAAGGTTCCTTACACTAGTATGAGACTAGCATAAATACATAAATGTAATAGACAGCTGTATGCGTTTATTTGTCTATTTGCTAGTTTACGTGGTGGTCGAGTGCTTTGAGGGATGGAATATCAATCCGATGTCCACAGGTTCGAACTTCGGCATGTACCAAAGAATGTTTCGGAATTCGCGTACATTTACTCATTTAAATTGGTAACACTAACGGCTGACAATGAAGGAAAACATCGTGAGGAAACCTGAGAAATGTTCTTGTAGTACCTATGTATGTGGGAAAACATTGAACTGTGGATTTCACAGAGTCTGCAATCGCCAGTACTTCACGGGCTTTCGGGGTGATTATGACCGTAACTTCCTTCGACAAGAGACCTATGACGCTGCAGTGGGTCTTTTACAAGCTGATGAAGTGTGACTTACATTTTTTTCCATACGAACCTTGCTTCGACATTCACAAACACAACAAGTGCAGTCGTACTGAAGTGATGCGCGCACATACATACAACAAGTGCTTTTTATTTATATAGATTTATAATTATAGCTATTCACTACGGTGGCGTAGTAAAGTGATATGCTAAGTCTAGACATACCTACTTGCATTCAAAACACAATTACAAGTCTGCGAAGACTATATTTTTTTTACATGGCATGTTATTTTATTTGCATTTACTTTCTATCACATTCTATATTATTGTAATGGTTTATTGTATCCAATTTTGAATATCAAATTTTATCAATGAATACTTGGAGAGCTACTAACGTTATTAATTTAAGTCAATATACACCGATTTACGTGACACTAAATTATGGAGCCGCACAGGCGAATTATGTTATAACAGTTGCCAACGTCGAACCATGGTACTACAAAATAATCCCAGGGAAGGTTGATGTTAGGCGCGCGCGGCCGATCGTAAAAATTAAGCCATATCATCATACATTATAAACGTGATGTGCCGACTCTACTTAGGAGGGTTAAGGGTAAGGAAGGAGACGATGAAGTGTTTGGGAACATATTTTCAACTTAAGCGTATTAACTCCAAAAGCGTGTATATTGTTACGGTTTGACCACGATTGAAGCGATGATTGCTCAGTTGGTAGTGTGTTTGGATACAGCGTCGAAGGACGTAAGTTCGAATCCAAACAACTGAATCGGAGCTTTCGGTGTAGGAAAACATCGTGATGAAACCATACCATGAGGTAGGGTTTTTTCTAAGTCCGTCTGGCTAGCTACCATCTTCAAAGTTATAAATCTGTCGCCAAGCACCTGTTGGTGTGTTCCGGCAGCTGCACTTGAGAGCCAGTCTCCTCCTCTACGTTAAGCGTGACTTACCATCTTAGACCACATCATCATTTAACATCAGATGAGATTGTGGTCAAACGCTTGCCAATAAAACATTACACAAAAAGATTAGACATTTCATATAATAAAAAATAATACCAAAGAAAGAAGCGAACCGCGTATATTCCGCTTAGCTCTTCTACTTTACCCAATAATTTTCACTCTCCTTCGAAGAATTTTTTCCCAGTAGAATTACAGGAACCTAAATATTAAAATACTAACTGAAGCCAGCTCGTTTCGTTGGACATTAAATAAATCACGAAAGGTCAATCGAATCCAAAAACTAAATAGTCTAGGAGCATTTACAAAAAAATCCGCCTCTAATGATCATAGTCCTACTAGTGTCGATATGTTTAGTAATTTCGACATGATTTAACCAAAATGGAACTGGAGTTTAATTAAAGTTAATTATATATAGACGATATACATCTCATATTAATAGAGAGTAGAGATATATTGCAATCGTATCATCAAATTACACTGCTGACTCTGGCTAAACCTCGTGAGGTACTTAAAAATAATGTATTTCAAAAAGGCCTATCGAAAAGTATAGTTTCTGAGGATAATATAAGACAAAATATTTTATCATTTAGTTATTATAATAAAAAAAGATTAATATTATACATATTAAATATATTTTAACCGACGTAGAATCAATTACTATCCAATCAAGTGTGTTCAATTCGTGGAACATTTAATGTACATCAAAATTACCCTTGACATATAAGTATGTTACTTTCGTGGGACATTTAATTTACATCAAAATTACCCTTGATATATAAAAATATGTTACTTTCGTGGGACATTTAATTTACATCAAAATTACCCTTGATAAATAGAAATATGTTACTTTCGTGGGACATTTAATTTACATCAAAATTACCCTTGATATATAAAAATATGTTACTTTCGTGGGACATTTAATTTACATCAAAATTACCCTTGATATATATAAATATGTTACTTTCGTGGGACATTTAATTTACATCAAATTACCCTTGATATATAAAAATATGTTACTTTCGTGGGACATAATATAACGTACACTAAAATTACCCTTAACATAATATACATTCAGTATATATTATAAAATACAAATTGAAAATAACGCGAAATAAAAAGTTACATTTGGCAAGACTTAGGCAGGTTCTTTGACTTGAATGGAACTGTCATTGTCAAGGCCCCAATAAATATAGTGTCACAATTGTTTGGACAAATGATGCCACTAGTAAATATTATGCACCAATACGAAACCGGGGTTGATCATTAGCATTTCTTAAAGACTAAATACTATTTGTTTATCCGCTACTTAACAAATGAAATAAGATGGTTCACCTTAAACGTAGTGGTAGCACATGGTATTTTTATTAACAGACTTTAAAAATGAGAAGGTTCTTAATTTGGTAGTACATGGTAGGTTATTTTATCATAGGTTATTTTAGTGTTTGTCACCTCAGTACTCCGTCATTTATACACAGATTTGGAAAATTCTTTTATTTTTAATTGGAAAGGGAAAGGTCTATTATAAAGGTGTATAAGACTATAATCAGACCAGTCGTGTTATATGGATCCGAGTGCTGGGCTACGAAAGAGACGGATGAGAAAAGATTACATGTGGCAGAAATGCGAATGTTAAGATGGATGTGTGGTGTAACTAGAATGGGTAAGATTAAGAATGAGTATATCAGAGGAAGTTTGAAAATAGCACCAGTGACAGAGAAGTTGTGGAGTAATAGGTTAGCGTGGTACGGGCGGGCATATTATGAGAAGAGATGAAAGTCATGTAACAAGAAAAGTTTTCAGTTGGATGGAAGTGTGGATGGATTGTGTGAAAAATGATATGTGTATAAAAGGTGTGAATACTGAGATGACATTAGAAAGGGGAGAGTGGAAAAGGAAAACATGTTGTGACGACCCTACTTAAGTGGGATAAGGGTAAGATGATGATGATGATGGAAGGGGAATATTTTCAAAGAGGTCGAATTCTAATTTGAAACATACACTTCGAAGATAGAGACTCCTCAAAATAGAGTAGGATATATACAGCGATTGGGATTTCTGATAGGTTTAAGACAACCCAAGACTAGGAATATCAGGTATATTAGTATAGTCAAAAACGTTCTGATACATTTTATTAGAGTATTATTTTTTAAGTTGCTTTTATTTTGTTGTTAAAAATAATATAATAGCATATATCTCAAAATATTTTTCACCTATAAATAATGTTGAACCATTGTCAACTGAACTAGGCTTAGGTTCCATTGTCCTGTCCCAATATTAGAATTGGACCTTCATCGTCATCATCAGCCTGTAAGAGACCCCATTGCCAGGGCATAGGGATCTTCCCGAAGGAAGGTATGGGCAATAAACACCGCGTCAGCCTACGACATATTGGCGATTTCAAACTCTGAGAAATCCACAGTTCTATATTTTTCCCATGTGGCACTACAAGAACATTTGTCAGGTTCAGGTTTCCTCACGATGTTTTCCTTCACCGTCAGCCGATAGTGTTAAAAATTTTAATTGGTAAATCTACACGATTTCAGAAAAATTCGTTGGTACTAGCCCGGGTTCGAACCTGCGGACATCGGATTGATATACCACCGGTCAAACCACTAGACCACCACGACATTTATTACTTGACTAGACCTTACTTGTGACTCATTTTATAAATTACTAACTTTTGGCCGCGGTTTCGCTCGCGTTCATGTACATTTGAATTTACCCACGGGATATTCTCTGGATGAAATGTGCCCTACATCCTTTTCTATAAATTTGACCATGTGTATGCAAAACTTCATGGTGATTAGCTAAGTTGTTACTTAAAAGCGTAACAAACAAACTTAAATTCGCATTTCAAATATTAGTGAGGATAATAAAACAATGCTTTTTAAGCATGCCCGATACATGATGTTACGTGTCTATTATCGTATAACTAATATGACGTATGTCGCAGTATATTTGTTCGTGTGTGTGTTAAGCATGCTTATACGTGTATGTATGTTGTACGTGTATAGGATATCGTTATTATTAGTTAAACGAGTTACGACTTCACTTATAAACGTTGATGACAATGCTTATCATTATCTCTGCTCTCTTCTAACAATATAGATTAGACAGAGAAGGAAGTATTTGATTTGGCGTTTAAAGGTCAGTAATCCTGGGGTTTGAGTTGGAACGGTTTTCTAAAAATTATTTTTAGACTTTGACGTTTAACCCCCAATATCGCGTTATGTTAAATTATGATATGGTCAAAAATGTTAGCGGTTAAAGGAACATATTTGGGTAAGGCCGCCAAAATTGCCACTTTTAACATAAACAATATATAGTAACTTTTTAATGTTACGACAACATTAATGTATAACAAAAGTAACCCAATTCTTTTTGTAAAGCTTGATCCCATATAAAAAGGTATGAAATACTAACACATAAAAATATGGTATACTCCGTAAAGAACACAAAACCTGTAATATTTTCGCGACATAATCGCTTATAAATTGAGGAGTAATAGGTTAGCATGGTACGGACATATTATAAGAAGAGATGAAAGTCATGTAACAAGAAAAGTATTGAGTTTGAAAGTGGACGGATATAGAGGTAGAGGAACACCGAAAAAGGTGTGGATGGACAGTGTGAAAAATGATATGTGTATAAAAGGTGTGAATACTGAGATGACAGGGGGGGGGAGAGTGGAAGAGGAAAACATGTTGTGCCGACCCTACTTAGGTGGGATAAGGTAAGATGATGATGAATCACATATAATTAGAGTTAATTCTCTTATATTAAATGTGCTTTTAACGTTAGATTTATCAAACTTTAAAAAATAAACCTTAATTATAACATTTTATGCCGTCGAAAGGCGCTGTATCTTTGCCTAAAGTTGGGAATTCTAAGTAGCATTTCAGTTTATATTTTTATTAAATAAAATAAACTTGTTAAGTACAGTTTAAAATTTGAAAAGTTAGCAAATGAAGCACTTCGCAGATTCCAGCCATCAGGAGAGTTCTAATGTTTGTGTTTCTGTTGAAATTGATGTTGACATTTTTATATTATTTGCCCAGACAAAAATAATAATTTTAGTGACCTTACCGATTTCAAGATTCTTGATGATAGATTTACAACTCAAAAGAGGTAGTTAACCAGGCTGGTGTTATCAAATCCCAATACCACCACAGTATGGTTTCATTGTAATACTTTCCTCACCGAAATCGCAAGATTCGAACCTGCGTTGATCGACACGAAGTCCGAACACACTATCATGACTCCTCATCGCTTTGCAATTCAGTCACAACTCGTCACATTAAACGACATAATCGGCGCTGCCGTTAACTCCGTAATAATGCTCCTCACACGCTGACTCAAAAGTCGCGAATTCGATTCTAAATTAGTATGACATAACAGAAACAACAAGATTTCTCTAGTTTTCATCTCAATTTATCTAAGTACCATTCTGATACCGTATACGCGTAGTTGTTTCTTAAAATCTGTCCCCTCTCCGATTTCAAGCCCCAGATGCGAATTCAGAAGAAGATAATTGACGCAATAGACCCCCTACTCACGATCGTATCACTTTCTTTTAAACGTTTCAAGATTCTAATTCCCCGTGACTAAAGTCATTCAACCGTTGTGACTTCTCAAGATTACATGTATACCAAACTGAAATTTAAAAAATGAATTTTCTAAAAAATAGGTAAAATGATAAAAAATTGTAACAAATAGCTTATTTTTTTATTATAACTACTGATGAGATTTAGTGCCATAAATAAAACTTTCAGGAAAAAGTTCGTTTTTTTTACGCTTCACATTGAAACTTGAAAAATAAATTAGTTATGGTCGAATTTCAACCACCACACATCACTAGTTAACATAAATTAACATTTAACTAATTCCCTATATCTTTATAATATAAAATCTAATACAGTATACCGATGCATGTAGAAACTGGTAGACACAATACATATTTTTTCCATTTTATAACTAATGTCTTGGTGGCATAATATATTATATTCCTTTGCCTTTCTCACTGCATTCGAGTGAAACTAAATTACTAATTACTACGATTGACGCGAGTTTTTGGCGGGATCTTAGTTTGTCGTGTCCACTACATTTTATATTTTATTCACAATTTCGTGTTATTGGACTTCTATATTTTGTAATACTGGTGGCATTTTACGTAATATAGTTTGGTTATTGTGAGCAAATGAAGTGATTGGGAAAGAATACCATGAAGCATGAATTCTAAGATGCCACAAAAACTCCCTGGAAATTTCTAACAAGGAGGCCACCATCTTGTTAGAACATTGAAATAATCACAAGACACATGTAGTATTACTACCTACTCATCAATGGCAGTAATAATGTAGAAGATTGATTGTAAAACAAAAGTTACTATAATAAATTTGTTGGAATAAGTTTACTACAAATACTGATTACATACTTGATAATTTTACCCTTTATATGAATAGATTATGTTTTTCATCTTGGCAAGTCATGATTATCTAATCTGCCAGTGTCTTGTTTTAAAACTGCAGTTTTTTATTATAGTATATATGTAAATGAAGATAAAATGGAACTATATTCTAATATTATTATGTATAATATATCAAACCTTCTGACCTCATTAAATCCTTTTTGCATATACGCATATGCATATAAAGCAACGATAAACAGTTTTATTGTACCTGCCCTAACAAGAAATAAAGAGATTTGGTCTTAAGGTATGTTTTCTCATACTTTATTCATCATCTATGATTCATCTTCCTCTACCACGCATGGTCATCATTGTTAATGTGATATGGGACCAGGTACAACCTAGTGCTATGATATTTACCATACTTCACACTAAGCTGCTTTCTGTTCAGCAACGAGTTCAAATTTTATTTCCGAACGAAAATATCAGTACTAGTTTTATTTATGTGTTTATTTCTTCCTTTTTAAGCCTGAATATCTCTTTGTTCCCTATATTATTACTATTATAAAGATATGTGTTTTTTTTAACTGCTTAGCCACAAACAAGCCCTAGTATTTTATAATTACCAGTGACCACTTAAGACTTTGTTCATTGTAATTATAATATAAAACTTATAAACAATAAATATAACTTTCAGAGTCATATTCATAGTTCCAGAAATGTACTATTATGACCAAACAAACATTTTTTTATATATACTCTCTTGAGTTGTTAAAAAGACAGCAGAGTTAAACATATGCATCATGTCTTGATGGAATGTGTCTGGAACAAATCAAAGAGGAATAGATAGATATATGGGACACTTTGGTCTCAATATTTGGAATCAGGTTACCTTCCATGCTATATTGTTAAAAATCTAACAGTGCTAACACCATTTCTGTATACAACTTGGTTGGTAGTCATTATAAATAACAATTATGGAAATAACAAGACTAACTGTAACTGGGATTAAAGCTTATAATACCAAGAAAAAAAAACAAACTATGCCTTTAATATATATAGTACAGATTAGATATCAGTGACGCATTTGTTTCATTTAAATTTACTAAGAAATAGTACTTAACAATGAACAACTAAATTCAATGATAATTAATTCAAAAACTTACTCCACAGATATAATAACAAATTAAAGATCAGATAACATCAATGTGTATTCCATCTCCAAATTAAACCATAAATACTCCATTAGAGGCAATGGCAGGAGTACTTATTAAAGTTTTTATTACAAACTGTTACTTCCTCTCTAGAAATTTCCACATATTTTTAAGTTGATACAATTTTAATACTAATATACAATTTAGTAAAAAAATGAATAACGTGCCGCCATATTTACATAAATTTTTTAATACTCATAGTGGAAGCGTGTTTTTGATTAACACTAATATTTAGACAAAATGAACTATAATATTTTAAATTATGTAATGAGTATACTTTTGGCAGTCTATGAAAGCATAAAATAGTGCAATAAGGAAATTGTAATAAATTAAAAATAATTCTATTCAATAAAAACTTTTGGCTAAAAAGTATTTTACAACATTTTAAAATTGTCTAAGTTTTGTTTTTAAATACATTGTCTGTAATAAAATTAAGTCAGTCTAAGTCAAATACTAAGTGGTTTTTGAAATTATGCATTAAACTAAAATGTAATGTTTTATTCATAAATTAAAATTATGTGAATGCAGAAGTAATTTGAAATTAAACAAAGTGGGTTTTTTGTTTATTTGGAATGCAAAGTACAAAGATGAAAATTGTTTAATTGCCCTGTAATCTTCCAATAACATGAACAACTTAATTGCACTTTAAATTTGGAATCATTTATCTAATTAAGAAGCCTACATAAAAAAATTTCAATCAAAAAATGGCTGTCCAAGAATGAATGAATGAACCCTCAGCTGATAGCTCAAGGGTCTTTGACCCCTACTTTAAATTTAGAACATGATGTGGGCATGGGGGAATAATTTTTATGAACCATAAGGCATAGACTAAGCAAGAGTTCTTGTTGTTTTATGGAAATAAAAGTGATCTATGTAGGTTTTATTTTAGATGTAAGGTTATGTTGGTGGTATATTTTACTATCCAGCCAATGACTTTTCTAGCTTAGTAGGTAATATATGTATAGTATATAGCGATCGGTCATAAATGGAATACTCTGAGGTCATCGTAGAAAGGTTAACTTACTTGTTCGATCACAGCAGACTGCAGTATCTATGCATTATATACTCCTCTCGGAGTGCGCCTGCTTCAGCATCCGTTACAGCAAAAAATACAACACCGCTGTACACTTTCACGATAGGAATGCACCAGTCACCAATAACACAAACACAAACATATTTTTCACGGGACTGCATCACAGATTGTATACAATGTTCGCACGCTCCGTCTTCCTCACCACTAACCCATATTCGGTCACTATATTACTGTGTAATCAACAGAATTATTACCAATTTACCGCACCGCGCTCGACGTCCGTTCGCCGCTGTGAAAATCACAAGTAAAATATTTTTCGAAAGCGCATAGAAGCGGCGCGGACCTTTCGAAAATGTATAAAATAGTGTTGAGCGCTAAATAGGAAAATCGATAAGGTCGTTTGTAACAAACCGATACGTAACTACAATAGTAATTTATCAAAAAATGTAATAAAAACGACATTATTTTTCTTGCCGACCGCTCCGGGCTGTCAGAATTTTTCTACTTAGAGCGCGACCGATTTCAACGGTACCGTGTTATTGTGTAGACAGGCGTACGGGCCCTTCATTCTTATTGGGTCGGTTTTTCACCTGACGCCGAGCTAAAATGAACCGTAACGACATGAACACTTACGACTTTCGTATTTGGCGCTAATTGCGAAAAAAATACGAAACGGATACGAATTTGTTTGTAAAACTTACGACGGGCGGTAATCAGTCGATTGGAAAATTCCAAATAATAAATGACGAGCGAGCGCGCGGTATCCGTCGAGTGAAACGCGAGACACTGTTTTCGAAACAGCATTGGCTCGACGTCATTTTTGGCGTATTTTGAGTTGAATCGTGAACGGGAAAACTCGAAAGCATTCGGTTGCGCGAGAGAGACAACAGATTTAACAACGCAGACGAAATTCAACTCTACTGTATAAGAAGGTATAGATAATAGTATTTCAAATTCGCGTACATTTTTACGGTAGTAAGTGAAGCCATACTATTTTGAAGTTCTTTTTTTTCTATAGTACATATAGATAGGCTAGAGAGGAGAGCGGCTGTTTTTCTATGTAAAACCTCGTTAGTGTGCGTAACTTCCCGTATGTGTAGAGTTGTATGTCGATGAGATACATTAGTGTGCGTTTTGTAATACGCTCATATAAAAATTGTGTGTTCGGGTCGAGTTTACGGAATCGATAATCTAAAAATTCATATTTATATTTTCGAGCAAGTCATGTTGTTACGTAGCTGTGTGTACTTTGGAACAAGCCAGCTATTTGTGCCAGCGACTACTCTTGAATTTCAAAATACTGTTACTGGCTTAGACGGCGATAGTTAGGCAACTATATTTTTTGTTGATTTCAATTAAGTTATTCGAGTAGGTAAGTACCTACATTAGTTAGTTACTCAAGTAAATTATTTATACTTTAACATAGTTTTCTTCGATGTTGTAAAGTAATATTACTCTTTTCCATAGAGACTAAGCAGAATATAATCCTTTAACACGGATATCTTAAAATCATTGAAAGGATTATAAGAGCTATGTAATGAATTAAGAGACTGGCAATTAGCAAAAAAAAAATGTATTTGATTAATCTAGATAAAACAAGTAATTCTCAGACAATATTAAGAATCATTTTCACAACAAAGAAGTTGCAGGCACCAGCTGGTCTATATATATATACCTATATATAAATATACATATAAAGCAATGCCCTGACTTAATAATTATCGCTTATTCCAAAGTAAGTACCTACTTACATTAGAAATTTAGTGAAATTATTGAGTTTATATTAAATTGTACGTATTATTTAAAAACGGATTTCTCGAAACTCAACCTCTATAGGGTTGCTTGACAAATTTTATAGCGGAAATAATAATTTTTACTAACTTTTACCTGTGACTTCGCTCAAGTTGATATAGATTTATTCTATACCTCTAAAGTAATATTTTCTTTCTTGTTAAAAGATACCCTATGTCCTTTTCTATACCACTGCCAAGGATTAGAATGGTAGATTATTTCAAATTTTTTGTCATAATGGAAGACACGTATTTCTGTGTTCTCTTTTTTTTCAAAATTCGTCCCGTAATGATGTGATGTAATATTTATGTGGAATGTAATATTTCTAATATAAATTCAAGGCAATAAAAAGACTAGAACACAGGAGGACGCGGACTGAACCCTGTTATAAATGTGTGTCTAACTCAAGACACTAGGAGACAGCTCTTTGTAGTGCGACAAGAAACTTATCATATGACGCTTTTACTAGCGATGTTTTCTGTTATAGTACTCAATAGTGCTACCAACTAAATTACGAAATTAGTAAATATACATGAACTGCGAATAATTCGTTGATACATATCTGGGCATCGGAGCTGCTGACATAGAATTGTCATTTCATCAGTCAAAACACTCGACCGGCAGGACTCAAATTTTAGGATTAAGTCTTATCTGTTTGTCTGCATATTTGTTTAAAATCTGTATTTAACTTAAAAACGGCTGACCGATTTTTTGTGAAATTTGTTTACACTGAAACCAATATTGTAAAGGTTAACGGTTTACTTTTTGTTTATTTTTTTTTTGCTATCTTTAGAACTACAGATTACAAAAAATGTTTTATCTATTTTAAAGTTTATTCATTAAAAAAGGTTATATAGGCTATCTAACTATAGACTCAGTAAGACCAGTAACAGTTTTGTAGGTAATAGTGTTAGCTTTTATAACAAAGTCCCAAAGCACATTACCGATTTGCCGGACTGTAAGTTTAAGCGCCATGTATATTATAGAGTGGAATAATATGTGAACGATGGTGATGTCTGGAACTGACACCTTTTTCTGAGTATCCACTAAAAATGATTGTAACGTTAATGTATTATATATATATGTATGTTAAAAAGATAAATCCGATGAAGTTTTTTGCCGCTTCTTCCCGATAACGGGCTCGGTTTCCGGCAACCGTGGTAGTTATGACATTCATAAGCGCCTTCTTAGGGCCTAATTACAATAAAGTATATTTTACTTTGATTTAACATCACGTTATCACACTTAGAAGCGGAACAGTTACAATACAAAGTTTAGGTCAGCAAAAATTACTAAGCAAGAGTGACGTATTTGTGTGGGCGGAGAGTGTGGAGTGACGAGGGGTGCACGGATTAATCACCCGAAGCGAACCGAGAAAGGCCGATCTATTAATGCCTAGATCAACAAGATACCGTGCTTGGCTCGGTCTTGCTTTATACACGAAATACGCGAAATTATGAAAATTAAACGCATGTACATAACCGCAGATCTTAGTCATTCTTATCCCAGGGCATGCAGGTATACCTGGCAACGAAGTTGCCGATGAACTTGCAAGAGCAGGTGCTACGGGAATACACATTGGACCCGAACCATTTTGTGGAATACCCAAAAGCCTAGCGCACTTAACCCTAAGAAACCGTTACAATCAAGAAGCCAGAAGGCACTGGTATAATTTATCAGGTCAAAAACATTCTAAAGAACTTATAAGGGTATTCAACCAGCGTAGTGCGGGAGAGGCCCTGATGCTCAGTAGGAATCAGATACGGATTCTAGTGCGATCACTCACTGGACGCTGCTGCCTAAAGAAACACCTGTATAACATTGGTGATAGCACTGCACGATCCCATGCCGCCCCAACCTAGCGGCGGTCTGTACACCGCGGGGTTTTTGTGAGTAAGAGTCTCACACTACCCATTCTCTCCCCCGGGAGGGTGGTGTGTCCATGATGGATTTCCCCACGTTAATAAAAAGAAAAGGTCTGATGTTCTTGAAAATCCTATTGAGTAGTTATTGCGTAAATACGTATCAAACATCCACCTATCCTCCTACATTTTCTTGCTTAAAATGTTACTAAGACTTATAACGCATAGAGCTTTTAATGCCCGTCCGTTTAGCTAAAGTATGTCCTTCAATACATATAGTTGTGTTCCGGGAGCTGCAGTTTACCTGTCTGTGGCCGCGTTTCTCTCGAAGAATGTTAATACGACAAAGCCTTTAAAACTAGCTTCGGTACTGGTGTCACATATAGGTACACTCATCAAAAAAGTCTAAGCAACATGTACTAATTTAAATTTTAGGATGGTTCTTCACATTATAACGTATTTTATTTTTAAACTAATATCTTTAGGCTTCTATGATGTTAAAAATAACAGCTGTTGTCTTTATGAGTTCTTTTAATAACAGAAATGAACAATATTAGAATATACTGTAGAAACTAAGATACCTACATAAGAAACTAAACTTTTTTTTTACAAAATGAAATTTCTAAAGAAAATATATTTATTCTAAAAGAATAGAACAATTTAATACAAAGTATGGTCTCCTCTGCTATTCAGAACTTGTCGGCAACGATTATTCGTTGAATTAATGAGACTGTTTATGCCATCTTGCGGTATTCGCTCCCAATGGAATTGTAGCAAATCCTTCAGCTGTTGGGTTGTTGTCACTCCGTCGAAGTCCTTCAAAACACGTCTCTGGAGCATGTCCCATGCGTGCTCGATGTGGTTGAGATCTGGCGATTGTGCAGGCCAGGGCAATACCCGGATGTTCTCCGTTGCAAAGTATTCACTGATTCGCCGAGCTGTATGTG
Source organism: Antheraea assamensis (assembly GCA_035772565.1). Taxonomy (NCBI): domain Eukaryota; kingdom Metazoa; phylum Arthropoda; class Insecta; order Lepidoptera; family Saturniidae; genus Antheraea; species Antheraea assamensis. Next base: position 179,130 of record JAQQSE010000250.1, read on the forward strand.
AACGCGCATTGTCATGCATTAACCTAAAATCAGAGCCAAAGGTGCAAATGCAAATGGATAGACATAAGGTCTGAGAATATCCTCAATGTAATTTTCAGCATTCATGTTTCCATTTACAAAAACGAGTTCAGTTCGCCTGTTCTTCATAATACCCGCCCATAACATAACTGTTGAGCCGCTGTATGGATGAACTTCTTGAACGCACCTGAGCCTTTCAGTATTTCCGGGCCGATGATACACTCGCACCCTTCTTGTATCAGGCTTAAACCCGAATCACGACTCATCGGAAAACATAATTTTATCCCATTGTTCCTGGGTCCATGTTATGCGTTCTCTACACCATTCATATCGACGAGCGCGATTCCCGTGACGTATCGGTGGGCACCTGATTGAGCGTCGAGCTCGTAGGCCGTACTCATGCAGTCAATTTCGCACAGTTTGAGGACTTACATCAACACCACTTGAAATTAGTAGCCTCAAACTTATCTGACGAGCGGTTAACATCGGCTGGCGTCTTGCAGTCAGTTGTATGTACCGGTCTTGCCGAGTGGTTGTACTCCTTTTACGGCCTGGATGCTGTTCAGTGAGTTCTCCTGTATTATTGTAGCGCTGCCAAAGACGACAAATAACACTTCTATGAATGCCAAAATGTCGAGATACCTGAGATTAATTACTTCCCGCTTGCAACATCCCTACAGCTCTTTGCATTTCATCTGCTATCAAATGACGTCGCTTCATGACGTAAAGAATATCTAACAATTCAATTTTGTCGCTAACTTTATTTAAATGGTTGGTAAAATTATAAAATCAAGACTCAACGTAACAATTAAAACGCACTTCAATTCAAACAAATTCGCAGTCATTTGAATTTTATGAAAAAACAAAACATAATCAATTTTTTTTTTACAACCAGCCAGTATGTCATCAATAACAAAAAAGTTTACTTACCTACGCACTTTGTTTGTGTAAATACTTAGAAATTAATTAATATAAATGGTAAAATTTGTAATATCACGCATGTTGCTTAGACTTTTTTGATGTGTGTATTTCTAATCGTATATATTATGCTATGTATAATAATAGTTACCCATTAGTGTGTTAGCTAGTGTAGAAGTTACAGTCAGACCATTGTTTCCGATGTGAAAAGTATGTTTTTACATTCATTCTTATTTGTTTCATAAATAACACATTCTGGCATCGTAAGTACCGCATCGTATTTTTTCTAATTCTCGAATTCTCGATGGTCGATTAGTTTCTGCGGAGGGATATCTATTCAAATTTTCAAAATGCTCAAATGACCCGTTCTGTAACGTAACTCTTTTTTTCTCTCGTCCAACATAGGTATCAAAATTGTACCTAAATTTAGTTGCCAATTGTCAACTGTTCTTACGACGTACAGACTGCGTCAAAACTACAACATGTAGTAGTTTTATTGAAGTGAAAAGCCAATGATATAAATATTTGAATATAGAATTATACATTTGATGATATAAGGGACCTAAGTTGATTATTAAACTCGATACAGAATAATAGTTCGAGCTAGACGCGAAGGCTTCATTCATACAAGAGTTGAAGTAAATCGTTTTTTTTTTTCGAACTGACCTTCACTGTTGGCCTGGCAAGGCCTCTACAGCTTCACCGGACTACAGATGAAGTAAATTGTAATGAGATGATCTATATACAAATCTTTTAAACGAAGTTGTTCAACACAAAATTAAACTGTCATTAGAACCACTTTACAGTGTATGAACAAACTTTGGAAAGAGTGAAAGACTACTTTTAATTAAGACAAGCTTAGGAAAGATTGACCGAGACAAAGAAATTCAATGTCGCATTCGATTACAATGGGAAGCCTTTGGTAAACTATCGCACTTCTTCAAAGCGGGTATACCTATCAATCGCAGGGTTTTCTTAAAATAAGTTCTCCCCGTGCTTGTATTTAGATAGAACAAGCCTAGAAAGGAATGGTAGAGACAAAGAAATCCAACCCCGCAGTCGATTAGAATGCGATGCTTTGCCTAAGCAACCAAACATCTTCAAAGCAGACATATCCGTAATCCTGAAACACAGTTGTTTTGTACAATAAGGAATATTAATAAAGCGAATTTATTTTTACATGTGCCATACCTTTGCTTTAGTTAATATTCAAAACCATAGAGGTTTAAGTTCTTCTTCTTTATTTTTTTTGGCTCCGTCACGGTTTGTGCACTAGCCAGTGTCAATTAACAAGATTTTGGCAAGTGTCTTGCTACAGTTATAATGTTCTAACAAGATGGTGGTTTCCTTGTTAGAACTTTCCATGGAGCTTTGGTGGCATCTCAGAATGCATGCTCCGTGGTATTATTTCCCATCCACTTCACTTGTGCATAATAACCGAACTATATTACGTAAAACACCACCAATATTACAAAATATAGAGTCTAATAACACAAGATTATGAATAAAATATTAAAACCACTACATGACAGACTAAGATCCCGCCAAAAACTCCAAGAGGTTTAAGTTCCATACAAACGAATGTAAACCTCATGAGGCACAGGTCAACAAACTATTGGCATCATAAGCTTAAAAAAATACCTGATTTATTACAAAACTATGAAAAATAACAAATTATGTCTTATTGTAAAGGCATAATTTATATGTAAAATGTATTTTTACTATGCACGTGCAAATGGAATGAGAGGCACTGACGAAGCTGTCAAACAGCCAAATATGAAAAATTTAATAAATGAATATTTTTGTATTCAAACATAAATTAATTTTAATATCTTAATTAAAAAGAAATACAAATTGATGAAAAGAAATGTTTATTTATTATAATTTTTATTAGTTTATTGACAAAAATGTTAATTACTCTTTTAGTCATAACTGTTTACGGCGGCTAAAAAAATTAAAGTAAAAAAACATTAATGCGTTTTCTACAGTAAAACACGTATTTCAGAAATAGCAATAAGAACGTAAAAACAATGCAATAAGAGTAACTTTACGAGCAAGTATTTTGAAAATATTATTAATAACTGTTTTTTGTACATTTTAATTTCTCTGGTACGCTTTAAAGCCCTTCAAAGTCATTTAAAGAGTCGATGCCGCTCTCCTGAAAGGCTTCTCGGCCATGTTTGAGAGACATTATTACATGGACTGTACAGACGGTATTATGAATTAAAAAAAAATACAAAATGACTTAGGATGCGAGTTTAAAACCATTTGATGTACTCGTAAAAGGGCAATGCAGCTACAACCGACTTCCGGTAGTAGTGCTAATTGATATTAGTTATATCTTATCTATAGACAAGGGTTCTTTTTTTTTCTAACTGACATACGCTGTTAACCCATAGGGCCTTGACAGCTTCACCTAACTACTAAGGGGATACTAGGGATCTGCTACGCATAGGTGCAATGTACTGATTTAGAACTTTTTTTGGCGCCATGATCCTTACGGTTCATCAAAGTTATTGAAGCTATTACTACTTAAGGGTCATTTTAATCTACGCTAAATTCCCGACATAACCAATGTATTTAATTCAATAAAGATTAATACTACATTTATCAAAATAACGTTGCAAATAACTAGTTATTTTTTAATAATATGTAAAAAATAAAAATAATAGATAAAAATTAATCCATAGTGACGTACCATCGCGGACTTTGGAGGCATTTTTTAAGTTGTACTATACTTTAATGCATTAGATTAATGTATCTCATAAGTTTTAGCATGCGTTACCAATACAAATGCCCGAAAACTCCTTACGACTTCATTAGAATGCACCGTTGCGTAGTTCCTTAATTTTATTATTGGCAACCAATCTTTTGCATTATTATTACCATTGTCAAATAGGTAATAATATTATAGGTGTCTAGTTATAATTTCATATACTCTAACAAGATGGTGGCCTCCATGTTAGAACTTTCCAGGGAGTTTTTGTAGCATCTCAGAATTTATGCTCTATTGTATTATTTCCCATCCACTTCACTTGTGCACAATAACTGAACTATATTCTATAAAATGTCACCAATATTACCAAATACATAGTCTATTAAAACAACATTATGAATAAAATATGAAAGACACTACATGCCAGACTAAGATCCTGGCAAAAATTAGGAATGGCGACTTTGTTTTTTTAATATTAATTAGCTAATATCCGGCCCCTTCGTTAAGCGTGTCTTTTGTTTATATTGGCGGTAAAAATGCATACATGTAAATCGAAATATAAATGCCAAGGAGTACCAATGAAAGTTCTTTCCATCGCTTCAAATTTTTTCGTCCATCTATCGCATGTCGCATTACAACCGGCCGCGGAGTAGGAATAAAATGGAAGACGCTCAGTTCAAAATTATTCAAGGATTTAAATAAATATTGTGCTCAGTTTTTAAAATGCGTCTATCATCGGAATGATTGTATTTATTATGTATTCCATACTCTTAACGTAGATTGAAATTCAAATTTATAGTTGGACATCTTGTCTACTATTGATTTCACATTTTCCACTTATTCAGTTCCGATAAAAAACGTGATTTTAATACCATAAATCGATTAATTTTCCGAAAATTTTCAATTAAATGCCTATGGTCAGAAATAAAAATAGAATAAAAATTTGTTTAATGTAAAGGTGCGCGTAGGGTGCACGCAGTTTGAAACATTGCTTCTTTCATTTAGAAAATAGTTTCATACTTATTTCAATTAATCGCTCAAAAAGTAATTTTAACTGTTTATTATTATTTCAAACTAGCTGCTACCCGCGACTCCATCCGCGTGTAATGTGGCAAAAATGTTTATGCATTGTACACGTGCGCGTGCAGCGCACGATGGGCTGCTTCTTTATTTTTTTTACGGAATCGTTTTTTTCTGAAATAAAAGTAGTCCAAGAAGAATTTTAAAAATCTTTTTTTTTGTTATGTGTTCTGTGTATACTTTCATATCCTTCTAGTAAAAAACTGGTATTTTGACATTAAAAACAAATAATTCAATTTTATATACTTGTATAGATAAACCAAATATTCGATACATGCAAAAGGTTTTGCGTTATCTAAAAATGTATTCTGCCGCTGTGAGGTAAAGAGGTCCCTCTAATAAAAACATAAATCGGAGAAAACTCGATGAGTCTAGCTTTTGCTTTTAGCGTAGTACAGTCCTGGTGAATCCTTTTGACCCGTTTGCAGGTGATATAGTCTAGAGCTTAATACAAAATAGAGTTTAAATATTATTATAGGAATTTCAAATTGCTATTTATTTATCGTTAAGTTGTCTCGATGTTATTTATACATAAATTTAATACGTCTTTATACCCAAATTTGTGTTCTGCGCAACACGTTCAGAGCGGTCAAAAGATTTGGCAAGAGGACTCTATACCTGTAACACGTTTTTTGATTAAGTGTAATTTTTGAGCCCTCCCCTGATTTTTCAAAATGGCGGATTATGTATTTTGTTTTTTTTTTATTTCACAATATCACACATTGTAAATTGCATGGTTTAGTAATAAAATAGTTCGTACAAATTAAAAAATTGTTTCAAAATACATTTTACATAAAAATGTAAATTTTACAACACATAATTTGTTATTTTTCAAAGTTTTATAATAAATTAGGTTTTTTTTTTAAGTTTATGCTGCCAACAATCTGTTGACCTGTGCCTCATGAGGTCTACATTCGTTTGTATGGAACTTAAATCTTTATGGTTTTGGACAGTAGAGGGGTTAAAAATGAAAGCTTATAGGTGAACACATAACAATATACGTACCTTTTTCCCCCGATATGGGTATATAACTCAGTATTGAAAAAAAAAACCGGCAGATCCGACTCTCTTTATTTAAATAGCAATATTATAATCGTACTCTTACATAGGTATGTACACGCGACTAAATAAAGCAACTGAGCAACAACTTTGAAGAGAAAGGTGGGAAAATTCCATTGTAAATTACTTAGATTGTGTTACTCGCCGCACCGTAGCTCAAGTTCCCTTGTATTTCTAACTGACGGCGCATTCATTTTTTTAATACCTAACTTTATACATAAGCATCGGAAACAAACTTTATCGAGATTCGTTTGTTTTTTTTTATCGTAGCACAGGATATATACACTTGATTTTTATTTTTGGTGGGGATATGAGTCATATAAATTGTATATTTTTTACTTTTATCATAATTTACGATGCTATTTAAAAGCGGTTTGTTTTTTTTTTTAATTGCCTCATTTGAAAATATACGAAATCTAGATAAAAATCATAAACCGAAAAGTGTAAAACGCAAACAACATTACCACGCAGATGTTAAAATGAGATGGTTTATATCAAACTAGTTATAGTCCGCGAATGCGTTCGCGTTAATGTCTTTCACGAGAACTTCTTTCTCGATGACAGGGTACTCTATGCCTACACGTATAATGTTCATGAGCGCGAGAGAAATTGCGGGCTAAAGATAGTGTGTAATATATGCTTATTATATTTATAAAGAATAGATAGAATTTGATGTAATATAATCTGGTCGTAAAAATATTTTTCGCGCCCAAACATTGGTAAAACTGGCTAAACTTTATGACTCGTATAAAAATAATGTACTATAGAATTTTACAGCTTCAAAATGCCTACAGAAAATTCTTCAGAAAACCCATAGTAACCAATTTTATCTTGTTACTTATTATACAAAAATATAGTTTGTCTGTGGATCTGTTATGAAAAAAACATTAACGCGGTGCTGTTTTCTATTACTGTTTCTGATTTCGTTAGCCTAATTCCTCGAATCGAGTAATTTGTAAAAAGTATAACATGCCATCGTCCATATTAAAATTAATCAATACCAAATGTCGATTGACTTTTCGGTATTTTTATAGTAAAGTCATAACTCTACATTTCATTACTAATTTAAATATTTGTACGTATGAAAAATGTTAATTAGATTTAAAAAAAACTGTTATAATTGGCTAAAAAATAACATAAAAACAAGTTTTCAAAGCGAGTTAAACAGCCCATATAGGTAATTAAAAATACTTTTTATGATTTAATAAGTAACATTTGGACGCCATATGTATTAGTCAAAATTATGTTTGCTTTTTAATTTAATTACATTTAAGAAATACGAAGAGTCATCTAAAATTGCTTGTATTATTTCGCTACATATATGAATGTAATATAAGTTTTTTTTTTAATTTCTTAGCAATAAATAGGAATTAAACATGCATAAACTGTTGCTTCACTTCCGTATTTCCGCTAAAACGTGAAACATGACCAATTTCCGATTAGTTAATCGTACGTTGATTCGATCATTAAAGGTGTTGAATGTCGGATGTAAGTTTAATTATATATATATAAAAGTAAAATTAAATTACCGAATTGTTCGTCGGCGCATTCATTTTTTACGTGTTTATAATTGTCAGGACAAAGTATGAGTGAAAATGTTTGAATAATCATAAGTGAGAAATTTCGTTTGAAAAACATTCATATAAAGAGTTTGATTGCCTCTCAATTATTCTTTTGTTATTTTATTGCATTACATGGTCGCAGTATGAAGGAAAGCTTTGTTGTCATTAGTACACCCATGTGAAGCACGGGCGGAAATTAGATGAAAATATTAAAGGTGATGGTTCTAACCTCACAAAGTCTGGTTTCTAATATTTGAAATTTTAAACTCGGTAAGAAAACGACCTGTCAGATACTTAATTATTGAATTAACCCTTTGGCTGATTTTTTAAGACCCAGATCTCCAAATGGGGGATTATGATTTTTTTTTTAATTTCACGTTTTCGTACGTCATACATTTTATGACTTAGTAAAAAAAAACAGTGCGTACAAATTAAAAAATAATTGAAAAGGGAAAAAGCGCGTTTATTGTTTTGTTCACCTATAGCTTATAGGTCCATTGTTAACCCCTGAACTACCCAAAATTATAAAGATTTTAGTTCCATACAAACGAATGTAAGCCTCATAAGGCACAGGGCAACATAGTGTTAGCAGCATAAACTTAAAAAAATACCTGATTTAAAAAATAAAAATAAACAAATGATGTATTGTAAAATCATAATCTTAATATAAAATGTATTTCTTTAATTTTTATTTATTTGTACGAACTTTTTACTAAAGCATGAAATGTACAATGTATGATGTACTGAAATTAAACATATAATCTGGCTCCACAAATCAGTCTAAGAGTTAAATGTAACAAAAACATAAAAGGTGAATTAAAAAAAAAAACGACAGCATCATCTACCGGGTTCAACTATACTAAGAACTATCCAGATGACCTTATAACCGTGGTCGTCAAATTACGACCCGCGACCCTTTCAGTAGACAATTCGCATGTGTACCTAACTAAATAGAAGTACACGGGTCGAGAGTATGAAGTAAAGCGAGTGAGCGGGAACATGTTTGTGTGCACATTCAGCCCTGAAACTGATCATAGGTTCGATTTTTAAGTTGTTTTGAGTTTAATAATAAATTAGTTATTTAAATAACTTCACTCGTTACTATTGCCATGCAGAATCTACAGCGCAATCGCATTTTGTCAGCTCGTAAAAAAATATGCTAATTAACGTGTGGTGCGGCCCAACATCAAAGTAGGTGAAATCTGATACAAAAATTTGCCCCCATTATCAATGTACATGTAGTAATTAATTAGAAAAGTAATTTATATTATAAAGCGTTATATTAGTTCATGGGTCTTCGATTTGAACTGTGATAAAATTGGCATCGAAAAATATGAAAGTGACATTGTGTTTAGTAACTAAGCGTGGTCCGGTGAAACTTTAGCGGCCTTAACAAGCCAACAGTGTAGTCCGAAAAAACAAATTAGTAACTAAGTTAGATTAATATTAATATGTAAGTTAAATGAAATCTAAGATATCTTAACTCTACATTTCCAATACATTCTTGATAATTTAATATATGTTCGCAAAAACTTTCAAAAGTTGGATTTATGTGCATGAAACGCTTAAAGCGGCTTGACTTTTTCCGATTCTTTCAAGAATTATCATTATATTTCAACTAATTTACAAAAAAAAACTTGACAAATTATATACCTACACCTTCCCCGTAAATTACTCTATGTACTGGTGAAGTCCACATTACACTCCGTTCAGTAGTTTTTGAGTTTATCGCGAACATCCAACAGACAGACAGACAGACGCGGCGGAAGACTTTGTTTTATAATATGTAATGATAAGCAAATGACATAATGTTGTGATTATATCTGTCTGCTAGATTTCAATAAGTGGTGCCTTTTCAGAGCTTACTATCAGGTGTGCTGCGTCATTAGTTAAAATTACACGAATACAATCTATCACTGAATTGTCCTTCATAACATAATCTATACAAAACAGCACATAATCTAGCTGTGACAGTAACTATTGGTATTTACATTGGTATAACAACTGTTGTTCAAAAGTAATGTAGCAACAGACATTCAGTTTGGATCGTCCTACTCTCACATGAGTTTTCATAACAATTAAATGAGTGGATAGGTACCTACTGCTACCATGCGAAGTCGAGGCGAGACACTAGTATTATATATAAAGGTGATAAAAGTTTATTCGGATATAAATTGTATTTGAAATAAATCTTGTAGTTCGGTAAAGTTGTAAAGGTCACATGGCTAACAGCGTAGGTAGGCGTTAGAGAAACGAAAATCATTACAATTATTATTATTAATCTTTAATTATAATTAATGAAGTATTAAATGGTATACAGGGATATCGGCGCCTCAGGCTGGTGGCTAATACCCTGACACAGAGTTTCTCCTGTGTTCACCCTGTGCTCCTCGTCGACCTTTCTCCCTTACCTGCTCTCTTCGGCCATCTCGTAATCTCGGGAGTGTTTGTCCGCTGGCCGGGATCAAGAGCTTCGCCTTCAAAACTTGGATCACGAGTAAAACACCTCTGTAAAAAATCACCAAAACAGTCCTTGGATAGGTGAGGTAGAAAGCATGAGGAAGAAAACTTTTTTAATACTTTATAAGCTTTAAAGTTTGACCATAATCTCACTTGATGTTAAATGACCATGTGGTCAAAGATGATAAATACGCTAAGCCTAGAGGAAGATTTTGCTCTCAAGTGCAGCAGCTATAACGCACCAACAAGCGCTTGGTGAGAGATTTTCATCTTAACTTAAGGGTGGTAGTTAGCCAGGTGGACTTAGAAAAAGCCCTTCCACCACATGCTATGCTTTCATCACGATCTTTCCTGTCACTGAAACCTCGACTTCAGTTATAAGGATCCGAATGACCAAGTACAAGGGAGCACGGTGCGCTTCGGCTCGGACTGTTACCTAGGGTTGCAAAACTAAGCTAAACTTACATACCTGTACATATTCATGAGTTATACAATTTCACTTCTTAACTCACTGACGCCTACAGGGCTAACGAAAGCCAAGGTGGAGACCTCTTTCAAAGGGCACCACTTGCCAGTGGTTATGGCAGTTGGTGCGAGCTATTTAAGCTAATCTAATTCCCTTGTGTATAATAATGAAATTGTATAGCATAAATGCACCCGAATATTTCATAGACAAGTGTCGAAAAACATTATTTTATTGATTATAATAAATAACCACGAAATAGCAAACTTCATAACCTAGTTTTGTATACGAATATACAGAGTTTGGTAGTTACTATATAAAATTGCAAATATTCGTAGTTTCACAACTACAGCCTTAAATATGCTTCTCATTGCTAGATATAATTTTAAGCATTTCGTTATTTAATCATCATATATATTGTAAACAATCATATGTAGACAGCTTTTCTTTTTATATTTGACATAGGCACGCCTATCACACATTTAGTATTTCTTAATAAAGTTCACCAAATCAAATGTCATACTTGGCTGCCGCGCGCGACGTAATATAGTAGTGGCGTTCTGCAAGTCATGTAACGCACAGACTATAAATTATTACTTGTCGCATAAAATATATCGATAATAATCGATTTAAAAAAAAGTTTTATAATAATGCGACTCTAATTTGGAAATAAACGGAATAATATCTATATTTATTTATAATTCTGATAATGTTAACTTTAAAAAATAAAACTCACGTAACGAGTTTTTTATTTATTGCATATACAAACTTTTTTGACTAATTACGAATGAATTTATTCTCAATACATTTCTTTGGCGAACTTAATACCACAAGGCTTTTTCTTTTATGATTACATAAATTCGGTAATGTGGACGAAAAAAACTATAATTAGTGTAAATAAAAATAAAAAATATATAAAAATGAACTTAAAATTGCGGTATAGCTAAAATACAAATACATCAATAGTGTACTGGATATATAAATACATGTACACACAACACAATCAATTATTCAATTATCTTTAGAGTGGTAGAGCTACGCTGAAGCTATTACTGGTTTCAGCATGAATGGGTCGGCTCGCCCGACGCCCGGGGTAGTACCGCCCGACACACAGAAAACCGACGTGAAGTAACAGTGCTTGCACTGTTGCGTTTCGTTCGGCCAGTGAGAGCGCCGGAGGCCCACATATTTAAAAGGCCGGCAACGCACTTGCAACTCCCCTGGTGTTGCTAGTGTCTATGGACGGCGGTGATCACTTACCATCAGGTGACCCACCTGTTCGTTTGCCCCCTGTAATATAAAAAAAAAATTAGTATTATTAAAGAGTGAATGCGAATTACAATAGTTTAGAATCGATAATCGAAGCACCTTAAACTTGTAAATATATATCGATCAAAGGTTGAAAAGCTGCCTCATATATCGTGTTCGCTAACAGTAATTATAAATATATTCCTCATTATTATTATTAAAAATGCGTCCTAGACACATGCTTGTAAACAAATTTAATGTTCTTTTGAAAAACATTATACTCCTCTAATTACGAAGCATATGTATCGATTGAAGATGCGCAACACTTGTTGGTGAGTTAATGTCGGTACTAGGGATGTTCGATATTCATCGACAGTGAATAAACATCGATATTTACTTGGAAAACATCGATGTTTTTGTTTCGATAGCATCGACACATTGATGTTATGAGAATAAAATATCGAAATGTCAATGTATCCTTTAGGTCCATCTAGCTTGGGACTAGATAACTATCAAGTTTAACTATTTTATATTAGATGAGACTAATCAACGTAATCGATGTAAGCCGTACGTATACTATTTCTTTGCGTTTCCTAGGCGATTAAAAAAAAACTCTCAACTTCAACGCGATTTTTGTGTGTGTTATGAACGAACTTGTGAAGCGGAAGCGAATTTAATTTACTATTGATATTGTTAATATATAAACACTTGACAACGAAATAACAGGTATGGTAAATCTTTATTCTGTAATCTGTATTTAGGTACAATGAATTTGCTAAAAGTATTATTACCTATTTTTTAGGTTATTTTAACTTCAATAACTATTCTATTTTATTTGCCACCGAAAACATGTTTATTGTACATCGATATTTTTAAATCGATGTCAACATCGAAGTTATTCTAATATCGATCATCCGTAGCCGGAACGATGCTCACCGAAAAACTATTATAAATCGATTGAAACTTACAGTCTTTGCCAATCTTTTTTACTACTCTGTATATAGCAATAAGTTTGGGCTTGCGCGTAATATAGTTAAGATTTTAATACAAAACGAATTTAAATATCATTATATGAAGCTAAAAGATGTCTCTCGATGTTATACATATAATATAATAAGTATTTATACTTACATTTAGTGTTCTACGCATCAATATTCATAGCGGATAAAAAGTTTGGCAGGCAACGTAGCTCTTTCATTAAATCTTGGCTGGACCTAGAAGTGTAGACGTCAAAATTTTGTTCACAAGTCTGTCTGCGATGTTTAAGACAGTTTTGTAAATAGACGTTGTTAGGACACGATGGAAGTGACATATTTTCTTGAAGCTAAGTCTCGATGTTTTTTATTTGGCAACTAATCGTGTAGTTGATTATTACTGCCATATTCGAGTAGGTGAATGATATTACAAGTATCTGGCGCTCGTTTCAATGAACTAACAAGATGGTGGCCGTCTTGTTAGAACTTTCCAGAGAGTTTTTTGGCAAGTTAGAATCCATGCTTCGTGGCATTATTTCCCAACCACTTCATAACCAAACTAAATAAAACGCAACCAATATTACAAAACATAGAGAGTCAAATAACACAAGATTATGAATAAAATATAAAATCCACTACATGACATTCCAAGATCCCGCGAAACACTCGAATCTCAAAGCTAAATGTTAAGTAATCGGAATCGATGATCGAGTGTGATATATTGTGGCCATCACTAAGGCAGACTATCTTAAAGTAAATACCACTAGCGGTATTTTTTTTAAGCTTATATAGGTAAGTAATGTTAAGCATCGTGATGTGTGAAGAATAAAGACCTAAATTACACGTCAGATTCAACGATAGTAGGGTAAAAGTGTAACTGTTTTTATTTCTTTTAAACATAAAGAAAAAATAAAGAAAATCGTCTGAGGAACAGAGGAGAGATATATATGTTCTTAATTGTTTTCCCTCTTCCTAATCATATATAGACAATGAAAAAATATAATACAAATATATACAGCTATATATATAGCTACAGGTTTTATATAGAATACTATTTAGGATACGTCTACTCCAAAGAAGAACAAAACACTACTACGCAAGCTCAAACGGCGAGAGAAAAATACACAAATTTGTTACAGCTATGCAGCTATATACATATATTAATTTGAAAGATTACTGTACACTGTTCACTATTTGTTATCGGATTAGTAAAGTAAAAGTGTTAGGGGGAGGGCGTTGGGGGCAGGTGGGAGGGAGAGCATTCATTGTAAAATTATAAAAAGACCGTAACTTCAAGGGCAACGAACCTATCATCGCCGCTACCACGTGTAACTATAGTTAACTTCAAAAGTTATTGTACAGAATTTAACGTGACCCGTTTACTGTAAGTTGTATCTAATACTTACCAATATCTATAATTATTGTGATACCAAATTTCTTTTCATGTCTGTCGGTCTGTTACCTTATTTCTTTTAAACTGAACGACGGATTTTGATACGGTTATCATTATCAATGGGATAATTCTACTCCGGAAGGTTCGTACGTATAAAACATGCATAGCATATTTTTGGTAAATAGAGAAATTTGATGTTATGTAATCAAGAATTAAAAAAAATATTTTTAGGTACTTACATCGCTAACGCTGACTAAACCTTTTGAAATATTCTAGAATAGTGTACATATTACGATATTATGTATTCTCTACCTTTAAAGAAAAATTTTTTTTAATGTATTTTATAGGGTAGCGTTTGACCACAATCTTATCTGATGGTTAATGATGATGTGGTCTAAGATGGTAGTCACGCTAAGCCTAGAGGGGACTTGCTCTCAAGTGCAGCTGCCGGAACACACCAAAAGGTGCTTGGCGACAGATTCTCGACTTGAGTGTGATAGCTAGCCAGGCGGACTTACAAAAAGGCCTACCACCTATGCTATGGTTTCATAATGATGTTTGCCTTCATCGAAAGCTCCAACTCAGTTGCCAGCATTCGAACCTGCGTCCTTCGACGCTGTGTCCTAACACACTACCAACTGAGCCATCATCGCTTTATAACTTTTTTGATTATATATGTCTGTTTCCTAAGGACAACGGACAATAAAAATTCTTATCTTGTACATACTATTATAAAATAGTAAGTTATTCGCGAAACTACTTTAGACAATACAGCGTTGATCCTTATCTAATTAAATGTATTACTTACATTTGCCAGTTAAGGTAAATCAAAATAATCATTTACAACATAATTATTGTTTGAATGAATATTGTTAAGCACCGATGATTTCATATCTATATCTGTCTTTGTCTTGTGACATGTTTTTCTCGTTCTAATTTGAATTTGTAATGTATAGAATAATTTGAATTTACATGTTTATGATGTACTACTTATAAGAATAATGTATACGAAATATCGTTTTAAATTTTGTACGTCACCGTACTTCTACATCTTGGGGACGCAGCGAGAGCTTCTCAGAGTGCAGGAACGCCTGAGCCTCAGGACTGCCACAGGGAGCTCTCATTACGTCAGTAGCATCACCATAATGCGCGGTCTACAGTGGGAGAAATTGTATGCGTTCATCCCTCGACTGTCTACCACGTTGTTCAGGCGGGCGGAGGTCATCGAGCAACCTATCTCTTAGTCAGGGGGATCGCTCCGCTACACGCGAGTCCGCTTGACGGTCGAGTAAAACCATCGCCACGCAACCTAGTTGCCCCTATCGAAAAGAACGTTTAGTGGATTAAGAATGCCTCGCCTTCACAACAGAACAAACCACTAGGCATCATAATCCCTTCTAAGACCGGCTCGTATTGGCGAGCCATGATGATAACCAGTGCTAAGGACACAGCCCTGAAGCAATATCCACACGTCCTTATAAGGGGATTCGTTGAGAAAATCACAATCTGGCACCAAGTTGGATGATATACAAGCTGTATAAGTGGCTACGCTGATAAATACAACCTGGAAATTTTGGAAAACTGCAATTTTATTAACACCCCAACCCAACAAATAGCTTGAAAGTATTACAGATTAACAATTAGGTACTCCAGAATGCTTTAGATATTGCTTGTGTGATGAGACTTAGAAACTTCTTTGACTTTGCTGGTTTAAAAACGAGATAAGGCCAAGAAATGGATTGATACTGTGCGGGAAACTCTTTCAAGGTAGAGCAGAGCCCTCTAAATGTGGTAGGTTTTCTTTCTAGCAATTACACATGCATCGCTTGACTGAGGTCGCATTTAGAGTTGCATCCTTCATGGACTCTTCTCGGCGCATGTTCTCCAATCCGTCACGAGAAAACTCGTAAGCGTCCGAGCTTAAGATGTCCGTGTAATGCCCCTTTTTTCTTCGTTTGGTCGAACTCCTCTTTCTTCTTTATGACGTTCTTATTCTTGTTCACGCTTCCTACATATATCCTTTTACGAGGTTAGGACGTTTGATGGCTCATGGAACGTCGAGTGCAGCCAGAACTCCTTTGGCAGCGAGTTTCAGAGTTGCCGCGTCATCTGCGATGAGCGCTTTGCTTTCGATATCGGCGTGCTGAATGCTAAGGTATCGGCTACTTCACAGAACACCGATTATGGTTCTATTTGCACTTGTTATAAAACTTCATTCGTCTTTATTAGATATAAAGTCATATGCACATTATTCAGACTTGCGTAGTAGAAATGTCAAAAAGATTTGTTTTTCTTTATATTTGGCACTCGCTAACTAAGAACGGTCGCTCCTTTTGTTACAATGGTAGTGTACTCTCTGACAACAAGCGCAAAGGTTATGTTAAAGGTAAAAAATAATATTAATGCTTTATTTGTTATATCTTCTTCTTCGATATAAAGAAAATTAATTATCATTTGGCAATTCGGTAAGTAAATCAATGCAGAATGGCTTCCCCTATTTAACCAATTATTTTTTGTTGCGTTATTGTTATTCAACAAGGTTTGTATCTAAATTTAAAATTATAAAATATGTGACGTCATACTAGAGGAGGTAATTCATACAAATACGACCTATGTTAAGGAGAGGATACGTGTCACGAAATTTATGTAGACCTGTGATAAGGAGAGGTGTCCGGGGGCTACAAAAAGACGTGTCCCGTATTTTATGGGAGCCCTTTAACGTCAGGAGTACTGCTGTCGCTTTGCAATTTAACAAAAAATATTTAGGATAAACTTTCAAGAATTTTTAAAATAAATTTCACAAGAACTTAACGGGATTACTAAGAATAAATTTCATAGTAAGTAAAACCACTATCTTACTTAAAAGAGCCTTTAATAAAATTATTAGATATCAAGCTTGTCAGTGTACAAAACATAAATATGCTATTAACTGCTTCAACCTATCTATGGCGCTACGATATTTTGGATAAAAAACAAATGAGGGAAACTATATCGAGAAATAAAGGCAAAATCTATACGCAGCGACGTATAGTCCGCTTCATCGGCGCTTAAATTTTTGTGTGGTCATTAACGAAAGTCGTTTACTTAGCTTTCGCCGCAAAATCTTCGCCACGGCGATATATTGTCATGGATAAACGAACATTATTATATTTAAACTAGATACCCGCCCCTACTCAGTACGGGTGTATAAACAAAGGTAATGAGAAACAAATCTTCCCTGAAATAAAGTGGTAACGTAATGTCAATATTTTTGAAGATTTATCTACTGTTTTCTATCTCACTCACTCTATCATTTTTTCTCTTTTCGGTATGATTTTTTAAGCATTCTCTATCATACAAACCTTGATCTGGCTATTACAATCGCAACATTATAAGAGTCAGTCAAATAGGTGCTGCTCTTGTGAGGTGAGGCGCTTACATGCATTCGACAAATAATTTTTGTTTTTATACATAGGTTTGTGGTCTGTATTTTCTGTACATATTAGATGTTTAGTTGACTGGTTTGAATGTCTCTCCGGCTAACAGCGCGCGTTCAATTAAAATGGATTGTTTTTTTTATTACAATTTATTTTTAGTGTAGGAATGTAGGTTTTATTTTTATTTATTTAGTTATATACTTTCCTGTTGCTGTGTGCGAGTGTAAGGTGAAGGAATGATACTCCAAAATATATACACTTATTTACTGTTTATTATATTTGAAAGTCCTAAGTACGAGAGTTAGCGACAGGGTCTATACAACGACTAAAACTACAACTGGCGCCCGTGGACAATGCGTCGTACTGCACAATACTGAAAACAACGCGTCAGCATTGCCACCGCAATAGCAATAATTATTATTAACTTGTTTTAACTGATAATATTTTTAAAACGTTTTCATACACTTTTGTATAGAAGTTACATGTACAATCTAATATTTTTAATACATTACAGGTTTTTGCGTTTGATCATAATCTCATCTGATGTTAAATTACGATGTGTTCTAATATGGAAAACAACGCTAAACCTAGAGGGATTTGGCTTGCAAGTGCAGCTGCCGGAACATACCTGTAGGTGCTATTAGCTAGACAAGCGAACCTATGAACAGCGGTGTTTTTCTTCGGGCGCTTAGCAAGGATTAGAACCTACGTCCATCAATGCCATATCTTTTTTTTTTTTTCGAACTGACCTACACTGCCAGCATTATGCCTTCACAGTTTCACCGGACTACTAAGGGGAGCGCTTAGGGCACTCACCCGATTGATTTTTAGGCGAAACATCTCAAGGGCACTCGGTGCACCTCGGCTTGAGCTGTCGCCGGATTCCCGACCTAACTAAGCTAGCTAAGCTATCTATCCATACAATACACATATATGAATTCGTGAAAAATGCATGTGTGACCATGCATGTTTCACGAACGTATATGTGTATTTGGTATCTGACTACTGTGTTATGTGACCTATTTCAGTCCGAAAAGGGCAAAAAAACAGCCCACCACTGAGTGCCTAGGTGTGCAAGAGTGTGGGGTGATCGTGTAAGTGTAGAACATGTGTAAATCACTGTATTCGCGCGAGTAACATACTCGAGGGCACCACACCGAGGGACTACCTAGGCTCGAGCTGTTACAAGAAAAATCGCGACGAGTGTGCGGGATCGAATCTTCACCCCTCGCTCACGGCGGTGTGAGCAGAGAGAGTCGCGGGCGTGGGCGCAAACACGCATCTTTTGAGAGGGGATCGAGCTAAAAAATATAGTACAATGGCACGGTGCCGATTTAACTAAATAATTACGTAACAAATCCTAATGTATCGGTCTACTGTATATGAACACGCGGGTCCGAACTGATATTTTGATTTACGCGAATTTATTTATGCGCGGCGCGGGTTAATTGTTGTACCGTGGTCGCGATGGCCGGGAAAGCGGAGATAGCGTTTAAGAGCCCGAGCTCAGACGTACTATTAACTAACGCGTTAAATGCGATTATCTCTTGTACATCGTGTACCAAAAGAAGACGAGCTATCCAGTCTATACCGGAGGTCGATACTGAAGCCGCGATAGGTGGCGCAGGAGTGGACAGAGCCTTTTGAGGCTGGGGCTTGGCTTTAGGAGCCGAGGGAGCTGGCGGGGAAGGCCTTACGCGCCAGGAGAGCGCGCTCGGCGCTGGAGCGGATGCTGCCGGCGCACTGGAGGTGCCCGGCAGGTCAGGGAAAGCCTTCTGGCTTTGTATGGGCGGAGGCGGAGGACGATTCGTCCGAGTCGGCAGACCGTGCGCCCTGGACCGGGTCGCATGACCGCCGCGGCGGGGACGGGTCGGGCGAGGCGCACGGGGACACCCGCTATAATTCGCGGTATGACCCGTTTGCCCGCAGAGGACGCAGCTCAGAGGCTCGATGGATTCGGGAGTGCGGGTGCACTCCCTAGTGGAGTGATCCCCGAGACACTTCACACACCTGGGACGCAGGTAGCAGTGTCGGGCGGAATGACCGTACACCTGGCAGTTGTGACACTACGAGGGTACCTGAGACTTGCGAGGAGGCTCGACGGAGACTGGGGACAGGCCGCAAACAGAGTTGAGGCTGAAAATAGCCTTGCCTTCCAAGGTGCGGTCCAAAGTGACCAACACCAAGTTAAAGGGGGCCTTCGTACGGGGGTGGTGCATGCGCTGCACGCTCCGGACCGGGAAGTCCTGACCGTTCAGGCAATCGGAGATGTATTCGGTGAGTTCAGAGGGAACTCCCCGAATAACGACACGGAGGAGGCGCTCTTCCTCGAGAGCGTGAGTGAAGAAAGGGAGCTCACGCTCCCTGAAGTATTTCGTGAGCTTGCGATGCTCATCGGGGGTCGACACACGAATAGAAATGCCGGCAACAGTGTTGACGGCGGACTTGTAGACGATTTCTTTCAACTTAAGGTCGTCCGAAATCTCTACCCAACGGGCTTTGTCACGGAAGGTGACGGGAGGCGGTGGGCGTGGCTTCTTAGCCGCGACCGCGGGTTCCGCAGTCGAAGCTTTAGCCGAATTCGCGGCAAAGGGCGTGGAAGAGGCTCGGGGCACCCGAGCGCCACCTATATTGGACTGCTTTAGGATTGGACGTCTCGCAGCCGAGTCGCTATCGGTCTGATTCGCGGCGCGTGGGCGTTTACCGCGGCGCGTAACGGTTGTGAAACCGTCGTCATCGGCGGGCGTGGTCGCGGGCGCAGGCTCGGTCGCGGCCGTGGTTACCGTCGCGGGCGCGGTCGCGGGGACAGCATCGTAGTCCATGTCCGAATCGTCATCGGAATCGACGTCCGAGAGTTTCGTGAACGGGTCGTCCGGGAGATTCGCGAACGGGTTCGCGGAGAAACAACGCGGCTTCTTACCGGAAGGATCGCGCGCGAAGACTTTCCGGAGTCTGTTATATACCGAGACGAGTTGCGGGTCTTCCTTTTCGACGAACATGTGGAAGCGTAACAGTTCTTCGATGTGGGCCATATCTGCAAAGGCCGAATGGGCCGGAGTGGCACGCGGGGTCGCGGGGGTAGACATGACTAACCTCCCTGCCTGAGGGGTAGGGGGGTGCGCCTAATTCAAATCTAACGGACAATCTGTGTCCGGGCCAAAGGGAAAACGGGACGCGACGAGAACGCGAATTTTCTCTTCAAAACTACACACGGCGCGGCGCGAAGAACGACGCTCTGCACGGCACACGACGCGTTGCACGACTCTCGAAGCGCAGCACGAGGCACGACGCGTAGCACGGCGACTCGACGCACTGCAAACAGTGTGCACGGCTTCGCACCGAAAAGTGCGGTTTAAATGGTGCACTAATGGAGGTGCACCGTCGCTCTGAAAAGAGCGTACGATCGACAGTAGCCGCTCGAACACACTAAACTTCCGGACACACACGAAAATATCCGACAACTGCGCGCGAGTTGCCGAACGAACGGACCGTCAGAGCTGCGAGCGGGGCACGTGTCACATTTTCATCAATGCCATATCCATACGCTCTAATCTCTTATGCTACTCCTATACCTGCGCGACGAAACTTCGGTCACCTGTGCCGCTAAAGAGTAACCTCAAAATTAATTCCGATAAAGGCGTAGAATAACGTTTGCACACCATTGTCATTTCAATAGTAACTCGAAACTAGCGTCTCCAAGTTCCTTTGATGTGTAGAAACCGCGACCCCAGTTATCGTGCTGTGTGTATCGTCACGCTATCCGATAGTTCGTAACTCATAACGATAATATCTTCCCATATCTGCATTTAGTCTGACCATAGACAAAACTTCGTGCCGATACACGCAGGTATGGGATTAGCATTAGATATCTTCCCTTCAAAATTCGCCGATTTCCATTAAGCGCACAGTAGTAGTAACAATATTCGTCCAACAGGACAAGCGAAGGAGTGAATCCATACAGCTAATTCTGAAGTATTGCCTTATTTCAATGAACTAACAAGATGGCGGCCGTCTTGTTAGAACTTTCCATCGAGTTTTTGGGGTATTTCAGAATCCATGCTCCGTGGCATTATTTCCTATCCACTTCACTCGTGCACAATAACCAAGCTATATTACGTAAAACGCTACCAATTTTACAAAATACTAGTATAGAGTTGTAGTCCGGTGAATCTGTAGAGGCCAAAGTACCAACAGTGTACGAGTATGTCAGTTTGAAAAAAAAAAACAAAATATAGAGCCGAATAACACAAGCTTATGAATAAAATATAAAATCCACTATATAACATTCCAAGATCCCGCCAATAACTCATTAAACGCACATCGTAATCTTCGATTTTTTTTTTAATAATTTTAGTTTATGAATTGACCACTGTCAAATAAATAAATACGTAGCATGGATTAAATAATATATTACCTTTATTGACTAAAAATTAATACATAAGAGGTAATTTGTAGATATTTTTTGTTTTTAAACATTTCTAAAATTAAATCTTTAAGTTATTAAATTCGGTTCTACCTATTCTTTTATGTATTTTAATCGATATCTTCGTCAATTTTGAATCGATTTGAATGATTATTTTATTATTTGAATTGGTAATTTTGAGGGGTAGTTGCATTTTGATATGAAGAAAATATTCAACCCCTAAGGGGGTGAAATACTGCTTATTTGATTTGATTTTTTTTTCGAACTAACCTACACTGTTGACCCGTAGGCCTCTACAGTTTCACCGGACTACAGGCCACAACGTAGGGTCCTAACCACTAGACGATCACGGCTATCGGAGCGATTATTTGATTTTCATCCACTTCTCGACTTTTATTATTAAATCCACCAGCAGTCATATCGGCCTTTAGACTTCTCGAATGTTGAGTATACATTAACTCATTGCAAAACGCGATTAACTAAAAAATACTTGAAAACTCCCTCTTCTACTCAGTTCATACAAAAAGCATTGAAAGGATTCGGACACGTTGTTGTATTAAGTCTCTAGGTGGTAGAGCTACGCTGAAACTATTACTGGTTTCAGAATGAATGGGTCGGCTCGCCCGGGGTAGTACCACCCTCTCACAGAAAGCCGACGTGAAGTAACAGTCAGTGGTTGCACTGTTGCGTTTCGTTCGGTCAGTGAGAGCGCCGGAGGCCCACATATATTAAAAGGCCAGCAACGCACTTGCGACTCCCCTGGTGTTGCTAGTGTCTATGGACGGCGGTGATCACTTAACATCAGGTGACCCACCTGTTCATTTGCCCTATAATATAAATAAAAAAAATTATTAAAAAAAAAACATTTATAGAGGATTCCCGAATCACTTTGAACGTGCTGAACACTTTCAAATCTCAACTTTTTGTTGCAGAAGGCGAGCAAGTGAACTTTAATACCAATATTCGTGGTCGTAGCAGGAAACTGTTTGTTTGCAAAAAAGAATGCAATTTTTCATCAATGTTTTCTTATGACGTTATCACCGAAAATTATCGTCCGTACACCGACTTTACAGACAACCAATTTTTTTTTTTTTTAATAAAAATTTTCCTGTAATTGTAAAGTTTCACTATTGTCGTGTGTCTTTACAACATACTCTCTTCTTTTACGTTTTAGCAATAAACCAACATACAAAGTGGATATAAAATATTTTGGTCTACATATAAATTAGATTTCTTTATTTAAATAGGTTATTTAACTCTTTCCAGATATGGTGGGTTTTTCATTGAAATTAATTTTTTTTTAAAGTTTATCGAACCCATTAGTAATTTTGAGTTTTTAAATAACTTGTTTTCTTATATTCTTTAATAATTTTAATGAATGTGCTTGAGTTTGAATTACGACATACATTTATTAACATTCACTTGGAATAACTTTTGAACGAGCCGGCTTATCGAAAAATGATAGGTGACATTTTTTGTAGAACGTTTAATTTCCTATAAAAACATATATCACTCATTAGAATCCGTTGAGTGCTTTGGATGCTAAGAAACAAAACAAATAAATGCTAGAAGTGTTTTTTTTAAACGGAATTTAGATAATCCCAGTGTGTGACCTCTAAATATCAATATTAAGAACTCCGGTTTTTACAGGCGTTTTTTTTTACTACATCGAAGAAATAATAGAGTGGTTTCCGAGCAAAATAATAATTGATTTGTTAAAAACGACGACGTTTTAAGGTGCATTAAAAAAAATTGATAGGCGAAAAACTTACAGGTTCGCGTCACCTTTGACCTCGACATGCTCGTAAAGTTCGCTTGCTGCAGACTAGCGCGACGCGTAGTATTGTACGGCCTGTGTACACGTAATATTGCTAATTTGTATCGAGCTTTTCCAGCTCACCATAAGTTTGATTATTCGATAAACTGTATAAAAATATAAATAATTATTACTCAAAGTACCAATGAAACAAAATAAAAAGTCTCCACTTCTGTCGGCAGCACTTAGGACTGCCTCGATTTTTTTTTTTCAAACAGCCTAATATATACGGTAAGCTTTGTTAATAAACTAGCCTCATATTTAAAAATGATATGCTCTAAGAAATTGACACGTTAAGCTTAGATTAGATCTGATCACAAGACACGCTGCTGCCGTAAGGTAAAGAGTGAATGTAACAAATACACAAGTTGGAAAAGGTAAAAAAAAAAAAATTAAATCAAATCTTTTTCTGATTCCAGATGTATATAAAACTGAAAATTGCACCAAAAAACTGAGACGCCTCATTTAATTTTTGAATGGCAATATAGTTAGTTGCTTGCGAACATTTCCAACTTGAGGGAAACGGTTTTACCAAACTTTTCTTAACAAAACACGCTTGTTCATTAAAAGCTTTTTTAATTTTAATATTCAACCGTACATCAGTTGATACGACGCGACGTCGGAACATGCTATCGCTAACCGTACACAATTAAGAATAGTCATTACAATAAATTCGTGTAAAAAAACCATATCTAGGACAGAGATTCCAAAACTGTTTTTTTTCATGAATTGTTATTTTGCCCATACGCACCATGTCAAATGGCTTTTGATGTCTAAAGGATCAATATGTGAACGATAGTGATATCGGGAATTAATTAAGGGATAAGATTAAGAATGAGTTTTTCAGAGGAAGTTTGAAATAAGCACCAATGACAGTGAAGTTGAGTAATAATAGGTTACCATGTTTTCATGTTACATACATGAAAAGTTTTAAATTTGAAAGTGGACGGATACCTATAGGTGTCGAGGAAGACCGAATATGGTATGGATGGACTGTATAAAATATGTGTATAGTTGGGAATGATGATGATGATGTCCTTCTTGACGTATCCGTCAACGGCGAGCCTTGTTACTTTCGGTAATGAGAGCGAATGTGGCTCGCGAAACCAAATTTAGTTTTAAAGGTTCGGTTACAAGCCGCACAGTGTAACTGACCCAAAAAATTCAGAGTGTAGACATAGGAAGGCTTGGGACGGTTCTTTGTGGTGAGGCGTTTTGCATCGAGGTCGTTTAGTCGATAGACCTCAAATCTTACTACTGCCTTTTTAACAGAGTTGTGCCATTCTGACCTCTGTTGCGCATGCTCTTCCCACTTCTGCGGAGGTATGTTACATGCCATAAGATGGCGCTTAACCACATCTCTGTAACGAAGGTACTGCCCCCCAGGCTTTCGCATTCCATGTTTCAACTGCGAGTAAAATACATACTTAGGCTACCTAGATTCACTCATGCGTACAATGTGGCCGCACCATCTCAGTTCGCGAGCAAGTTGTGAATACTGAGATGACATCTGACAAAGAAGTGTGGAAAAGGGAAACGTGTTGTGCTGACCCCACTTAGGTGGGATAAGGGTAAGATGATGATGAATGATATCTGAAATTAACATCCCTCTCTGTGCATCCGCTTCCAGAGTTTCTTATCGGTTTTTCTCGATCACTGGGTTATTTGCCCGAACCGGTGGTAATGTTGACGTTCATAAGTGCCTTCTCAAGACCTGAATTGAATAAAGTACAGTTGATTTGATTTCTCAATATACGTTAGACAAAATATGTGTACAATTAATTCCACCAATCAGATATTGAGAGGTTACAATATGTTTTTAATGAAACTATGAACCTGTAACTCCGCTAGTCCATGTTAAAATTTTCTAATTTAAATTATGTAATTAGACGATGGCGCGATAATGAGTCAGTGCTTAATGAATTTGGACTTCGGAGTTTTCATTGAAGGAAAATATCATGATAAAGCCGTAGTATGGTGGTAGGGCACTTACTAATATCCACCTGGTTAGCTACGAAATTGAAAACCAGGCATCTATAGATGTGTTTCAGCAGCTGCACTCGAGAGCTAGTCTCCCTATAGGCTAACGTGCTTACCATCTTAAAGCACATCAAGTGGCATTGTGATAAAACGCTAAAACCTGTAAAGTATTAAAAAAATCCTATCTCGTATTTATTGTTCTTTAGACGTTACATATTAGTTTTCGAGAAAATGAAAACGGAAACGTATTGCGGCGAATTTTATTACTCATTACAATACCCCAACTATCAAATACGTAAACGCGACCTGCATGAAGCCTATAGGTTAACACTCTGAATATTTCGTTTAAAAAAAAGTAATTAAAATAAAAGAAGAATTTCGAAGGTAAATAACATTTGCCTCGCGGCGTGCATGTCTAACGACGGGGGGCCGTGGCACGTTCTTTGAGAACCTATGAGCTAGCTGTTCGTTAGGTTTTCCCTGATGACGCAACGTTCCGCATGGCCTGTTACTCGACATTAACAAAAACAGAATTGACGTAGAACCAAAATTGTTCATAGAGTATTATAAAAAAAGACATTTTTTTTATTGTATTCTGATTTGGTTTCAAGACATTTCTTTCATTACTAGCCGTGTTTTTTTAAATTATAGTATGACCAAGTGACGTCACTTTATCTAACGGTAAGCACAATGCAAACCAAAGACAAAGACTGTTTTTTTCGAACTAACTAACCCCTGTTAGCCCGACGGGCCTTCACAGCGTCAACGGGATTTAAAGCCGAGTACTTAGGGAACTCGGCCGTATGGCAACAAACTCAAGGGTGCCAAATTGGCTGAATCTCGGCTAGGGATGATGTTTTGAATACAATAACGTGAATCGACCTAAATTAACTACGCGAACTAAGCTAACGACACATGTATGCCTTAGTGAGACACATATGCGTACCTTTATATGCAACGCACGAACGTGTTCATGAATTTTGAATGTAAATTTTGGCTAAGGTTAATTAACCAAAAACGAAAAATAGATCCTTCATAATGTTATCTACCACGTGTGGGGTGCAGTGTGGTGTGTATGTAAGCTAGCGAATACAGTTTCACTGTCTCGCACTAGCAACGTGCTCGAGGGCTTCATTCCGGACATTGAACCTACAATTTAGACACTACTGAGTGAGGCTGCGGCGAGTGTGTGGGAGCGAAGTTGACGGTACGGCCACGGCTTCCTATCAGAGGGTACTTAATGCAGAATTGGTGATTAGTCTTTATTAAAAGCCTAAAACATATTTTCATAAGGAGAAATATAAAGTAAAAGTAAAAGAGACTAATTTAATACGTGAAAATGGCGGTAATAGTCTTGGAAGAGTACTGGATTGCCGGTATTGAAGAATAAAGAAAGAAAATGATAAAAAAAGCCAACTAGTTTATTGATGTTCACTTGTTTTATTTATGTTTCACTTATATCATGACGTGTTTTTACGTCATACCTTGTTTTTTCCTTCGTTATAATGACAGACGTTATAAAGAGTTTACACCGTGTTTTATTTGGTAAATATAAAGCTTATTTGGTAGTTTTTTGGTCGCGTTAATGCATATGACCGATCTCTCAGAAACAGTACTTTTTTTTACTAAATGAAAGCTATATTTCTATGCCCTTTTCTATCCTGCTGACAAAATGTCGGCCACACTCACATTCGAATTTATAACTAGCTGATATCCAAAATTCCTTCGTCTGTGTAGTTTAGTTACTTATAAATCCGAAGGTGTGTTGGCTTGTTCCGCTCTAGCTATTAAACACAGCGTCATGAAATTTTGCGTACCTACCCATTCTCGGCAGTACAGAAAAGGACATAAGGTAGTATACATACAAAAAAAAATGTAATGTTCCCTAGGGATGGATCAAATCTGTATTAACCCTTCGGCTGATTGTTGAGAGCCATATCTCAATATGGCGGATAATTTTTTTAATTATTTTTTTATTTCATGGTTTAGTAAAATAAAGTTCATAGAAATGAAAAAATACATTTTACACAAAAATAATAATATAATATAATATATATACATAATTTGTTATTGTTGAAAGTTTTATAATTAATCAGGTATTTTTTTTAAGTTTATGCTGCCAACAATCTCATGAGGTCTACATTTGTTTGTATGGAACTTAAACCTTTATGATTATGGATAGTCCAGGAGTTAACACGAGCGAAGGAAAACGTAGGTATTATATAATATGGGCTTAAATAATCCTATAATTTAATCAAAAATTTAAACTACTGTTAGCAATGATCCCACTATACACTCAATTATTGTAAAAATGCCTTGTTATTTTTTAATTCAACCCACTATGTTTATGAATTTACTCTATGCTTATAATTGTGTTAGGCGTCGAAGTAATACAATTTCACATAAGATAAATCAATTTCTCGATGCTACAAATTCCCATAGCATAAATCATTTTAAAAGTCGACACACTAAGTGGAGAAATGATTGAAAAGTATTCAATAATATTAATAATCGTTGTACCGGATCCTAATGCCAACGTAACGGTCGAACGATATTAACAGTTTATGTCTGTGCCCAACAATTTCAAAGTCAACAGCCGATTAGACGGTGTGAAATATAAAAAAAAATCTTATAGGAATTTCAAATATATGTCCTTTGCCATAATGAAATCAACAAATAATATACAGCAGCCAAATAATATCCGCATTGATTTAAAAAAAAAAGTCTTCGAATTTTTAGTATAAAAAAAAACATTTGACCTCCTTCGTACTTCGAAAAATGCTTATTCACGTACAAAAAATCTATTTTGGCGGGACCGAGGTCGACATTAATATTTTGGTGGCTCGTGTACGTGTGACACACACATGCATAGAGGCGTTAACACGTTCGAAAAAAACACCGTGTGTGTTTTGAAATAGGGTTTAATTTTCATCGTACAATATGTTTAATATAATTTTGTGTAGTTCCAAATTCAAAACGTGGCACACACGCGCCGCGTGATCGATTTTCGAAACGGCGCGGTGGAACTTCGGGGAACGGGCCAAAGCCCTCCCCCGCCGCCCTTAGTTCTATTACCTCCCCGTTGCTTTTTATGGCATTTTTATTTTTTTCTTTTTTTTTATTATTCGGAATCTTGGAGTCGGCTTCGATTTAACGGCGGACCGTAGCTTTATATTTAATTTCGTATTCTATTACCTTAGCATTGCAAATAGAATGTGTACTATAAAGTCTCCTTTGTAATTCAAATTCAATATATAAACTGTAAATAATGTCACAATATTATGTTCTCCATTATCATAATCAACTATTATGACTTATTATAAAAAAATAACCATGTCTTTCGGAGGTTATTTCGGGTACTACTGTTCTTTGAGTCATTCTGTACTTAGTATATAGGTATATAAAATACTGAATTATTTTGTTGTGAAAACTATCAAAAACGTATAAGCTATATATCTTATTGTTGTCACATTTTTCTTGTAATTAACGTGTACAATGTCCCGGGCGTTAGCTAGTATGTAAAAAAAAATAGCGATGCAGACTTTCAAGGGGAATGTCAAGGTAAATATTATGCAAGTAACAATCTGCGTGACAAAGCTTCGGCTACTAAAAAGTAATTCAAATAAAAAAGTAATAAAAAAAAACAAAATTAATTCCGATAGAGATGCAGAAAAACGTTTCCAGATCTTAGTCATTTCAATAATAACTCGAGATTAGCGTTTCCAAGTTCCTTTGATATGTGGAACTGCTCACTCAGTTATCGTGCTGTATATCTCGTCACCCAGACGGATAGTTCGTAACGCATGACAGTAATGTCTTCCCACACCTGCATTTAATGCAACGACAGACATAACTTCGCAGCAATACGCACTGGTATGGGAATGGCTTTATAATTTTACATTTTGTCACTAGTTAATTTAGTTTCCGAAGGCAAATAACGTTGCTTGTAAAAGTAGAAAACATTTAAAGAACAAAAAAATGATAGCTCAATTATTTGAATTATTAAATGTACTACCTAGACTACTACACAGAAATCAATGTACAGTGGCCAAACATCTAATATTGTTCAAAAATTCATGTGAAAAACTACAAGTGTCTGTCGTACAAGCAGATAGAAAGCAATATTACGAAACTCAAAATGTTAAGTTGAACGCGATTTTAACATTTCACGTTCTAGAATTATCAATAATAAGTAAATATTAAAGTGGCATCTGTAGTTAGTGATGTGGTAGTTATGTAATTGACATGTAATATCGATACAAGATATTATTTATAGCATTAGTTTATAGACACTACATAGATATCTTATATAATATACTAGCGGTACCCGCGGCTTCGTACGTATTCAGTAGAATTTGTAGTAATTGATTCTCTTGTAGTAATTGATTTCTCTTCTTAGAAATAATTTAAATGTTCCCGGTTTTATTACATTAACGTTTTTACGACGTTACTAATTTTAAACTTATACAATATATTTTCGTGATTAAAATCTTTGTGTCTGCCTCTCTTAAACAAAACCTTTATATTTACATTTTATTTTTTACATTTTAGTTGTCATAAGAGCGTGTCTTTTTAGTTCGTTTTGATTATAATGTTGCCGTCGTAAGAAAAATAGTCGCATAGTGAAGTAGATCTAAATAGTTTTTGGATTCAATGTAGTTTGAGAATAGATGCTAATAGATGAACTAATAATTCTATTACATTAGACTAAATCACTTTTCTAAGCGCAAGATAAAAAATTCGCTACGCATGTTAACCCCTGGACAGTTCAAAACCATAAAGTTTAAGTTTTTAAGTTCTATACAAATTTAGACCTCATGAGGTACAGATCAACAGACTGCTGGCAGCATAAGCAAAAAAATAACCGGGTTTATTACAAAACTTTGAAAAATAACAAATGATGTATTGTAAAATTATATTTTTTATGTAAAGTGTATTTTTAATTTATTATTTCATTTGTACGAAATTCTTTTTACTAAGCCAGAAACTTACAATGTACGATGTCATGAATACAAAAAAAAATTAAAACAATGCGCCATTTTGAGATTTGGGTCTTCATAAATCGTCCGAGGAGTTAACGCTCTTCTCGCGATGAGAATCCACAGACGCCACTGTTCCGTACGATACACTCTTCACGCTTATTTAGAAAATGTCGATGTCGATAATTAAAAAATATTTCAATCTCCAACCCTAATTCGACGATAGTTGTTCAATGGCCGCTATCTAATGTGTAACTGTCTAAATAATAAAAATAAATATCTTCCTTGTATGTAAATATAATTAACAACTTTTCCAGTATGGAGTATGTATATATATCTTTCGTTTTTTGAACAAATATTAGGTAAAGACATTTTTTTTAAATACTTTATAAATCTAGCGTTTGACCAGGTTGCCACGTTATCTTGTGTAAAGACATGGAATTTGTGGATATACAATACAATACCAATAGCTATGAAAATGGAAGCTAAAGTAAAAAAAATCTATTAAATTAATTATTAACACGACATATATAACAAACGATGATGTAGGTCGCGAATTATGTTTTTGTATAGAAAAACTTTACAAAAATACTCAAGAAATACTTTATGCAAATTTATTATACATAAAATATAAAATGACGCATAATATAAAAAATGGCGTACGCACTTTCTTTGTCGTATACAGTTATAGACGAAGGAAACGTTATCATACAGCCATCATACGTTGATGAAAACATGGCGTCCGCGTTTCTTGGACGAGTTCAGAGTCGTCGTGTTTTTTGAGACGGGTGACGCGGCCGCCGTGGGGGCACAAGGGAGGTTGGCTTGTAAAAAATTTTATGACTCCGCGTCTGCGTGGAGATGGGTGAAAATTTTTTTCGAATCAATATTTCTGAGTTTCGGCCATGAAAATATTATGTTTCAACGTAATACAGTACATGTTATAAATATGTGCGACAATCAATTACGAAGGCGCCATGTTGAAATAAGCTCACGTATAGTTCGGTGAATCTGTAGAGGCCCCGGGGTCAACAGGGTATGTATGTCAGTTTGAAAAAAAAAAAAAAACTCACATCGAAATAACTTCCGTACAAATGAAGGATTATAAAGGAAGCGATAATGGTTCCGTGATATTTTGGAAGGAACACCGCGTCAATCGACCTAGGTTTGAATCCCTGCTTTCGATGTAAAAAATATTATGTCGATACTTGATACGTGGAAGTAGGGTTTTTTCTAATTTCACCTGGTTAGTTACAACTCTCAAGAGTCTGTTCCGATAGTTGCACTTGTGGTCCAAGTCCCTCCTAGGTTTAGCATTAACCCCTCGGCTGATTTTTTAAGACCCAAATCATAAAATGGCTGATTATGTTTTTAATATATATTTTTAATTTCATGATTTAGTAAAAAAACGTTCATACAAATGAAAAATATATTTTGTATAAAAATTATAATTTTACAATACATATTTTGTTATTTTTCAAAGTTTTTTAATAAATCAAGTATTTTTTAAGCTCTTACTGCCAACAGTCTGTTAACCTATGCCTCATGAGGTTTACATTCGTTTTCATGGAACTTAAAGCTTTATCGTTTTGGACTGTCCAGGGGTTGACTATCTTTGGTCACATTATTTAACATAAGGTGAGATTGTCGCGAAGTGGAACTGTCGGAACACACTTGTACTTGGGAAAGATTTTCAATTCGAGGGTCGGTAAGTAGTCAGGCGGACTTAGATAGAGTCCTACGAGCGTTACCACCATGCTATGGCTTCAACACTATGTTTTCCATTTCCGTAAACTCCGACTCAGTCGCAAGGATGCGAACCTATATCGATAGACACATGGCAAAATCGATAGCTTACAAATATTATCTTTAGACATTATAAATTACTAGATTATGCTCGTGGTTTCGGTCGTGTTCATTTAGATTTAAACAATACCTTTTACCTGGGATAAAAGGTATCCTATGCCCTTTTCGGTACACCTGACGACGTGTATGCATCATGAGATTCGACTGAGTAGGTAAGACGTGAAAGGATAAAAGAGAATAACAAAGAAGCACGCTTTCACATTCATAATAGATATTAATAAGGACAGTGAAAAGAAGTTAGAAATGCGTCTCCCTTTTACATACGACATGTTAAAGAATCGAAATTCGAACTAAGGTTATAAATGCGAACATTACTTTGTTTGTTTGCTTGTAACGCTTCTACGCGTTAACTACTCAACCGATAATCATGATATTTTGTACACACGTTGTCAAGGGTACACAAAAAAACACAAAGTACTTTTCATACAAAAATACTATTCCTTAGAGTTAATTGAAAACTGCATTACAGCGAGCGAAACCGCAAGCGAAAGGTTGTAAAAATACGTTATTCCATTTATGCACAGAAAAGGTTCTTACGAACGTTTAAACTCTACTACCCGTTTGGAAAGAGCATAGTCATCGAGGAGACCCGGCTAGAAACTCGATCTTGTTTATTTTTTTTATATTATTAAAAAACTATACAAGTTTTCACAGTCGTCTGTTATTATTTCTAACGAATGTATAAAGAGGGTATCGTTTCAAGACATCACTATCTTTCAAGTTTTCATTCCCCCCATGTATAATACCTTTCGAACGTACTATCCTGTAAATCGGTAATGTGCATTGGGACTTTGTTGTAAAACCTAACACTGTTACTTTAAAAAAACTACTACAGGTTTTACCGAGCCTATAACATGAGATGGTTAATTTGTGTTTATTTATAGTATTAAACTCATGCCGGTCGGTTATAATTACCCTATAGATTTTATTATAACTCACTGCTAGATGGCGCTGCTGTACATGAACTTTTTTATTATTCAATCGCGCAGCATACAAATTAGAATGAATAAATTTTTAAAGACGAAAAATATTTATGCAAATACTTATTTATAACTCAATTATTACAACAAAAAATATCAAATACTTTAGAAATCACAGGCACAGCTATCAAATTGTGCATTTATATTGTCAGAAAATCAAAATGTTAAAGCAAACGCGACTGCGTGAAAAGAAATGTTTTTTTTTCAAACTGACCTACACTGTTAACCCGGAGGCCTTTACAGTTCCACCAGACTACAAAAGAAATGTCAAAATACCAAGTTCCTATATTTAATAGAAATGGTGATAAAATAATTAATTGGTACACTATTTATATTTCTTGAACAGTATGAACAATTCAGATTAATTCATATTTACTTACTTAAAACTACGTAATTAATATACATAAACGATTTTTTTGAGGTTATGTTTATTGCTACAAAAAACTGTGTAATATGAATTTGCTACGGCAAATTTGCAAGGAATTTATAAGTTGTTGTCATTTTGTTTTTGACAAGCACCAACCTAACTTAACAAATCTAATGCACAATCAAGAGCGCACACTAATAAGAAAATATGAAATGTCATACATAATAAAGTTTATATAACTAAGAATTAGGTAACTCCATTTTCATATTGCATTTTAAAAATTGCCGTAATTAACAATTTAATCTATGACACATAAATTAGCTCATGGTGAAATACGATAAATCCAAGCGAGTTAGAATGACCGTGTTTAATGTTTCATAGGTTAACAATGAAATAAGGCTTTATAGGATATATAAGGTCTTTAACGAACCGAGCGAAAGAAATTACATTGACCTTCCTTCGGTATAGTTTTCCTCTGTGTTTGGAGGTCAGAACTGTTGATTTTTAACTCGGTAGAAAACATAATACGAATTTATAATTTACAATGACGATCTCCAATATAAAATGAACCACCGCGTTGTAAATATTATAAGTATATATAGCTCTTTTTTTAATGGCAATGTCTAGTCAAGAGAAACATATTACCTGGACCTCGATTTTCTTAAGACAAATAAGCGTTGCAAGGTCCATAGTGCTGGTTTTTGTATAACAGCGTCCAAGATACATAGACCTATTTGAGCGTTGAATAAATATGACTTCGAAGTTCTTGCGTCTGGATATGTCTACTAAAGGCCTTGAAGCATTTTATCATCAATTGTAGGTAACAATTTGTCGCTAAATGGAAGATTTATGGAAAAATTCTAATCTATTTAACAATAAATAAATACTTTTTTATTTGATCTTGGTCGAGGAGTTGTATTATAGATTAATATATTCGGATACTTTTACATTTTTCGTTAAGATATCAGTCAATTAAATGTGGCATAAAGATGCTAACTTTACATGGTGGCGCGACGCGATCATGGCCACAGAGTATATTATATAAGTTATGGCGTTACTTCTGGAGTCTATTTCTATTACCCGCGACCGATGCGATGTGACGGTTTGTGTTGTCTTTGGATTTAACCCCTCGGCTGATTTTTTAAGACCCAGATCTCATAATGGCGGATTATGCTTTTAATAATTTTTTAATTTCACTGCATCGTACATTGTAAGTTTCATGGTTTAGTAAAAAAAAACGCTCGTACAAATGAAAAACTACATTTTACAAAAAATAATAATTTTACAATAATACATAATTTGTTATTTTTCAAAGTTTTGTAATAAATCAGGTAACTTTTTAAGCTTTTACTGCCAACACTCTCTTGACCTGTGCCTCATGAAGTCTATATTCGTTTGTATCGAACTTAAAACTTTATGGTTTTGGGCCGTCCAGGGGTTAATATCAAGTGATATTCTGTAATATTGTCGTTAATAATACATAAAGATATGTCGATAAATCACTTGCTGTAAACTGTACACTTCAAAAATATAAAATATTACATGTTTTTTCGTCATAGAATCATAGTGTGTGAGGTTATTACAAATTTATCCGACATTAAAAGAAGACATGTCCAATAATTAAGTGTTGTTAAGTCTGTCTGTACTTATGTATAAAAATAAATGAAATGTATTTATCTTTAACTTCGAAATAAAGATATTTTCTTAAATTAATATAATTATTTAAATACGTTACCAATAACAAACGTTTTAAAATATTTCTTTTGTTTGTTTGTCTGTCCGGGACAATCTTTGTAGGCCGAATCCATTTTGACTAGACTTTTACCGTCACATAGAGGACTTCTCAAAGTATTATTCAAGCTACATATCAATACACTTTTCCATATGAATTAGTAATGACAAAAAATAATATATAGAAGAAAGTCGAATATGAATCCTAGATAAAACAGGTTAATTTCATGAAAAAACTGAAACATTAGCACAAAAACGAAGTCACGGGCAAAAGCTAGTAACAAAACATTAACGTAGTTCGCATGAATGGAATTGGGGTCACTTCTATCCATAAGTATTAAATTCTCTCTTCGTGTTTATCTGTATGTTCGCTTATTACTTCCAAACTATATAACTAACTTTGATACAGTTTTCACTATTGTTTAGAGAATTTCTTCCGGAACGTTTATACGTATAATACGTACATATTATATTGATACAAAACAGAAAAGAGATGATGTACACTAAGGCAGTCGTGAGGAGTTCTCGTGCGTTTACATTGGTAACGCTGACTAAACGTTACGAGATGCATCAAACTTATGTACTACGTAAGTGTTCGTCTTAAAAACGCCTAAATAATAAGTCTATCTGATAAAAATAACTCACAGTAATCATTTTTATCTTTAGATATGTTATTAAAAAATATATGTTTATTTACAATGCTAACGCCAAATGCTATAATAGGATGTATCAATATGTGAATGATGGTGACGAATGGTGCCCCTCTCTGTGCCTCCACCAATAACGAATGCAATTATCTATGTATATAATTATTTTCTTCTTTTTAATCCTTTTTTTTATTATTAACGTGGGGAAATCCCTTATGGATACCCATTCTCCCGGGGGGAGAGAATGGGTTATGTCCGACTCGCACGGACTAAAACCCTACGGTGTACCGGCCTCCGCTTTAAGTTGGGGCGGCATGGGACCGTGCTAAGGCTATCACATGTTTGTCATGTTGTGATGTATGATTTGGCTTAATTTTTACGAACCCTGCTTGGAATTATTTTTCACTACCACTATAACTTCAATGTCAACGTGGATATTTGACTCTTCGATAACAGGTGATAAGGATTCCAATGTCGCGTTTGTGTACGATGTATCCGTGAATTGCACCTCCACAGGCTCTCGTTTTAGGTCCTGATTTCTTCCTGCAAATCTGGTTCAGAAGGTTCACTGGCGTATTTTTTCCTTTTCTTCTCACAAATGTCAGATATTGATTATTTGGTATTTTCTTTGTGATTATTGCAGACACAGTAATTTTAAGGAAACGATGTATATAACTATATGCGTTATAGTATATATGAATAAACACAGTTCGAGTTTGTTGCCGGTTCTTCTCGATGACTGCGCTTTGCCTGAACCGGTGGTAACTTTGACGTTTATAAGCGCCTTCTCAGGGCCTGAACTGAATAAAGTATTGTAATGTTATGGGTTCGTCATCACCGGAGATGAGTTTATGGAGCTAAGTTTTACAGACCTTAATGGCCTCAGTGCAATCAGATCGTAGGTCTGTGCACCACCGTAGGGGAAACAGCCCCCGAGAAGCCGTACCGATTACGTCACTCGAAGTACACCGTTATTATGATTTAATATATCTCGCAGGCGTTACGGTAAACTGACATGAAACCAGAGTCATGTTGAAGCTTAGATTGTTTTTGATACTTCACAATTATTAGTTAAGATAGCTCACCCCGTGTCAGTTGCGATCCGAACTAATATTGCGAATGACAAACGAATTTAAAATTGTTCTTATAACAGTCACAAAACTATTCAACTTATTCTCCAGTCTCGGTCAACGCTCCTCCTTTGTGTACTCTTCTCCCCCTTACCGTCTCTTAATTTCTAAAGCAGTACCTGCCATAAATGTGTCTACTGGTGACATCTATCGGTGCCATGACTTAATCGGTGGTCATTACGGTATTTTTAATTATGAATGCTATTTAATGGATGTGATATAAATACTTACCCAATAAAATATTTTAGATACATTGGGCGTCTAATTTAAATCAAAAGTTAAAGAAATTACAGTATACAATTTCAATCAATATCTTAGATGAGCTCACAGGTGTTAAAAAAGTGGGTATGCATACGATGAGTATACGAAAGAAGTGAAAATTTCTTTATAAAAAGTATAACAATAAGGCAAAGCCACGCGGTTTTCTCAGGCAATCGCCCATCCAAGTGCTGACATTTGCTTAACTTCGGTTACCGGACGAGAATCGGTGGTTTCAACACTCTACCCGACACAGTGTTTATACTCATCGTTTTTCGTCACACAGAAAGGGTTGCGGATCAGAATTTCAAAGCCCTCCCATAAGAAGTTTCACTTCAATGGCACGAAACAAAAAATCTTGTTACCTACTGTGAATTTTCTATGACTTCTATAAATAAAACAACGACAAAGAATGGATTTAAATTGTATGACTGTTTATAACGCCACATACTTTATCTATATGAAGCTGGGGCGGGTCGTTAGTACACAAATATGAAAGACGTGTAAAATCGCAATGCATCTGAACCAATGAAATTATAAGCACCTTTTTACTTATAATATCTTGATCTGAACGAACGTGACTGATGCTCAAAGTCACATCCGCTAAAAGTGTTGCAAACTTTAGCCTGTA
Source organism: Antheraea assamensis (assembly GCA_035772565.1). NCBI lineage: Eukaryota > Metazoa > Arthropoda > Insecta > Lepidoptera > Saturniidae > Antheraea > Antheraea assamensis. The sequence continues at coordinate 217,245 of JAQQSE010000250.1, forward strand.
GATTATTAAGAAAAATATCTAAAGGAAGATTGAAACCTCTGGAATACTGTCACAATTTGATTTATACCTCTATCAAGAATAACGATTTTCATAAATCTATATTTGCTTAAAATAATCGAAGTGATAAGATTACAATGTCTGCGTTTTTTCCCAGGCTTCAATGACTCATATATAGTTTATTTTTAACAGAGATATCTTCAATGTTCAGATTACCCGTATTTCTTATACAAGTCATATAGCATTATTTACCAATTTATTTTTGTACCAATGAAGTTGCTTATTGATGAGACTGTTGGCAACCCTAAAAGTGACCTCGGATCATTTCAGTAATATTTTTATATTATTATAAAGAATTCAATTTTATATGTTCAACATTTTATTGTTTTTAAATTTAAAAATAAAATCATACATATTTAACAAACGACATTTCGAATCTTCGTTAAGTTACTATTAGAAATATGATGCAATCAATATACTTATATAATTTAAAAACATTACTAGTTTTAATCGCGGCTCTGTTTGCGTGGATTGTAAAATTATTTTCAATGTTGCATCTATTTAATATAATAGAATATATAGTCTATGTCATTCACTGGAAAAATGATTAAAATCGATCCAGTAGTTATGATTTATTCATTACAGCCCGTGGCCCGCACGCGTTCAATTTGGAGTAACCTCAAAAATAACAGTATTTCTCCACTGTTTAATTTATGTTATTATACATATAAACCTTCCTCTTCAATCACTCTAGCTATTAAAAAATCAACCCGTATCAAAATCCGTTGCGTAATTTTAAAGATTTAAGCATACATAGGGACATAGGGACAGAGAAAGCGACTTTGTTTTATACTATGTAGTACTATGTATGTATAACAAAGAACGGTACTGAATTTGATTTAATCAGTAAATGCCTGACAGTGAAAACGAAAACCTATATCGACGGTGTCCCTGAACTCTGTAATTGAATGTGTATACATTTGTAATACGCTTTATAGATTAAAATCTAAAGCGTTTGACCACAATCTCATCTAATGTTGAATGGCAAAAGGGATGAAAATTTGTACGAAGATTCGTCATTTGTGCGTCTGTTACTTATTTTATTATATAAATAGGTATAAAGTGTCGAATATAATAACTGTGTACGCGAGAAATTACTAGTAAAATATATCTCATTTATATGTGTATGCCAGATTCGTCTGTCGGATCATCAATGTCAATATTTCTGATGAAAAACACTTACTTCGGCTTTGTTTCTGTCCGCAAGATATGTTTATTACTTGAACGGAACGGAGTGATAAGATATCAATGTGTGCGTGTGTTTTTTTTCCCAAGCTTCAATGACTCATCTATTGTTTATGTGTAACAACGAGATCTTAGTGGTGGCGACCTATTTATACTTATATAATATGCTTCAGGATTATAGTCCTATTAAGTTTGGATATTAACTCTAGGCTTTTAACCACTCAATATACAAAGGGATGGAATGCCTGTTTGCTACTTTACAATTTAATTCCTTATTTGTTTTAGTTATAAGCACTCTAACGGACAGACAGATGTCGCTTGTTATAATATGCATATAAAGATAATATAGATTAGATGCACGTGTATTTGATAGACAGAATAGATAGATAGAGATTTAGTGTATTAGATCGACGGATGATCCGAATATTTTTTAATAAAGGTCATTAAAAACAAGAAAAAGTATTTAAGATATATAATCTTTTATTATGAAGGATATTTCAAACAGCGTGAAATAGGTCGTTGCCTTATTTTGTTAAAAATCGTTATTTTAGACCTGGCTATGCCCGCGACTCTGTCCGTTTATTTACAAAAGACGTTTTAAAGTGTTATAAGAGACCATTTAAATATTATGTGGACACTAAAAGGAGCTTGGAAGGTCTATACTTTGCTTTCCTTTTAATGACATGGGAGATAGGGAATCTGTATGGTCATTAGAATAGCAATATTTATTTATACACTGTAAGGTATTTTATATTTGAACTTAATAAACGAGCCTACACCTTCCTCAAAGGCCGGCAACGCATCTGTGATGCCTCTGGTGTCGCAGGTGTCCACGGGCGGCGGTGATTACTTACCATCAGGTAAGCCTCCAAAAAAAAAAAAAAATTTGCTACAGGTGTATTAAAAACTAGCTGTTTGATACCCGCGATTGCGTCCGTGTCGATAATTATCTTAACAATATATTTTGTGTATAGAAGAAAGACACCACACCGCTAACCCCACTTGTCCACGGTAAGGAAACAGAAATTGCTGAACGCGTTTTTTTTTTATATTCTAGGGGGCAAACGAACAGGTGGGTCACCTGATGGTAAGTGATCACCGCCGTCCATAGACACTAGCAACACCAGGGGAGTCGAAAGTGCGTTGCCGGCCCTTTAATATATGTGGGCCTCCGGCGCTCTCACTGACCGAACGAAACGCAACAGTGCGGGCGCACTGTTACTTCACGTCGGTTTTCTGTGTGTCGGGTGGTACTACCCCGCGCGTCGGGCAAGCCGACCCATTCATTCTGAAACCAGTAATAGCTTCAGCGTAGCTCTACCACCTACAGAACATTAGTGCTTTAAAAAATAATAGTTTCTTAAAACGTTAATATCCTCTTATTAAATGAAACTGATTCTAGATAAAGATCGAGTCTTTGAGAAAAAAAAAAACAACAAAAAAAAAATGATAGCGATCTCTGAAGTTGTTTTTGTGATGCGCGCATACTACGGTGGACCTCTAGCATTTTATTTTTGTATTATTTATATAGAAAATGTTAATGAGTCGTAGTGGTCTAGACTTTTGACCAGTGGAATGTGAATTCAATGACCGCAGGTTCGAACCCCAATGTAGCATTCGCGTACATTTACTGATTTAATTTAAAGAAAATCATCATGAGGAAACCAGAAGCTGAGAAATGTTCTTTTAGTATCACCGTATGTGGGAAAATATAGAACTGTTAATTTCTCAGAGCCTGAAATCGCTGGCGTGGTGATTATACCCATACCTTCTCTCAGGAAGAGACCAATGTGTCTCTTATAAGCTGATGTGATAGTTTCGTCAATATAATTGTAAGCCAGGAGAAGGGGTTAAAGTTTTGCTTACTTTTGCTGACAAGAGAGGGTTAAAACTGACTACAATTGATATGAACAAACTGCTTATTTGCTTAGACTATCGTTGGATAGAGTCACGTAGAGCTGGACATACGAGTACATAAAACAAATGACAGGTATCTTGAGTAAAATGGCGTTGTCTGAACAACAACTAATAAAACGCCATCTTCCGATTATTCTAGGAGCAGGCTTCGAAAACTTGGGTATGTTTTTCGAGAGCCTATTTTAAAGAAGTTATGCTTATCACTACATAGTATAAAACAAAGTCGCTTTCTCTGTCCCTATATCCCTATGTATGCTTAAATCTTTAAACCTACGCAACGGATTTTGATGCGTTTTTTTTAATAGATAGAGTGATTGAAGAGAAAGGCTTATATGTATAATAACATAAATTAAATAGTGGAGAAATACTGTTATTTTTGAGGTTACTCCAAATTTAACGCGTGCGGGCCACGGGCAGTAATGAATAAATCAAAACTACTGGATCGATTTTCATCATTTTTTCAGTGAATGACATAGGCTATATATTTTATACCCGCGCGAAGCCGGAGCGGGCCGCTAGTTATATATATTTTGCACCAACAGAGATATTGCAACATCATAAACATTCATCTAATACGTTTGGAGACTTAATGATTTTTTTAATAATCGTCCTATTATATTTTGTTACATTTTTATGTCACCGCAATTATTCTAGTGCAAAATTCTTTAGTTGCGTTGAGTAATTTTTGGTAGGGTGAAACTTACTGGTTTGCGTCACCGATGATCACGACATGCTCATGACGTATTGCGCTTGTGCCAGACTAGCGACGCGTAGTATAACGGCCTGTATACACGTAGTATTCATATTTTGTATCGAGCTTGTGCGGCTCATCATATGTTTGATTAATTAAAAATACATATATGTATATAATAATATATACATATATTTATTGCTCGGAGTGCCAACAGATGTAAAAACCAGATTAATGTTAATAATTTTACAAAATATTATGAAATGTATATAATTAAAACTAGAATTGATTTATAAATTAAAAAAAGAACACAGTTATTCCATTGTTTCGAGTTTTCACTTCTGTATTCAGAACTTATGACTGCCTTGGCATTTTTATTTATAGGACGATATTTTCAACGACACAACCGTTCTATAATTTTATTACAATACTCGCTTTCGCACGCGGTATTGTAGTACTTACTATATTCATGTATGAAAGGTTCACGATGATCAGTTCAGAATATAAAGCGTAACAAACAAACCTACTTATATTCATATTATTATTAGTTAGAATAAACAGATAAATTCCATTTAAATAGACAAATCCATTAGCGATTTCGATGTGAATGGATAGCAAAAATAATTTAAATCGATTTAAGATAAATCAGATGATTTTATAAAACGCATGTCACCACACTTAGGGTTGTCAAGTTGTAGACTGCAAAAAGCGAATATAGTTCTATATTGGCCGGATATTTTCACTTAAGAGCCGGACAAATGCTTTTAATAGCCGAAATATAGATTTTTGTAGCTGGATATTTTTGTAATAAATCTCGGTTTTGTAATTTGTTCTTATTTATTTAATCGGAACGGAGCAAGTAGTGTAGATGGATAGTGTGATGGTAAGTGTAGATGAGGCCGACGATGAATCGCGCTTACCCACTAGGTGCCTGTTCAAAAAAATTGATATGTTATGCGCGTTACACTGAAAAAGAAGGGAGTAAAAAGAAACTGAACATCGTTAACCGATTTGTGATCGGCTGTATCCGAGTCAAAAATGGTCGTATCGAACATATAAAATAATATTTTGGAGCTCCAAGGCTCTAGCTTTTGATTAAACTGCCATATATATAGATGAAATAGCCTGCTTATTTAGCTTCAATTAACCTAATAGCTCAACTTACCTAATTTCGCGCTATGCCGCGTAGATATTTGATATTGAGCAAAAAATTTTTTTCCTCCATCGTATTCAACCACCTATATCTCAGCAACCAATGGAATAAATTTCCTACAGATTAGATTCACACGATCAAATGGGGGTAAAAATGTAATTTTTTTTTTGCTCGTACAATTCTTATGTATTGTCTATTTAGCCAGGGTCGAACAAAATAGAAATATCTGCTGCAGGCGTTAGGCCTTAGGCAAAGGTGTGACCTGATAACCCGAGTTACAACTGCTTAAGGTACAACGTCACAACTATATGCAAACTCCGCAAGTCGAAAAAAAGGTGAGTGGAGATAACACTACATTTTATTTTAGAATTTTAATTAGGTATCTTTCAGAATATAAATAAATTTAGATTTTAAAATGTTAAATTCAAATCATGTACTTAAAATCCGGGCGATGGAGTGACTGCCACATATTACAATAACACATTTTTTTTATATATATTATCTGCTCGTTTATCTGTTTCATTACGCTAACTTCCCAAACTAGCAGATGAATTTTTCATAGGAGTTTACAAGAACGACATGAGCGTATCACGGTGTAACATATCTTAAAACTTATGTAAATTTATTTCGGATATCTCAGAAACGGCTCCAACGATTTTGGTCAAATTTTGTATTTAGATAAGGTTTTGCTTTCTAAGTTTATTTATGTACAACTCTTTTTTGAATAAAATTGCACTTTACAGAAAATTACTATTTTTTATAACTATTTGTTATGTCATATAGTGACCAACCGTCTTGTAAATTTTAGCGGTACCAGCGTTGTTGCCAATGGATTACTTCAACAATTTATGAGATGGCGCTAAATTACTTCACCCGAATACGAACATGTTCGGCTTACATTCAATAGCAATAATGCAATTATTTTCATAACCAATCGACCGAAGCATGGCTTCCTAGGTACTAATCTTTATTTAATCAAAATCAAATCTGTAAATCTTAATTCAGAAGTTTAGACGTCCTATATTAGTAAAGCAGCCAAACTCTTTGTTCATGTTCCGAACTTAAGATTAAAGAAACTTTACGAATGTAAAATTATAAATCGATAAGATTCGATAAAACTATAAGGCTGAGTTGCACCAAAATCGTGGTTATTGTAATTGTTAAAGTTAACTTTAACAATGACAAGACTTGCTAACAGTTACATTTGCCAAAACGAGTTGCACCATCAAACATTTTGTAATTGTTAAAGTTATTAGGGTTGCTACTTCAATAAGCCAATTAGCCCCTAAAATCGAAAGGGGTAATATATTTTACTTGGCAGGACTTTGTTATAAGTGTCACCAAGTGTCACTATTGTTATTCTGTGACTGTCAACAGATTTTTGATGACAGATTTCAGATGTCAACGACAAAACGTTAGCGTTTGTCGTCCTGTGGACATTTGCCAATTCTAGGAAATTAATTTTTTTTCTTTCTAAGACGCAAATTATCTTCAAATATATTGATTTCGTCATCGGAAGAACTATTTTCAGTTTCCCACAGGATTTCTCTTAGCAACGACATGATATTATAAAGTTTTTTCTAGTGAACATGACAACCGATTCAAAAATTGACATTAACAATAACGGTAACCGGCCAACATGGAGCGGTAATAGTTAACGTTAAATCGTGACGTCATTTTAACCATTGTCAATTGGTGCAACCTATTTTTTGCCTAACAATAACTTTAACCGAATTTTTAACTTTAACATTAACTGGTGCAACCGAGCCTTAATCTTCAAGTAAGAATTGAATGCATGAGTGAATTAAGGTGACAAGCGGTATCTTTTTTATATTCCCTACACACCGTTTATGCCGCTTCTCTACGGGAAAAAAAGACGTTGTTGAAAGCGTATGGCTTATTAAAACGTTAACAACTCTATATTAAATAAACATATCGCGATAATTTTTACATCTTTCCGTAAGCAAGTATCTAAAACAACAAAACTAAAAAGTCTATTATATTATTTATTTACATAGATCAAATATATAACCCAACTTTGAAGCGCATTTTTATAAAATTAGAACCTTGTGACATATCACCTTCAACCACTCATGTCTTGAATACATACAAACGCTCCAATAAATTCGTTCCGTCGCGAGAAAGCTTTAATAAACAACACTCTTTGTGTCTAGCAACACTGATACATAAAAAAAACAACATTTTCAAGTTTTATACTTCGAAAAGGTAAACAAGTTTTCGAAGTATATTTTTATCTCTTTTCTCCGCCATTTTGAAAATAAATAATACGACAAGATTCTTAAAATATGTAGCACGAATGAGTTTTAATAGTAATCGCAGTTGATGGGAATAAGTTCGGTTGATTTTATTATTATAGAAAGAAGAGTTGTGTTTACCGCTATTCGTAAAAATATGCTAAATACGTATATATTTTCAACTAGCTGCCCGGCCCTGGATTCGCACGGAGCACACCCGTGAAGAATATGAGACCAAATACACTAATTTACAATAGAAATAGAACGCTTGTAATACACAAGGCTCCGCGTTCGCGTTCTGTTGTACGGGTATTTAAAAATACCTTTTTAAAAAACAAGATTTATTACACAATGTATATATTTATTATTTTAAACAAGTTCACAATTAATTATAGTATACTGATTAATAAGTAGGTTAAGACTGTCACGGACCGAGTCTGAGAAGGAACTGATGGGTGGTATTAAGGATCGTCAGAGGAAAGGCAAAAGTGCTGACGCTAAATACTAGGAAAGGTGCTAGGTAAGAAAGGGTATAGTTTTGTGGTGTTAGAGAAAGGTCGGCATATTTGGGTACACGGTTCGGGTATAACAGTTCGCATATTCAAAATGTACATCAAACGTGAACGAAGCCGTTAGCAAAAACTAACCCTAATTTATATTATGAACGAGAATGTCAGTTAGTTTACGGAATATAGAGAAGGACGTAAGAATAAATCTACAATAACGCCGGAGAAACCACGAGCAAAAGCTAGTATTATAAATAGAACAATGTAGGAAATTATTCCTATTTCTTCTCTTTTCAGAGTGTCTTTACCACGTAATGGAAAAAAAAATACCCTTATAAAAAAACCACTTCATTATCAATCTTTTCGTCTGTCCGTCCGTGTGTCAAAGCTCGTTTCCGTAAAACGAGTTGAGGTTATAAAATTAAAATTCATATCTAATATAAGGTCTATGGTCTCACTCGTGCTGCTGTAAAAAAAACAAGTTTATATATTTATGGACCCCATTCCAAAATTCCGGTATCATTGACCGCTTATTAAAACCTTAGGGTACTGCGATATACAGTCTTAAACGTGTCACAAATAAGTTTGTTAGCAACAAGCGACGGTGGTTCAGAGGTACGCGGACACCTCGTCCATCGTCCTATATTCGAATCTCTGAAATTAACCGAAGCTTTTGGTTTAGGAAAGCATCTCGATGAATCTAAAGTATGGTGGGCTTTTTCTAAGTCCGCCTAGTTTTAGCTAAGCCATCAAGTTGAAACTCTGTCACCAAGTACCTTTAGGCGTACCGCTCTTTCCTAACGTGATGAAAATATACAAATTACATTCTAAGTTGAAGACAAAACGCTTGAGGAATTTCGTCCCTAACCACACATTTATGTAGGTGGTAGAGCTACGCTGAAGCTATTACTGGTTTCAGTATGAATGGGTCGACTCGCTCGGGGTAGTACCACATTCCCACAGAAAGCCGACGTGAAGTAACAGTGGTTGCACTGTTGTGTTTCGTTCGGTCAGTGAGAGCGCCGGAGGCCCACGTATTTAAAAGGCCGGCAACGCACTTGCGACTCCCCTGGTGTTGCTAGTGTCTATGGACTTCGGTGATCACTTATCAACAGGTGACCCAGCTGTTCGTTTGCCCCCTATAATATATTAAAAAAAAAATATATATATATTTTTAAATTTTCTTTCAAAGCACTCTTTTGTATTATTTCTGTACAACTTTAACTAAATACCGTTACGCTAAACACTTTATAATAATAGCCTTTTGACAGTAAAACCCGCTATACACGGTACATGACCTGTTTATCCGTTGGTAAAGTATTTATGATCTTTGTATAAAGTCAAAAATAACTTTAATCAATTTAGGCCCTAAGAAGGCGCTTATAAACCGTCAAAATTACCAACAGTTCGGAAAACAACCCACTCATCGAGAAGAACCGGCAAGAAACTCGATCGGGTTTATCTTTTTAACATATGTAAATGTATATTTAAAATACATTACACGTTATAATCGTTTTAGTGGAGGATGCATAGAGAGGAGTCAATTCCAGACATCACCATCGTTCACCGTTTGACACCAAAATACACTTGACATGACGCTTATAGTTACCTAATGCTTTCAATAATAGTGACGTAAACTGTTCTGCTATCTGAAACACAGGAATGTATAGTTTAGGTGGCAGCGGTCATCGCGTACAATCCAACTATTCTCAAGTTAGTTTTTGATATGTGGAGTCAATTCTAGACATCACCATCGTTCACCGTTTGACACCAAAATACGCTTGACATGACGCTTAAAGTTACCTAATGCTTGCAATAATAGTGACGTAAACTGTTCTGCTATCTGAAACACAGGAATGTATAGTTTAGGTGGCAGCGGTCATCGCGTACAATCCAACTATTCTCAAGTTAGTTTTTGATATCTGGAGTCAATTCTAGACATCACCATCGTTCACCGTTTGACACCAAAATACGCTTGACATGACGCTTAAAGTTACCTAATGCTTTCAATAATAGTGACGTAAACTGTTCTGCCATCTGAAACACAGGAATGTATAGTTTAGGTAGCAGCGGTCGTCACGTACAATCCAACTATTCTCAAGTTAGTTTTTGATATCTCCTGGGTTTCTAGTTGGCATGAATTTTGCGATAAGGTATTTGGTATATGTCAGTAAAGAGATAATTTAAATGTAAGTGAGATGTATAAAAAAATGGTGGGCGAATAAATTCATTTATCTATTCTTATACGTAAGAATAACTGACTCAAGGACATATCAACACAGAGTCCAAACTACTGCGGCTAGGGGCGTAACAATTTGCATATGGCTTCCATTTATCTTGTATGTGTGCACTAGGGATTTATAGAAAGTCAACCCCCAAAAGTGGTGAAATAAGAGATGAAGGTTACTATGAAAATCCGTCATGTTTCCCGTCAGTCAATTATTATTTTTAAAATAAAGAATCGAAAATAATTACTGCTTAGAAAAAGCACGGGAAGTCGCGGAAAATTGTTAGTTGTATATACAACGTAACATTATGTATAGAGACTGGATTGTAACAAACAAAAATGAACACGCGTTTAATACAACTTTTAAACTAAACAGTGTCTACAAATTTAAACCTAGTTGAACACATGTTTAAAATACTTTATTACAAAAGCGTGTCACATCTGTCTCGAACTAAACATCTGGATTAAATTTTTTATGCAAGCAACTGTGAATACCAATTATCTAATCAATCTCGTTATTCAGAAACGTTCCATTATATACAGATACTAGCAGGCCTGGGAGACGTTGTCCTGGCCTTATAATAAAAAAAATTAGCTTATGTGCATGAAACGCTTAAGGCGGTTTGACTTTTTCCAATCATATTTCAACCAACTTACAAAAAACCTTAACAAATAATATACCTAAACCTTCCCCGTGAATTACTCTATCTATTAGCGAAGACCGCAATACAATCCGTTCAGTACTTTGTGAGTTTATCGCGAACATCCAGACAGACAGACAGACGCGGTGGATGACTTTGTTTTATAATATATAGATTTTTGAGCAGATTTAAATTAAAAAAATTATAATATTTTTGGTTTAAAGAAAATGATGTCATTGTTAAAATAAGCAACATATAAATATAAATATTACATCAAAGTGCGTAAAATGGAACAACAGTATAATCTCAGATGAAATACATTGTCAAATGTCAATAATGTCATAATAGTAGTAATTATGATTTACTCGTGAATATCTAAAATTAGTTAATTTGTTTACATTTAACAAATTAATATACCCACGGAATTCATAATTTTCTACGAAACGTCTTTTGGCGCCAAATAGAAATACAATAAATCACAACAACAAAATAAGAACTGTCAACTTAGTCAAGTGTTAGACAATATTTAAATTCAAATTATCTATATCTCTAAATAAATGTGAGACACCCTTTATGATCGAACTTTTTTAAAACAAGTATATTCGGCGTGGATTGAACGTTTATGTAATAAGAACGGTTTATCTCCAACCTCATGTTCACATATATTTTCAATATATATAGAAGAGTTAATAAGAAATTCGAAGGCTAAGGTTTAGTGTTCACTGGTAATGTTTATCTAATATTTTTTTTTAACGAAAAGACTGAACTTTTCTCTGAAACAATTACTACTAAAAATATCGAACAAAGATCGTCGTCGATGTGAAACTTTCCGATAAACTGTTAAAAATATTTTGAAATAGCTGTTGCCCGCAGCTCCGCATGCGCTTTTTTATAATTGGAATATACTTCTTATAAGATCAGCTATCTGTTAGTGAAAGTTCCGTGAAAAATGGTTCAAACGTTTTGGACATAGTACTGCAAACAAAGCCATGGATAAAAGCTAGTCCAAGATAAAAAATCTTTAATTACTTTTTATAACATTAGCTATCTGTCAGTGAAAGTCCCATAAAAATAGGTCTAACCGTTTTGGAGATAGTACTACAGATAAAGCCATGGATGACAGCTAGTCTAAAATAAAATAGCCTATGCCTAATGCCTATGCCTAAGCCTAATATCACTGTAATTTTAACTATCTGTCAGTGAAATTTCTGTCAAAATCGGTCCAGCCGTTTCGAAGATTACCCGGAACATACATACAGACAAAAATTTTAAAAATTGTATTTTTGTTATCAGTATCGTGTATACGTTCATATCCAATCAGTAAAAAGTCGTTATTTTGATATTACATACAGACACTTCATTTTTATTATATGTATAGATGAACGAAAACGAATGATTGAAGATAACCTTAAATCATGTTTTTTTTTCTATATAAATAAATAAAATCATAACAATTTATTATTCCATTTATTGATATGTTAATTAAGTACTGATTTGAATGAAAACTTATAAATAACCAAAATATGACTATTCTTTATTGTTGTATATTTTGACACTATTTTTCTATATAACATACATAATTCAATCTTTTTATAGTGCATACAATCCGGTCTCTAATTAATTAACAAGTAATATTTTGTTTCTATGTCCACCTAATAACCATATTCAACTAAATACAACGTCTAAATTTATTCGTAACCTTAAAAAAAAACAATAACCGGTTTTCCCGCGCTCTGCTCGCGTGTACGGATTACCTATTAATGAACTGCGAGCTAAAAATAGCGTTCACAAAATAATGTTGCTTTCTAAATTTGGCCCGAACTTACGTCATCTAAACTTACGGTATTGAATACCTACGAACGAAAAAAAAAATATAATACGAGTGTAAAAACTACGGCGACAAAAACCGGACGGACACCATTGGGTTAGTTACTGTTTATTTATAAGTACTGGAAGCGACAGCATGCCTATATTCATTTTATTGCGTTTTGTGGTGCATGGACCACATTTCTTTTTAACATTAGGACATAACACACGGACATTTAATTTCAAAATTGTTTTGGTAACTAAGCTACTGAAGTTCATAATCTAAATACTATATGATATGCGCGACTTCATCGGATTTGTCCTGCGCATGCACAAAACACCGTTTGCCCCACTTCTCCACGGCAACACGTAGTGCTTACACACATCATAGTTTCTTAAAACTGTTTTAACTTTATGCTAAATGAAGATATTGTGTTTTCTTTTTTGACAAGGACCAAGTATCTAAGAAATAAAACTAATAGAAATATTATCAAATTCGAGTTAGTAATTTTTGAGTGATGTACACACAACGTAAGATCAATATCATTTTATTTATGTAAAATTTTATATTTAGTGACCTAGTGACTAGTAAATTTTCTCTGCACAGAAAAGTCACCTATGTAAACAGAAAAAAACCCGGAGACCTTTCAGCTCAATTGTAAGGTTTACTAACTATTTATATTCATCAAAATTATTTTTTGATATAACCACTGTGTAATCTAAGTGCATGTGTAAAGAAAACGATTATATTTCAAAATTTACTAATTTGATTGTAGAATCATGGTTATCAGCCATTTCGGTACCCTCTTCACCTCTTCTTCTGATTGAAAGCTAAGATCAGACTCAACTTTTAGTAAATGAAGCCTTAGTGACTGAAAATAAACAGCAATTAAAGAGGAGATTAGTAATACCTCTATGGTTAGCTAGTCCCTTTATGTTGAAAATCTGTCTCCAAGTACTTATATATATGTAGCAGCAAGCTGCACTTGAGAGGCAGTCTCCATCTTCATGTAGCATGTTCACCTTAGATGCATCATAAGTTAACATCTGATTGGATTGTTGTCAAACGCAGAACCTATATAGATTTTAATTGATACCCGCCCATTTAGTTGTATCGTCGAATAAACTGTTAGTCATAAACCAAAATAGCAGAGGGTCAATGGAATCCATGATCGAGCCTCAAACAAATTGTATTTTAATTACACACGTATATATAGAGAACCAGTGTGTTAGAACCTGTGGTTGGTTCATTTGCCGATGCATTATCGACGTCTGTGCTTAAACTTTTATTTAAATTAGCTCTTCTAGTATAAATTGTAATTCAATGTCGGACAGTAAGTTTTTACGTAAGCGCAAGCATCGCGTCGCGGAACTCCGCACAGAGCGCTTCAATTTTACAGATCAATTATAATTTTTTGAGCTTTGTTTTATTCAACGTCACTAGTTTTTGATGCTGACATAAATTAGACGTTTTTAATTTTTTTTTCTATTATCCACCTCAGTCGAGTCTGGGCTTCGATGGACATTATAAAATTCTTTCGCTTCTGATCACAGTGTATTCTAGATATAGGGCTTGGTTAGTTTTACAATAAACATTTTACAATTACAATAGTAGGTAATTATTGTATCCAAATATGGTGTAAAGATTCTAATATTATGTTGACATAATTAGCTTAATCATTTTTCTTAATCCTCAATATTTATATGTCCAATATTTTTTCAAATATTGGAGTAAACACAAAAAAAAACGAAATGACTGACTACATGGTTTGGCGTACAGGTTTCAATCTGTTTTTCATGACACGAACCCCGTAACATGTCAAATGATTTCGCGACTCCTTACCTTACGCGTTTATTACCCTCCGTTGTTTGTTACCTGTATTTTTATGCTACGACCTGATTTTTGTACGAATTTAATAATCTGGACAACATTTTTATTTATTTTCATGGGTAGGTATCGGTTAAATACAAAATTTAATTCAGTGAAATGTGATAGTGACTCATAGGTATCAATCAACTTTTGAAGTGAAACTTCTTATGGAAGGGCTTTGAAATTCTGATCGGCAACCTTTCTGTGTGACGTAAAGTGGTGGGGGTAAACACTGTGTCGAGCAGAGTGTTGATAACACCGCTTTTCCTCCAGTCACCGATGTTAAGCAGCTTCGAGCACGGTCAGTACTTGAATGGATGACCACCTGGCAACATCGCGTTACGTTGCTTAATATTATATTTTTTTAAAATTGAAATGTTTACCTGTAATATAAAAATTTCACTTCTATCGTGTGTCTCTACGACACATCCTGTTTTTTTTTTAATATTTGTATTAAAGCGTAAATTTCCTTTAATTACATTTTATTGATAAAAATATTATTTTGTTGATGTTAAGGCTTCGCGACCCCCCACGTCTTCCTTATAAAGTCTTGGTAATTCCCCAGAGGGTCGCGACCCACACGTTGAAAAACACTGGATTAAATTATATACAGGACAATTATTATAGCATTTTGAATTGTTGAGTTTTAGATATTCAGGGAAAAAGGTGACGTGTAATAGTTTTTCTTCATATATGAATGTCTATTCTCTCTCTAAATTGCGTCTAATCAAAAAAAGAGTTACACGTACTTCGGTAAATGCGCACGTTACACTTTTTTGGCCTTTCTCCGATTTGTGTTTCAGGTAGTTTAGACCTTACGTCGGCAATATTTTATAGCTGTTGGTACAGATTTCAAAGAAAGAGCGCATAGACTAATATTTTTTATCTTATAAATTAATAAGTAATATATTTTAACATTATTTGTGTATAAATGAGTCAATTATGACTTACATATGTACTTACAATGTATTTAAATGTGCATCAGTAAATTAACACCTGGACTGTCAAAAACCATAAAGGTGTCAGTCCCATACAAACGCATTTAGACCTCATGAGGCACAGGTCAACAGACTGTTGGCAGCACAATTTTAAAAAAATACCTAATTTATTATTACAAAACTTTGCAAAATAACAAATTATATATTATAAACTTATAATTTTTATGAAAAAAAGAAAGAGAGAAAAGAAGTAGTATAAATTCAAAAAGAAGTTCGTACGAATTTAAAAATACGTTTTACATAACAATTATAATTTTACAACACATAATTTATTATTCAATGTTTTGTAATATAGCATATATTTTTTAAGCTTATTCTGCCAACAGTCTGTTGACCTGTGCCTCATGAAGTCTACATTCGTTTGTATGAAACTTAAAGCTTTATGGTTTTAGACAATGCAAGGGTTAAACAATAAATATAACCTATATAAACAAGGAGACATGTCAATAAAAGACAGTAGGTGAGGGAGTCTCGTTTGAGCAGCGGCCGAGTGCGCACGCGCCCGCTCGCAGCTCTGACGGTCCGTTATTTCGGCAACTCGCGCGCAGTTGTCGGATATTTTCGTGTGTGTCCGGAAGTTTAGTGTGTTCGAGCGGCTACTGTCGATCGTACGCTCTTTTCAGAGCGACGGTGCACCTCCATTAGTGCACCATTTAAACCGCACTTTTCGGTGCGAAGCCGTGCACACTGTTTGCAGTGCGTCGAGTCGCCGTGCTACGCGTCGTGCCTCGTGCTGCGCTTCGAGAGTCGTGCAGCGCGTCGTGTGCCGTGCAGAGCGTCGTTCTTCGCGCCGCGCCGTGTGCAGTTTTTGAAGAGAAGATTCGCGTTCGCGTCGCGTCGCGTTTACCCTTTGGCCCGGACACGGATTGTCCGTTAGATTTGAATTAGGCGCACCCCCCTGCCCCTCAGGCAGGGAGGTTAGTCATGTCTACCCCCGCGACCCCGCGTGCCCATCCGGCCCTTCCGGCCGTTGATGATACCGTCCACCTCGAAGAACTGTTGCGCTTCCACATGTTCGTCGAAAAGGAAGACCCGAATCTCGTCACGGAATACAATAGACTCCGGAAAGTCTACGCGCGCAACCCTCCCGGTAAGATACCGCGTTGTTTCTCCGCGAACCCTTTCGCGAATCTCCCGGACGACCCGTTCACGAGGTACTCGGAATTCGATTCCGATGACGACTCTGACATGGACTACGATACAGTCCCCGCGACCGCGCCCGCGACCGTGCCTGCGCCCGCGACCGTGCCTGCGCCTGCGCCCGCGACCGTGCCTGCGCCCGCGACCACGCCCGCCGATGACGACGGTTTCACAACCGTCACGCGCCGCGGTAAACGCCCACGCGCCGCGATTCAGACCGATAGCGACTCTGCTGCGGGACGTCCGACCCCAAAGCAGCCCAATATAGGTGGCGCTCGGGTGCCCCGAGCCTCTCCCACGCCCTCTGCCGCGAATTCGGCTCGAGCCTCGGCTGCGGAACCCGCGGTCGCGGCCAAGAAGCCACGCCTACCGCCTCCCGTCACCTTCCGTGACAAAGCTCGATGGGTAGAGATTTCTGAAGACCTTAAGTCGAAGGAAATCGTCTACAAGTCTGCCGTCAACACTGTTGCCGGCATTTCTATTCGTGTCTCGACCCCCGATGAGCATCGCGAGCTCACCAAATACTTCAGGGAGCGTAAGCTCCCTTTCTTCACCCACGCGCTCGAGGAAGAGCGCCGCCTCCGTGTCGTCATTCGGGGAGTTCCCTCTGAGCTCACCGAATACGACATCTGCGATTGCCTGAACGGTCAGGACTTCCCAGTCCGGAGCGTGCAGCGCATGCGCCACCCCCGTACGAAGGCCCCCTTCAACCTGGTGTTGGTCACTCTGGACCGCTCCTTGGAAGGCAAGGCTATTTTCAGCCTCAACTCAGTTTGCGGCCTGTCCCCTGTCTACGTCGAGCTTCCTCGCAAGTCCCAGGTACCCTCGCAGTGTCACAACTGACAGGTGTACGGTCATTCCGCCCGACACTGCCACCTGCGTCCCAGGTGTGTCAAGTGTCTCGGGGATCATTCCACTAAGGAGTGCCCCCGCACTCCCGAATCCGTCGAGCCGCCGAGCTGCGTCCTCTGCGAGCAAACGGGTCATACCGCGAACTATCGCGGGTGTCCCCGTGCGCCTCGCTCGACTTATCACCGTCGCGGCGGTCGTGCGACCCGGTCCAGGGCGCACGGCCCGCCGACTCGGACGAATCGGCCTCCGCCTCCGCCCATACAAAGCCAGAAGGCTTTCCCCGAACTGCCGGGCACATCCAGTGCGCCGGCAGCATCCGCCACTCCGCCGAGCGCGCTCTCCTGGCGCGTAAGGCCTTCCCCACCAGCTCCCTCGGCTCCTAAAGCCAAGCCCCAGCCCCCAAAGGCTCTGTCCACTCCTGCGCCACCTATCGCGGTTTCAGCTTCGACCTCCGGTATAGACTGGATAGCTCGCTTACTCTTGGTACACGATGTACAAGAGATAATCGCATTTAACGCGTTAGTTAATAGTACGTCTGAGCTCGGGCTCTTAAACGCTATCTCCGCTTTCCCGGCCGTCGCGACCACGGTACAGCAATTAACCCGCGCCGCGCATAAATAAATTCGCGTAAATCAAAATATCAGATCGAACCCGCGTGTTCATACATAATAGACCGATATATTAGGATTTGTTACGTAATTATTTAGTTAAATCGGCACCGTGCCGTTGTACTTTATTTTTTAGCTCGATTCCCTCTCAAAAGATGCGTGTTTGCGCCCACGCCCGCGACTCTCTCTGCTCACGCCTCCGTGAGCGGGGGGTGAAGATTCGATCCCGCACACTCGTCGCGATTTTTCTTGTAACTGCTCGAGCCTAGGTAGTCCCTCGTTGTGGAGCCCTCGAGTATGTTACTCGCGCGAATACAGTGATTTACACATGTTCTACACTTACACGATCACCCCACACTCTTGCACATCTAGGCACTCAGTGGTGGGCTGTTTTTTTGCCCTTTTCGGACTGAAATAGGTCACATAACACAGTAGTCAGATACCAAATACACATATACATTCGTGAAACATGCATGGTCACACATGCATTTTTCACGAATTCATATATGTGTATTGCATGGATAGATAGCTTAGCTAGCTTAGTTAGTTCGGGAATCCGGCGACAGCTCAAGCCGAGGTGCACCGAGTGCCCTTGAGATGTTTCGCCTAAAAACAATCGGGTGAGTGCCCTAAGCGCTCCCCTTAGTAGTCCGGTGGAACTGTGAAAGCCTAATAAGCTGGCAGTGTAGGTCAGTTCGAAAAAAAAAAAAAAAAAAAAAAAAAAACAATAAAAGACACTGTAGTCCTTATATATAATATAATATAAGATAGTACAAAATTAAACGCTGCTGATCTAATATATCTATTTATTATTATTAAAGTAAAACTATGTTACATCGCCTAAAATTTTGTCGTCTATCTATCGCATGTCGTGTAAAGCTGGCCGCGGAGTAGGGGCAAAATGAAAGGCGCTTGGCAGAATCTTATCTACAATTGGTTTCCCATAATCATTCTCATTTTCCAATTACCAAGTTACAATTAAAAACGCAATTTTAATACCCTAAATTAAATAATTTTCAAGTGAATGCCGACCATGCTAAAAAAAGTTTCACTTGTATCTTGCTTTCATAAAACTACACAATTATTTTTATATTATTATGACAATATTGAGACTGCAGTTTAGTTGTATGATTACCATTTAATTACATGGTTGTGCGTACAACGAAGATTTAGTGTCATTTTTTTTTGTTAGTGATGTGATGCCGGGGAGGTTCTTGAAGTGTCAAATAAGTACACAAAGTACATCTCTGGGCCGGAGCGCCCCAATGACATCTACTTCCTTTTGACCGAATCCAACGGACAGCTGCTCGAATCTCTGACGACCGGGTGCATTCCTTAGGGCTCGACACTTTGGAGCTTCGTAGGGATGTTGCGTCTCTTTGAGTCCTTTACAAGATCTACCACAGAGAGTGTTCTGAAGAGATGTTCAGACTGATAGCTGCCGTTGAGTTTCATTACCGAACGACTCGCCATAAAACGAAATGCCATTGATATCATCTCGATGGTTGGAAGTCGTATACTGTGCGGTTCTCACGTGCGTTCTTCCCGCGTACGTCGGCCCTCTGGAATGAACTCTTCCGTGAACTCGTTTCTGGACCAATACAACCCACAGACCTTCAAGAAACGAGCCTACTCTTTCCTCAAAGGCCGGCAACTCATCTGTGATGCCTCTCGTGTCGCAAGTGTCCATTGGCGGCGGTGATTACTTACCATCAGGGTTACCGTCTGTTCGTTTGACTTCAATCGCATAAAAAAAAAGTATATCCACCTGCCGACACTTAAAACACAGTACAATAAGTACTAAGCCTATATATAATAATTATGCAGCATTTTCCAAATACAATCATAACGCCTCTAATCAAACAGATGTTAGAAAAAACGTGTCAGACGGCCCTGAAATGGTGCCGAGTAAAAAATTAAATAAAGACTTTCGAGACGAAACTGTAGTTGGTTGCGTCATTTCGTAGATTTTTTCGTCGGGCGACCTTTTCGAGTTTTTGTTTTTCACATCCCATCATCAGTTTATTTTGTTAGAGGCCCGAGCGGGCGCGTGGGGTTGCGGCCGTTTTCTATTATTCATAACCAAAAAGTTACTTGCACATTGATACTTCGTATGATATTTCAGCTTCATTCATAATTAATACACACACGTTTTGCTTATTATTTCATGCTACTGTTTCCTCACTTAAAAATAGATTAACACTTCCATTCTTTCGCTAAGTTTCTACTCTTTCGAAATACTGTTATCAACTGATTGTAACTTTTGTCTTGAATATTTACTTCTATTTGTGAATACTTATAAATGGCCCTCAATGTAACCTACTCTTTGTTTCATAATGTTAATTTAGCTGTAAATTTTCCTAACAATTTATATATATATATATATGTATAAAAATGAATTGTTGTTCGTATATCTCGCTAAAACTAGGGAATGGCTGGACCGATTTGGCTAATTTTGATCTTGAAATATTTGTGAAAGTACAGGGAAGGTTTAAACGATGAGAAACATAAACAATAAATAAAGGAAAATATTAAAAAATACCATTTATTCTTCGAATACAAAATATTCCTAGCTATGAAACATTTGATTTATTTTGTCATTGTAGAAATAAAAAATTGTCACTCGGTTGTCAAATATTTTTTATAGGTACGTTCAGAAATTTGTCTGTTCCATAGCTGTAGTATGAGGTCCGATCTCTTTGGTCTGTTTTGTTCGAATACAAAACAGTTCTGTTTCAGAAATAAAAATAGTACATAAGAATGCTTTAAATTGATTAAGTGCATAACAACTGTGTCGCATTTATAATGTAAATAAAAATTTTGTATTAAGTTTTCGACCACATTTTACACAAATATATATATAAGTGATACGAAGTTCACCGGCTCATCTGGTTGTAAAAGAAAATAAATAAATTTCTTTGTTAAAAGGTAACAAATAAGTTATAGGCACGATGGTAAATAATTACCGTCGTTTACAGACAACTGTTGTGTTGTAGACCAAGACAATTCTATCCAATTTTTTTAACCACCAAATTTTTTACTTTTTCAGAGTTTTTGAAACTTTAATTACGACGTCGTCTAAGATGGGTGTATATGCTAAACCTAGACGAGTCCTGTGTTGTAGAAAATCGGAGCAAGCATTTTATGAAATAGTCTATTTTAAATTATGAACCTTATTGTGGCCATTTTTATATATTTTGTAGGTGGTAGAGCTACGCTAAAGCTATAACTGGTTTCAGCATGAATGGGTCGGCTCGCCCGCGGTAGTACCACCCTCTCACAGAAAACCGAAGTAACAGTGCTTGCACTGTTGCGTTTCGTTCGGCCAGTGAGAGTGCCGAAGGCCCACATATTTAAAAGGCCGGCAACGCACTTGCGACTCCCCTGGTGTTGCTAGTGTCTATGGACGGCGGTGATCACTTATCATCAGGTGACCCACCTGTTCGTTTGCCCCCTATAATATAAAAAAAAATACATATTATTTTCACGCCATGTTGAACATGTCTCTATTATCTAATCTAATCTTATAACTACTCAACCGACCATAATGTATTATCGAAAACAAGTTTTCAAAGATACACAAAGGAACATAGGGTGATTTTCTGAAAAAAAAAGTACTATTTCTGAGGAATAGATTTAATGTACATTAAGGCGAGCGAAATCGCCAGCAAAAGCTTGTAATCAATATAAGCAAAATGATGGAGGCATGTAATTGTGTGATTCGCGCAAAAATTACTCCGTACATTTTGATCAAATGTTATTTCTTAGACACTTGGCTAAAAAAAATACATCTCCGTTATATAGAAGATTATTAATGTTATAAGAAACTATGAGTTTTATACACACTAAACTCTCAGTAATGTGTAAATTCTGGCCGTAGAGTAGTAGGGCAAGCGATGTGATACACATGCGCCGGAAAGGGGAAGTAAACGAATAACATTGTTTACAATGAAATTTTACAAGTATATTTTTATTTTCAATTCCCTTTTTTTTTCTCCAAACATAAAATATGTAGTCAAGAAAATAAACAGTGTAAACAAAGCCGCGAATATCAGCTAATGTAAAGTGTGTGCACTTCTCTGTATAAATAAATTCTAATAACAACAATTATATCGTATATTAGTTTTATCTACAACATTTTTCATGTGTTCGGGTTTTTTCTAAACGCGAACAAAAAAATATATATTGGTAACAGAATATCTGAATCTGAATATTATTATAGGTAATATTTTTAATTTGATATTTTTACTTGTGTCTATTCTATTTTGTAAAAAAAACACGCTGTATACGTGGCTCTGCTCGCGTTTATTCCGCAATAATTATTCTCACCTCGTATTTTTTTTTGATTACACTTTGTGAAATGTAGAATTTATATAAATAAATAGATAGCGGTCTAAAACTATAGTTTAGGTTTTTTACTTTGATAAATTTCGATCATGTTTTTTTAGTTATACTTCTTAGATATTCAGTCCTTATCTAAAAAAAATATCACAATAGCTGTACTTAACATCAAGTAATTAAAGTTGAAGAAAATTACGATTTTTATAAGCACTACGCCTGCAGTGATGTACTCGTATGTTTTTTTTGCTGTGGAGAAATGAGGCAAGCGGTGTGTTACTTATGTATTTTCCTGTGTACATAAATTATATTGTTACAATAATAATAACTAGTATGGAATAATTTGTAGCAAATCAATCACTGAAAGCTAAATATATCTCGTCTATAAAATTTCATTAAAAAACCGGTCAAAGGATAATTAAATACATACAGACAGACAATAAAAAATTATTTAAATGCCAAATTCGATATCACTGACTTGTATATCAGATATCCATTAGCAAATATTTAATAATAGTCATGTGCAAACTAAGTTATTAAGTATATATGTATCTCTTAATATAAATCTGGTTAATATTTGAAATAGTTTTATTTTTGTACTATATTGTATCTGTGTGCGTGTGTGTCTATATTATGTGCCATGTTAATGTAATTTATGTCATCATTACTAAAGAGTTTGTTCGCAGGAATCAGATTGGAAATATTATATTATCTGTTTTTTAAATAAAATAAATATTATTTATAACGACAGGTATTTTTAAAAGATCCGAATTGCAACGATCGGTTATTTTTAGGGGTGTGCGAATATTCGAATTATTTGATAGCGAATCGAAACGATTAATTGGAATTATTACAACTGTTCCAATTAATCAAATCATTTCAATTTTGTGAACAATTCAAAGTATTTTAATGATCTTAACTAATTAGATATCTGTCAAAAACTACATATATATATTTGTTAATTGAATTATTAAAACAGCGAAAAAATTTTTGTATTTTTCCTATAACTATTGGTTTAATAATTATTCCTTATTTTAAAAATATTCGAATGGTATGTTAGTAGAATGAATTGAATATTCAGTTCGGCGCTTATTATTTGATTCGATTCGAGCATTATTCGCACACCCCTAGTTATTTCCTATTTTGTAGAAATATCTTTAGATAATAATAGGAGGACCGGCAGACATTGTCTTGCCCTGATAATAAAAAAATATATACTTATGTGCATGAAACGCTTAAGGCGGCTTGACTTTTTCCGATTCTTTCAACAATTCAACCAATTTACAAAAAAAAAACCTTGATAAATCATATACCTAAACCTTCCTCTATCTATTGGTGAAGACCTCATTACAATCCGTTCAGTAGTTTATGAGTTTATCGCCAACATCCAGACAGACAGACAGACAGACAGGCACGGCGGACGACTTTGTTTTATATGTATTGATTAACTGATATTAAAATTTTAAAACACCAACGTATTGTTTGTCTTTTTGTTTTCTTTGAACGCGCTGTTCTCTGTAACTAACAAGCAGATTTGAAAAGTTATTTATGCATTTAATAATCTACTAGGAGCCGCCCGCGTTTTCGCTTGCGTCTGTATAAATGGCGCACTATACGAGTACTATGGCTGATGTTTTTCTCCAATTTACTTGACATTTATCGTTATTGTGTGGTAGGTAAAAGAATATATTTGTAAATTATAGCCTGTGTGTTATTCTGACGCATGTGTGTTACTGGAGTCTTACCAAAATTCATTTGTTAGTTTTTGCATAAAAGTGTAACATACATTCTATCCATCATCAAAAATTTTATTGATTACAATATTATCTCTTCTACATTTGTTAAATGTAACGTTAATCAAAAACCTAGCTCCATTCTATATTACCTTAAGCGCCAATGTTTACATTAAGAGATAAGAGGCGCTATAAATCGAAAGATTATACATAAAACGTCAAATTTGAAACATAAATAAACCAAATGACATTTTGATTTCGGACGCCATTTTGAAACTAGTGATGGCCATACTTTCGATGAAGTATCGATAAAGAAATTCTTATATTGTTTATAAATTAATATTTATTTAGTTAAATTTATCCCAAACAGTGAAACTATGAGTATTATATAGGTGTTTATGTTGAATATTATTGAAATAAACATATTATTACGAATACTTTGTCTATGAATAAATAAAGTTATAAATTATCATATAAATCATATTTGTGTTCTTACTGCTCTCTAACTAGTATTCTTATATTAACATTGATGAATTATTATAAAAACTAACACACATACAGACAAAAAAAACAACTTGTCTAGTGTGTCAAAAGTCACTCACTCCCTTAATTAACACGTGCAATCAGGAAAAACAACAAATATATATGTTCTATCAACGTTTCATATCGAAAACAATAGCACCATCATACAGCATTACATACATAGTGTCTTGACTGCCTTCGTCGTCATACAACTACCATCTCTCGCAAAACTTAAGATCTAAGCTAGCTAAATGACGTAACAAAAAGTACCTAATTCATTTCGTTTGTTTGTATTTAACGTTTTTATGAGGTTTCCTTGCCTTTGAAAAAGCAATTCAACAGGCCCAAGGTGTAAATAAAATACGAATTTCGTTTCAATTATTTATTAATTTGTTTATTTACATTATCAAAAGATTAATACATGATTAAAAACGTCTCTATCTCGTTTTTCTCTTAAAATTCAGGCGTAACATCTTCACCGGTCAAGATTTTATCTTTTACTGCAATAAAATTTATAGCAATAATAATCTCTAAAGTCGCACTTTCAATAAATCGTATAATATATTACGATATGCCGTAATGATAATAATTGAATAAAAACATCGATAATTTTATCGACAGTACCTTAGCAAGCTTTTCGTATCAAATTACAAGCAATCATAACAAAAAGAAATGTAAATAAATGTTTCTGTAGTATAAATATTTACATTAGCATAATATGAAACTGATTATACAAGTAATGTTTCACTTGAAAGCCTATGTTTGATAACAAATCACAAAAGCCAGCTAAAAAAATAAAACAAAACATAAAACACAATCATTGGTATAAAAATGAACAATGGCGTCTTTATCTTACGTGAAATGTCAAAGACAGTATAAACCATAAAAAAAATTGTAGGCGGTGTAGGTGTAATTTGATTACATTCGATAGCAAGGTACTTTCAAATTCACAGGCCGGCGGATCTGAAGCTGTTCCTACTATACAAGTTAACTATCCGCAACTTCATCTGCGTTGTCTATTGTTTTAATATTTTCAAAGAGAATACATTGTGACCCACGAATGCCCTGGAAACTAAAGGTGTATAAAATTGTTATAAACCTAGTTACGCTGTATGGATCCGAGTACTGGGCTACGTAAATCAGTTGAGAGTTTACGTGTGGCAGAGATGTCATGTGTAACTAAAATGGATAAGAATGAGAGTGACAGAGAAATCGATGAGTAATAGTTTATCATGGTACGGGCATGTCATGAGAAATGAAAGTCACGTAGTTAGAAAAGTTTTAAGTTTCAAAGTGGGTGATTATAGGAGTAGAGGAAGACCGAAAAAGGTATGGATGGATTATATGGAAAACTATAGGTGTATAAAAGGTGTGAATACTGATATGACATCTGACTGAGAAGAGTGGATGATGAAAACATGTTGTACCAACCCTACTTAAATGGGAAAAGAGTAAGAAGACGATAATAAGGAGGAATATTAAAAAAATAATTTAAAACAGAAATATACTTTTCTTATAAAATTCTTTGTAATAAGTGTATTTGACTAGGTCAATGGACTTGCGGTTAGATTTATTTGGGTAATGGTTTCGTTTTCCCTCTCCTGCGCATACGCACCGCACCGTTTGCCTCCCTTCTCCACGCCAAGAAAACACGCAATATTTTAATGAATATATCGCGATATTTATTTTTAGATATGGACCAAGTGTCTATGAAGAAAAATTAAAAAAAAAATCGTAGTTTTTCGGTAGTATTTGAGTAATGCGTGCACAACTGTAGACCTCACATTTTATTGATATGGTTAATCGAATGTTGCCTTGTCAGAGATCAATAATAATTATAAAATTAAATAATTTTGTCATGTTGAGAGGGTTGAAAATTTGGAATTATCTGGTCCACATCAAACTTTTGTCCGCTTTGAATATAGTTGCGCAGAACACAAATACAGCTGTTAAAACGCATATAGTATAATAATTTGTTATGTATTCAACTCTTGACCGTATTACGCTCAAGCCCAACATTACGGCTATTTTCAGAGCGTCCAAAAAGAATGATGAATATTGTATGTTCTAACAAAGGTAAGTTTATCCGCCATATGTTTTTAGCGCGAATCACGGAAATAAAAACGCAATGAAGCCATGAACCACCTTTTTATTTGTTACAATGAAACAACAAATATAAATTTGTTTATATATATCTAAATACATACAGTTTGAAGGGGATAAATACATTAATGTCATATATCTAGACAATCCCACGTCCCACCTGGAGGATGCGAAGCGATGCTACACGTTAGCGATAAAATATTTATTTCTTAGCATATAAAATGAGATATAAAGCATCGCCACGTAGAGTGTCCCACGATTACAAGCTATACGATCGTAAAATGAGCATATTTGGTTGTAAAAGAACGCGTGGTGGGGACGAGGCAACATAAATTGTGTAAGGGAAAATATCGGAAATTATTTTAACATTACAAGTGGTACGTTAACAGATATCAAACGAAGCTTTAAAAGAAGACAGAAAATATAATATTCGACGGCTTTTACCGGTTGCACTGATGGTAAGGTGGTCCAAGATCTCGGTAATAGTAAATATATTTTCCCTTCTACACATGTACCAATGAACGTATAATAAAAAAAAAAACAATTTAATTTAAAACTAAAAGTGTCTAGTACGTGATATGTGTTACGATCTTGTAAAGCGGATCGTTAACAAACATTTCATTGAATAACTGTGTGTAATGAAAATATTATATAGCATAGATATCGCATAGCTCGTTATGGTACGCGTGGGCCATGACGTAATTTACATGAAACCTTGCCTATTATTAATCAGTTCTTTTCCATTATTATTCGACTTGCGTGCTCAGAATACACCAGCGTCATCATGGCGATTGTATTTATTGACGTCGGTGTGTGCATAGCACTTAGCGACAAGATCCCAAAGCATAGTTTCTAGATAATACTTCTTTTTTTTTCTTCGTTAATCTGTACCGTGTTGCTGATCTTTATTTTCTTCTATTTATACATATAGGCAAAGGGACCTATCCCATAGAGCCAATAATTGTAACACTAGAACAGTTATTTTTTTTTTTTACTATCATACCTAACATTATTAAACTGATGTTGCTTTAATTATCTACTATTTCTTTTATACCACCAAAATATCAGTCTAGATTCATCTCCTCGGATAGGTCAAGAAAGTACGCCTAATTTTTCGAATCCATCTAAAACATCAAATTAAATTGAGAATAGTTAGTATTCCTATGTTTCGCAAAATTTGGAAAGTTTCTAATATTTTCGTGTAATGGCGGCCATATTTTTTTTATCCACAGAAAACTTAACAAAACTTTTGGGGTATCTATCTAGTTCATTACTCATTCCTTTCGTTCGTACCGTACGACGAAGTTATATACAGAAATTTTTAAAATACGACTTGTTTAATACACCCCAAAAATAAAAATCGCATGTAAAAAAGCCGACACAATGACGTCACAATTTTATCTCACATTTCAAACCAACGCATCCGTTACAAATTATAACAATTAATAGTGATAATTGTTGTTTCTACATTTTAAAAACATTATTTTTACATGTAATATTTTATTTAATACCTTTTTATTAAAACAAAATTGATTAACAATACATTTGAGTATAATTCAATAATTATCTTAGTAGAGGGGGCGGTGTTTGCTAGACCCCGTTTTATTGCACATTACAATAAATAAATCAACAATTCACAATGGCCATGATTTCATTAAATCACGTGGTTAAACAGGACGAGGTACCCTCAGACGTGACGGGTCAGTAACACGGTACAAAAAAAAATGCGAATTTATTTTGTCGCAAGTCTGCCGCTGTCTGCGATTTAATAGTCGTCGATGTCGTACAAGTTGTCGATTTCTTCGTCTTCGAGCTGCATCGACTGGAAATCGACCTTGTAGCGGAGGAGACCTGTAAAAGTACATAAAACATATAAATAATAATTACCTACGATTATTTTATATATGTATACAAAAGACATAAAAGAAACCGGATTATTTGTAAATATAAAAATAAGGCAGCGCCACGCGCTAAGGGTTGGAGATGTTGGGTATTAACAAACAAGAATGATTCTGTTCATTTTGGTTCGTCGCCTGTCAGCAAAAGTAAGAAAAACTCTTAAACCCCACCTTAATATATATAACCTTGATTTAATAAAAGCCCCTCGGCTGATTTTTAAAACCTCATAATGACGGATTACATTTTTAATTTCATCGTACATTGTACATTTAATGGCTTAGTAAAAAAAAGTTCGCAGGTATGAAAAAATTATTTAAAAATACATTTTACGTAATGATTATAATTTTACAATACATAATTTGTTACATTTCAACGTTTTGTAATAAATCAGGTGTTTTTTAAAACTTATGCCGCCAACAGTCTGTTGACCTGTGCCTCATGAGGTCTACACATTCGTTTGTATGGAATTTAAACCTTTATGGTTGTTTTGGACAGTCCGTGGGTAAAGACATAGGGAGATTTTTTATTCGGAAAACAAAGTACTGACTCCGAGGGATAGATCAAATCTACATTAATGCGAGCAACGCCGCGGACAAAACCAGTTTTTTTCTATATACATAAATAATTACCTTAACAATCCTTTGTTAGCATGTAAATTAAAATTCTGAAGGTATCAGTTAAATAAAAAACTCTTGACGACGTATATCCATAACGATTTACTAAAATGACTTCAATAATATAAATGGCATATTTTTTAAATAGGGATGGAGGATTGTATTTAAAAAAATAAAACGTTTATTAAATCAACAATGACTGCAACACAACTTATGAACAAGATTTTTTTTTAAAGGTATCATCATCTTTAAATAACATATGATTTTGTGATCATAAAAAAAATCCAAGATATATCTTTTTAATACTTTAGAGTCTTATCTCATTAGGACCCCATGGAGGCGCCACCGTGGTGTCTTGAGCTACCAAGCGAGAAACACCAAAACAAACATCAGGATTATTAATTTTTTTTTTTTTTTTTTCGAACTGACTACACTGTCAACCCGACAAGGACTCCACAGTTTCACCGGCCCACCAAGGGGAGCGCTTAAGGCACTCTCCCCGATTTTATGTAGGCAACCAGCACAAGGGCGCACGGTTTATTAGTTACAAAATGGACGTCGAAGAGTTATCGTCCATTTTATAATTGACAATACTGGTTTTTCTCACTTGGTAACTCGAGACACTACGGTGACGCGACCGGTAGTGTCGCCATGGTATCCTAATGAGATAGGGCCCTTACAGGTTTTTGCTTTGACCACAGTCCCATCTGATGTTAAATGATGTGGTCTAACATGGTAGTCATACTAAACCTAGAGGGGGACTGGCTCTCAAGTGCAGGTGGCGGAACACACCAACAAGTGCTTGGCGACTGATTTTCAACTTGAAGGGTGTAGTTCCATTTGGTTAGATTACCACAAAACTCATGCATTAATTCTGGTCCCCCTGTATAACGAAAAAAATGCTCAGTTCCTTGAAATTTGTTACACACTGTATAAGGAAATGAAACTAATAAAAAACATGTTGCAATCAATAAAAGTTATCACGTTTTTTTTTTTTTTTTTGTATTTTATTTCGTTTATATTTCAGAAAAGCATACATTTCCAAACCACCTTAATACATACCGACTTAGACCTTAAAAATTCAAAAGTACATAGACGTAACTTAAAAACTAGAATTGAAGAGTTCTACCTTATTAGAATAATCTAAATTAAGATCTTTATCTAATTCGCAAATATCACTTTAAAAAAGAAAAAAAAATGTCGTTTCCAGATAGCCAAGCGGACGCCTCAACTCTATATAAGAAAACAAATGTAATTATGTCGTAATATATTTTGGTCCTATTCAAATATCTTGACATTACAAATTATTAACAATCGAGCCCTGTAAATCTAAGCATGTGGTCTTGTCTCCCCTATGAATGACGCGCGAAGTAATCGACTAAACAATCTAGGGATTCCCAAACTTAGTTCCCAGTTCACGGCGTAATTACTGTGCTCCCTAAGTCTAAACATCTATAAAAAACAAACTCACAAAACATGGTCTTATTTAATTTGTAATTTTTTCTAGTGAAGAAAACAGAAGCTGTCTACGGCGCCTTAAAATACCGAGGTGTATACTTTGAGAATCCCTGACCTAATCTATATAAAAACGAGCGAGACAGATGTCGGATAACAAGCGTCCCATAGATTATAAATATATTTAATACGTTACGAGGATTACAATTCTTAATTCGAATTATTTATAAATACAGATAAATTTCAAACAGTGTAAATAGAATGAACACTTTTTAAAATAATAATTATCTATGGTCTCTATTTCTCTATTGTTTAATGTCTTGCTTACACGCCTAGTTTCAAATTAGTCAATTTTTTTAAAAACAATAACTTGTTCTATGTACTGAAAATGTTGAACAGTAAAATATTACTTTGTGAACAAATTACACTATATAAGTACGCGTCAATACTTCAAGAATACGAAAACCTACTTGTAACCAAAAAAAAATGTTAAGCAACGGAATGATATATTGATTTTTGTTATATATAAAAATTAACAAGCAACCTTTCGTTGTTTATTTTCCTCAAAACATACTATATTTTTATAGCGTAACGTTTGAATCAATTAAAAAAAAAGTTA
The DNA here is from genome assembly GCA_035772565.1 of Antheraea assamensis. NCBI lineage: Eukaryota > Metazoa > Arthropoda > Insecta > Lepidoptera > Saturniidae > Antheraea > Antheraea assamensis. The sequence goes on from JAQQSE010000250.1 coordinate 248,434, forward strand.
GCAATCCCATGTTTCCATATAAACACACCATTCAACTTTCAATAAGGATGTCAACAAATATACTCGTATTTATAATGACCAACATTTAACATTCAGTTGTTTGTTGGAACAATCCGTTACTATGGCAACAGAAATAAATCAAGTTTTATGTCACATTTGACACTGACAGAATTACCTCCGTCGGCAGACTTCATACAAAAAGGTTACTTCACTTGTTTTTATAATAGAACATTTTAACGACACACACATAATAATTTATGAATACATCGACAAATCTACATTTTATTTTTAAAATTCGACCACACATAAACATTTACTTTTTAAATATCTCCACATTTAGTTATTAGTAAATAAAATCTGACCACAAACATTATTTTTTAAAAATTCGTTAAAAAAATATTCACGTTCCAGGAACTACTCGATTTATTCGTTTCAATATATCATTTTAAAATTACATACATTTAAACATAGTAAATAAATTTACTGCATAAATAATACACAGTAATTAAATATTGCTTATAAAGAGAATCGTAAGCGTTTTTTTTTTTGAACCTTCAAATTTTAGTGAAAAATCATCAATATCCGAACGTTACAAGAGTTAAGCAGTTACGTTACAAGTATTTTATTGTTAGTGCAAAATTAAATACACTTTACGATCGATCACCCAATGTATTTTAGTATTAAAAACAAGCATAGCAAATCGTTCGGACGCCTTTCTTCTAAAATGTCATTTAAAAAGTACAATCAAAAAAAGATTTAACTCAAAATCTCCGAGTTTGAGTTTTCACCCGAAAGTAAAATTAACGTTGCGAGAAGAATACGTCCAATTAAACAGTCGCTTTAATCCGAAACTACAAAAATATACGACTTATGTGCTCTTTTTTATTTAAACGTGTGAAAAAAAAACCTTATATGAACCAGTTATTTTAACACACTCATTATTAACAACAACTTTTTTTTTTGTTAGGAAACTCGTCTGAATTTATTAAGCTCGCGGTCTCGACCATAATTGGTGTTCGTACTTAATTTTTATTAAACACGCGTGTCGTTTATTTGATTAAATAAGTGTGTACTTTAATAATATCCTAAGGCACATTAAATAAATGAAAATGCTTCACGCAAAATAAAAAATTACAAGAAAAATGTTCTGCGATACGTACATGGGACTAACTTCAGTGCAGTAAAGATATATAACGTGATGCAGAAATATTCGAAACGCTTTTGGACATAATCTGTATCAGACACTGATCAGTTTTATACCGACTATATACATACGTAACGTGACGCGGAGTGGGAATGGTTGTGTTCTCGTCCCGTCTTGCTCTGTCTTGGTCCTTATATCGTTACTTGTCGGTCGCGCGTAAACTTTCTTAGAGTGAGCGCGTACACACTCACTCGTCTATTTAATTGGCTGCAGTATTTACGTGAGGTAGCGCTTAAATAAGTGATCTGACGCGTTTGGGATACAAGGACAAGCAATTTTTTCCACGAGTAACGAACAACAAAAAAAATGTTGATACACCGAGTACACGGTGTGCAGTCTCCGATAGCGTCTCGCTATTGTACGATCGGTTTTATATTGACGTTAGCAAAATAGAAGCCAACAGCGAAAAGGAATAATACGATACAACAACACCGTGTTCCTTGTCGCTGCGCTACGCGATAAATCGAATCGTAGTGGACGCTTGCCTTAAATATACAATAAGAGTTGTAGACACATTTTCAACAAAACTCTGGATACATATTGAGTTTCATTAAGGGATAAGGATGAAGAATTTTTTTGATATGAATTATTGAAAAAAACAATGACATTTTATTTAGTGACCACAACAACTCTATTCACAAAATTTTTATGTTATAAATGGTCATCATAAAATCTATTACTACGTGTGTGGGGATGATTTTAAATCGTGATTATATATAAATAGTAAATATTTCTATGAGTTCAATATATCTCTCGTAGAATAGAAATCTATCTAAAAACCATAGAAATTGATATAATTTTTACACATGAACATAAGTTTAAAATAAAAGTCTAGCTTTTGTCTATGCAATCGATATAAATAGTAATAGATTAGATATGATTGTTATGTAAAATATAACGGTACGCCATTCTAACATTGCCTATTCTTTTCGACTACGTGTACGGGGACTTATTATTAGCGTTACTTTTTTGACTGTAGTAATATCACACATTTTTATCTAGAATCTAAAAACTATTGTTCCTTTTTTTAGTTTTACGTTTAATTTCTAAAGCTTTTTTATTTAATACACTAATTAGCAGTCATTAATGAGGTAGCGTTACTTTATATATTTAATTTTTTTATCATTATTTAATTTAACAACGATTATAAATACCACTTGCCTTAACCGAAAAAAAATATTACATTAAGTATTTTAACACAGGTACGTATTGTAAATCAAGGCGACACCGAATAAAGCATGGAATGCTCCACGTTACACTGTTATTTTTCACATAAAATAAAAAATAATGTATCGTATTGTAACTGTGAATTTGTATCACTGCTATTTATCACTCGGTATTAGAGTAGACTGAGAGTTACAAAAAATAGCAAAGACTTGAAACCTTTTCATTTAAATATAACACGTTATAATCCACCACCAGTGAAATAACAGTGATAAAAAGATAATTTCACAGTTATATAATCGTATTAAAATAACAGTTTTCATGCCTACAATGAATACAATAACGAAGTAGTGGCTTATATGATTTCTAGCGACCACATAATTGCTGACTGCAAATGGTCATCGGTAGAACACAAAGATAACCTCAAATCATTACCGTCAGACAAATATGTGATAAGTAACCTGTCTTTTCTACAATTTAAATGCACAATTACGAAAAGACTATTAGCTTTTCATTAAAAATGAAACAGTAAAAATACGAATTGCTGCGGAGACATTATATTATATCTATCTCGCTTACTCTTAACTGTCTTAGTGCGAATAGTGCATTCAAGTCGCGTTATCCGGAAATGTTATTTAATATATTTCTTCCTTCCTTTAAATTCGTGAGTTTTTTTGTTGTCCCACAAAACAAATGTTACTGATCTCTTAGAAGTTTAAATCACGAAAATTTTGTAACACATTTATTTTAATTTTTGTAGAACAAAAATCTGGAAAACTATTGCTTAAGTATGCGACAGACCCTGCATGATATCATCATTCGCATATCATTTATACAATTGGCTTGCCTTTTAGCACACACTGGATTTATAAAGTAAGCGAGTTTTATATAACATGGATTTGGCTTTCCATTTTATAAATACCGGACATTTTATAACAGCTTTATTATGAAAGTGTTTTTTTTTATATCGCCTCAAATTTTTTCGCCCATCTATCGCATGTCTCATTACAATCGGCTGCGGAAGTAGGGTTTAAGTGAAAAGCGCTGGGCAGAATAGCCTAGGTCAATATGGCGGCGCCATATTTCAATTGAAAATTATTCAATGCTTTTAAATATATATTAGAATAAAATGCTACTAGCCGAAAAAAATTTCACTCGCATCATGGTTTCATAAAATCTACACATTTTTTTTATTTATAACTACTTATTTGCGAATTATCATTATAAACTATACGCTACGGTCGTCAAATTTTACATATTTTAAAACCGACTTCAAAAAGGAAGAGTTTCTCAAGTCGGTTGTATTTTTTTCTATATTTGTTTACCTTCAAAACTTCGTGATTTATAAACCGATTTGAACAAAAGTTTTTTAATGAAACTAGTTGTTTATGAGGGAGTCGCTTTTCATTCAATTTAATTGCCATTCGACCTTGAATTTCGAAAATACGGAAGGGGATTACTCAAACTCGACTAGGAAAGGAATAGTAATTAAATATTGCTAGGTTTATAACGAAGACTAAAACTAAATATGGTCAAAGACGTTCTGGTGCATTATTTATTAAATACACTTTTTTGAAAGTCGGTTTTCTTGTACAACGGTAACACGCATCTATCATAGACAAGTTAACAAGTTAGAATGGCGTATACAATAGATATACTTTAACGCCTCAATCACAGCGCGAGGCAGGACCACTCCGCCGGGATATACACTCTAAACAGAATGTATGCTTCTCCTTTAAAATGGATAAATATAATCGAAATCGGGTTATTAACGTGCCCAGCTCAGAAATATAGGTTAAGTTTGATATGGAACGTTCTAGATCAATTAAATCATTGTATAATAAAATCAAGTAGTATTTTTTTTTTATAAACTTTTGATTACTTTAACCCTTCGGCTGGTTTTTTAAAACACAGATCTCAAAACGACTGTTTATTTTTGTTTTATCGTTTTTCTATTCGAGTTTAAAATATTGTGAAATGAAATCGAAATTGATGACTTTAACAGTTTATAAAAAAACGTCGGGATAATTTGTGACGTCATCAATTATTATATCTCTGAGCTGGCCCTATAAGGTACACAGAGTGGGATGACCCATTAGTTGTTACTCAATTTTTTCAATGAACAAATGGGAGAAGGGGAACCGTTACTGTTTAATCATACTGTGCTTTTCACGATATGTAAACTAACGGAGCTACCATAATCTAGTAACTTATATATTCACTACGAGTTTCATATTAATAAAAACGAATGGTCTTTCTGTATCACTGATACAACTAAATAACTACATCCATGCTTTTTAACACCGCGGCTAATTTTTTAAGCTCCAGAGTTCAAAATGGCTGACTATGCTTTTATTTCTTTTTTAAATTTCACCATAGCACACATTCCATAAAGTATCAATAGACTGTTGGTAGTATAAGCTATAAAAAAACTTTGAAATATAACAATTTTTATATGAAATGTATTTTTCATTTGTACGGCCTTCTGTTACTAAACCATATAATGTACGATGTAATGAAATAAAAAAAAAAAAACATTATCCGCCATTTTGATATTTGGGTCTTGGAAAAATCAGCCAACGAAGTTAAAAAGCAGGAACGTAACTACCGCTGTACCAGTGATACAGGAAAACCATTAATTTTTATTAATATGAAGCACAGGCCTCATGACGTCTACATACGATTGAATATAAAACTTGAAACCTTTATAGTTTCGCATAGTCCAGGAGTTAACAACTCATGTATGCTGTTTCCAAACACGTTTTCCAGAATTTTGAGTCCACTTTTTTATCATGTAAAACGGGTCTAAATTCGGATACGATTTTATTTCAAGGAATGCGCGATATATAAAAGAGAGAGAGAGCGCTTATTATCTTCAACTAATGTATCATCCAACCCGCATGTACTGTATGTATAGTTGTAGTAATTAAATATTTATTAATTGGTGTTCGATTAAACATAATAATGTGAGTATAATGCTTTATAGGTATAGATATAACTTTTATAATACTACATAACGTTAAGGCGTTAAATACTATTGCTCAAAAGGCGTATTCAGTACTGGCGAATGGAAGTCGGTTGCATAAATACTTTCATATTTGATTGATGGAGAGGCGTTACTTTGCGGAAATCCATCATTAAAAATTACTGTGGACGGGACGTTTACTTCGCACTTCCGCGGGCTAAACATTTCCAAACGGAAGTGCGAAGTAACGTCGAAGTGCGAAGTAACGTCCACCCTAATTGTTAAATACTGTGTCACTCGAAACCGAATCGTATTATTTCGTACAGTATTCGATAATTATCTTTGATAGGTATATTTTTATTAACTTTAAAAGTAATCTGTTTCATGGTGTTTGGGGGCGTTCATAAAACACGTCACGTAAAATTTTTACTTTTTTTAGACATTCCCCCCCCCCTCCCCCCCTTCTATTAAATTTTTGAATCAACAAACAAATTCATAAGAATCTTTAAGTTTAAGATCACTCTGTTTCATGGTTAGAAGCCGTACATAATATACGACATGCGAAATTTCCTTTTTAGACATCAGTATAGTTATAATAATTGAGTTCCTATTAAAATTGATGTTGACATTTTGATATTATTTGCTACAGATCAAAATGGATAATTTTGGCGGCCTTACCCATTTGTTACCTCAAAACTTCCGTCTGTTATAAACCGATTTGGATATATTTCTATTTTTTTTAATAGGAAAAAGGATATTTTCAAGTGTCGGCCATTTTACTTTCATTAGCATTGGAGGTCGTATTTTCAAGACACACGAGGCAACTCTTCAAAATCGCATAGAAATATTAACATACTGGTATATTGTGACAACCCAAGCCTAGGTAGAGATACCTAAATATGCATAAGTACGTTCGAATACGTTTTTTTGAAATCGCTTATGTTTTTGGTTAAAATTTTATACTTGCTCTAGCATCAGTCTGGCTGGCTATCACCCTCAAGTTTAAAATTTGTCAACAGGCTCAAAATCTGGCAACATTTAAATTCACTTACAATCAGGTGAGATAATAATCAAATACCAAAAATTATAAAGAAAAATATTATAATAGAGACGCGATTTTCACTTAATAATCGAACCAGTATTAACCATGAAACAGAAAACTACAATTTTTATATGACAATTTCCAATATTAGTAATAATTTTTAATCAGTGACAAACATACACATAAACCGAATACAATATCCCTTGACAAAGTTTATGCAACAGACTAAATATAATATAAGTGTATATATATATTATTTCTCACGAACACACAACATTAGGTACGCGTTAGGGCTGCCCGTCTTACATATCGGCAAAGTTACAAATTAGTCGAATAATTGCATTTTAATTTTTGTTTTTGTTTATATAAATTCAAAATACATTTACTTCGGAATCCCTAGTAGACTTTTTCTACATTATATGTGTTTACAGTTATTATGATAACTGGAGGGTGACCACGGAACTCACTTTAGGGGTAGCCGTACCCAATTTAATGATCGCTGAACCCACTTTAGAGAGTCGCCAAATCCACTTTAGTGATCGCTGAACCCCATTTCTGGTATCACCGAAACCCACTTTAGGGGTCGCTAAAACGCACTTTAGCCAATCATCGACCTGCGAGTAACAGGCAGCGGTAACGCGTGGGGTTTGCCAAATCAAACGCGTGTGGGACGAGGCGTGGGTTATTATAGTAAATAATAAATGGGCGGAGGAAAAAAGCGAAAGGGATTTTAACTACATCTAGAAAACACGAAATATACACATGATTGATTGTACTGATCGACGCTGCTATACCGTGTTTGACGATGTGACAGATTGCCCACACTACTTTTTTTAAACCAAAATCAAATATAAATACTCTCCCAAACCTACGTTAATTATAAATATCAAATCCACATTTTCCCCTTTTCCCTCCTTGTCACTCATCACTCGACGAGATAATTCAACTACAAGATTAGCGACCAATTTGTACGAATTAACTATCGACGTACAAAAGACAAACTTTACCATTCTATAGAAATAATATACGTTTCACTACAAGATTAACATTATACACGATTCATTCCCGTTTCATATTTCGGTAATCACCGTCAATAGTGCGATTCTGGGAACAACACGAGACACAAAACATTTTCTGAGTTCATTTAGTCCGAATGAAAATTGTTCATATCATTTCTTTTTTTATATAATTAACCTCAATATATTCATAACTTTTCTTCACAATTAAAAAATTTCGCCATAAAAAAATATTTTAGGGAAATCAATCTCATTATTGTCTCATTCATATTCATATTTACTCTTTTAATGTACTAACTCATATTCCGAGAGTATTGTACAATTGTGTCAATATTTCTTCAAACAAATATACATTTTTTTAAAAGATAAATATAGTCCATATTAGAAAAAAAAATGTAGGCAATCACTCTCACAGCGTCAAACAAACGGCTCGCGACCGAAAAACAACACCCTAATTCAGTCTAAATAATTTACTCAAGCATTCTCTCGTATAGTAGACGTTTTTATCGTTCAATTCGTTTTAATTGCGAATCCCAGTATATAGATGGCGGTAAGGTGCTCCCCTTTAATTGCCAATCCCCGTGTATAGATGGCGGTTAGGTGCTCCGCTTTAATTGCGAATCCCCGTAGGTAGATGACGTTAAGGTGCACCGCTTTAATAGTCGTCGAGATCGACATCATCCAGCGGCTCGTCGAGCTGTAGCGATTGGAAATCAACCTTGTACCGTAATATACCTGTATTTTTATAATCCATTCGGGTCCCGAGGCAGCATTAAATAAGAAGAAAAATATATATAATTCCACAGGCATTAATACACTAATCCATTTTTACGGAGCTGTTCATAAAATACTTCACGACAAAATTAAACCTTTTTAGTCGCCCTTTAATTTCTGTAACTCCGTATTAATATTGTGTCAAGAACGATAGATCCCCCGTAATACATACGTAAAAATATTTATAATTATAAGAATAACTTTCTATCGCAAGAGAAAACTAATTAAAAAAATTGCGAATTTGATTTTTTGATAAAGTACCCCCCGTCACAGTAAGCAACACGCCCCTGCGCCACCCATAAATTATTTTATGAACAGCTCCTACCTTAAAATATTACATAGATATTTTTACTAGTGCTAAAGAATCCATACAAAATAGCGATAATAAAGTTCTAATAATTTTTTCAGTTCAGTTTGCAGTAGCAGTTCATCGAAAAAAAATTGTTAAATTCCACACACTAACCCATTTGTACTCAAAAATATCGTATACAGATTTTTATTGATGTCAAAAGAATCGATATGAAAAATCGTAAAAAGTAAGTAATCGATTTTTTTATATTGTCAATTTCAGCAACAGTGAATAGGAAAAAAAAATTGGATGGGTTAATTAATAACGTATTTACCTACAAATATCCTACAGTGATTTTTTCTAATGTTGAAAGAATCCATAATGAAATAACGATAAAAATATTTAATCGATTTCTCAGTGTTATAAGAGTTAGTTGATGTTTTTTTTTTTTTTGGAAAATAATGATGTATATACTGACCGCCGATGCCTCCGAAGCCGCGTACGAACTGACTCCCCTCCTGGCTCTTATCGGTGATAATCTCGAGAGTGGCGCCGAAGGACTTGTAGTTGTTCGCGAGCCACTCGAGCAGCGGTTGACACTCCACCAGTTCGAGTTCGACCCCGCTCTGTTTAATACAACAAACATAACTTAACCCTTACAGTCGTTTCCTGGCAATATTACACCATAATAGACACTTAAACTTATATCAAAATTACAAATGAGACGGAGAGTTATTTGGCCGGATATTCTCCTTGTGACGGTGCAAGATGCGACAAATTTAAGCTGATTGTTTACTTGCTCGTTTACTTTGTTATATGATATGTGTGAAGTTATTTGACTATTTATTTGTGCATTTATTAAAAAGGTAAAGAAACCAGTTAAAAATAAAACATGTCATCAATCAGAAAAGGCAAGGGTGTATTTTCAGTATATACATGGCAGATACAGAAAAGAAGAGTCTTTTACGACTAATTTATATTTAAAATTTTAATGAATATCAATTAACTAGTCATGAATGATTTCGTAAAGTAAGTAGGTCATTAAAATAAAAAAACTAAGTTAATTTCAAAATTGGCCTAGTAGCATAACCAACGTGTTTTCAACTAAAACACTTCAACACTATTGCTATAAAAAAGGGTCTCGTTATGGTCAAATAAAAAGTCCATTGTTTCAATATAAAAAAAAAAGGAAAAGGCTCGAAAAATCCTCACTCACCTCTTTATCTGTGAAATGTGACTTGTCTTTCTCCTGCTCGGGGGTTAGATGCAGTATGGTCTCCTGGTTGGTCGCGTGTGATTTCAGTACATATCTGTAATAACACATTATAAATTACTAGCATTTTTCAGCAGGTTCGGTCGACTCACTCTAAATTTATCAATATAATATCAAAAATATATTCCTCTAGCACAGCATTTTTTCTGGACGAAAACTGTCCTATGAAACTCTAACACCGTTTCGCCAAGCACCATGACAGTTTGCACATCCGAGTAGTTTTCCATGGGCAGGGTTTTATGCTATTCATTTTTCGATAAATCGCAACAAGATGGCGCTGTAGCACGTTTACTCAACCGTTCGCCTTGGAAATTAGTATGCGCAGATATCAAGACTGACTTATCAATTACAACGAATTATAAACGAATCTGGAGCCGCGGGCACAGTTGACACCATATAATAGTACTAACTTTTGCTCGTGGCTTCGCTAGGATTAATGTAAATTTAATCTACCCCTCGGGTTATTGCAGAGTATGCCCAGTGATAGTTTATGTTTATTCACTGTTATTTTGCCTAATATAATAAAATACATATTAAAATATGGCCAAATACCATATATGTGATTTCAAATAAAAACTGTACTATAATACTGTATATCAGATAACGAGTTCCTCAAGTTACGAGGATACATACAAACAGTCTAGCAAAGAGAGAAACAGGCATTACATTTTCTATGTACAATAAAGTTATTTAAATATAATAAAATTTACTGCAACGTTATAAAGCGGAATAAGCTTGTTAAAGTTAGCAGAACAAACCTAATAATCTTGCCTGAATAAATCTGTCAAGCTTGACTGAATAAACTTGTTAAGTTTGAGTGAATAAACATGTTAAGCTCAAGCCGAATAACTATATTAATCCAGATTGAATAAATCCGTTAAGTTCTGCTTTGTGAGAGTGTTTTAATAAGATTCAAATGAAACAATAACCTTTGTATATCCAGGTTCTCCCAACAGATGAGTGTTTCCGACGGCGCCAAGCTCGAGCGCGCGCAGTGTATCGTCCACGCCGAAGCAATACTTTCCCGTGTCCTGAAATACATAACAATATATTCATTATTGATTCGCTTAACTTTGTATAGGAGAAATTACAACGATAAAACTGAGTTATATCTTAGTATCGGAGACCTTACAATAATCAGAGCCCTACCTTTGTACAGCAAACACTATAAGTGGTCAAACAGTATCCTATCTTTGCTCTAAAGAAATTGTAAAACAACAAGGCAAAGGGATCTTATAAGAAAATGGTATTTTTATTCTCTTATAACAACAGTACCGCAAATTGTATCAGAATATATTTTGTCCCAATATATTGAATTTTTTTAATAAAGGAAAATATATATAAAAAATGTTATTACCTGTGATATTTCATCGAAGTACCTGCCGATGAGTTTCTTCTCTTGTATGAACTTGACGTTTTGTAGCGACTCTGCTGCCAGCTCTATGGCCTGGTTGAAGCCGTTCTCGCCTCCGTACGAATACATCCACTAACTTTATGATCTTCGCTTGCAGACGCTGTCGATAATAATTACACGTGATTTTAAGCGATAATGTTGCCATAGTTGATAAAAAATTACGTATAGAGAAGAAAAACAGTCATATCAATCTGTAGAAAAAACCCATTGTAGAGCCATAGGCCATCTTCCCAAAGGATAGGTCTGGAATCATAATGACCACACCGACTCATAACGTACAAGCATTTTCAAACTTCGAGGAATCCAGTTCTATGTTTTCCCACATTCAGCGATACTACAAGAACATTCTCAGACCCAGGTTTCCTTACGATATTTCCCTTCACCGTCAGCCCATAGTGACACTAATTTCAATTAGTACATGTACGCGAATACCGAAAAAAAATCGTTAGTAAATGCCGGCCGGGGTTCAAATCTGCAGACGTCAAATTAACATTTCACCGATATCAAAGCACTCGACTACAAGGAATAACATTTATTTACGACTGTGAGCCACCTTCGACTGGCTTACAACTTATTATTTAAACTGCCGATCCTGAAGTTGAACTGAAGAACGATTTTCAGATTTGTCTCCCAGGGTTTATAGCAAAAGGCTTGTTTCTACGTAGTAGCGAAGAGTGCTCTTGTTTCCGTTGCGATGTCGAATCACCACTGCGTAGTATGCCGCCCGAGCCTGTATTGATACCGTCTCCCCGCTTCCCTATCCGACAACGGATCGCTTGCTCGTCGCCAGCGACGCTCTGCCAATCAGCGCGCTTAGTTGCGCGCGCCTCGTCAGAGCGCTACCTGATCTACTATACAGGCGGAGCGGGACGGAATGAGTCGCCCTTCGCTTTCTCTTTATTTCAGTGAAATATGTGTACAAATACTTAAAACTAGTAACATTATTTTAAACTATATCTAACTATTCTATATAATATTACTAGCGTTATTAATTCTATCATGTTATATCTATATCTATGCAAATAACTATGGAATACATACATGATTACTTATACATTATTAATTTGGACAAACTCTATCTAAATTGTCGCGAACAACGACTATACTACATCATATCTTGTTACAGTAAGCGACGACGTATTTTATGGCAGACCCCCTGAGAACAATGAATGAATTATTATTGAATGCATGACTGACCGGATCGAACATATCGGACTGCGAGAGCTCGGTCTTGAAATCGGCTGAACCGGCGAGAATAAGGCCTGCAACGTTCGGCCTGTCCGCGCTTATGAACAGCTGAGTGGCGACCTCTGCCACTTTGCGAACGTAGTTGTGACGTTTCTCCATACGGAGACGGGCGAAACGGAGCGCGGACTGACCACCGCGGCCGTGCTTCTTCGGCAGGTCCACTGTGAATTTGTGCAGGACCTGGAATGGGACAGAACAATCAAATTTAATATACCGTCTACATCCCTTTGAGCGAATGTAGTATAGAGTGGCATGAATCGTCGATGACCGGGTGCTTTCCTTAGGGCTCGACACTTTGGGAGCTTCATAGGAACGTCGCGTCACTTTGCGTCTTTTACAAGAGCTACCACGGGAAGTGTTCTGATTGACACCCGCTGGTGATTTTCCTTACTGAAGAACTAGCGACAAAATGAAATTTCATACATGTTATCTAGACGGTTGGAAGAGCACTTACCATATTTTTCGGTTATGTATTAACCCCCTTATTACCTGATATTAATTTTTTTGTCAACTCCTTAACTTTATATATGTTTTGAAAATGTGGCTATATCATTTATGTACGTAGATATGTTTTCATATTACAAAGAAGCGTTATTTAAATAGACAATATTTGTATATATGTAAATAGACAGTATGTGTATATGTATCATTATGACTCTTATTTACATCTCATGGACCCTCCATTTTTTTTCCGCTAACATCGACCCATAGTTAGTCGTCATAGACCCCTAGGGGTTGATATATACCACTTTGGGAATCACAACACTATATGGAAAACGGTTTTGTTCCTTTTTTTGTTAATATATTAAGCCACGAATTATGAAATCAAAAAGTGCGGAACCCACCTCTCTGGTGTTACCCTGGAGGGTACCAAACAAGGCGCCGTTACCGTCCATCACGATGAAGCCGAACTTGTTGTCGTCCGCGAGCAGTGCGGTCAGCGCCTCTGTGTGGAACTTGTTGTCACATAAGTACAGCGAAGTGTTGATAGGCTTGAACGGCTCGAAGTCTATGTTCACCTTCTTCTCTTTGCCTTCCTCCGTCACTATCGTGCCGCAGTAGATAACTAGGCCGTTCGGTGGCACTGGAAGGTTGAGACAAAAAAAAAAAACAATATTGAGAGGAACAAATCTATACAATGAGCTTGTTAGTTAAAGAGAAATATTGTGGTGAGATTATAGCACGTTTTTAAAACTTTTTCTAACCTTGTCTGATTAGCTACCACCTTCAGGCTTAAAATCTGTAGCCAAGCGCACCTATACGTGTGTTCAAACAGCAGCCCTTGATATCTAGTCTCTCTATGTTTAGTGTGTTTACCTTCTTGGACCTCATCGCCATTTGACATTTGATGAGATTGTGGTCAAACTTTTTTTAAATGGTATTAGGTGTTTTTGTAATATCTGTTTCACTAGCTACGCCAATCATCTGTAGGTTTCCTCCGGCGACTAGACTTTAGGACTAGTTCTCTCTAAGCTTATAGTGTGGGTCACAGAATCATTTAACATCAAGTGATTGTGGTCAAACGGTAATAAGAATCAATCTGTATCGCATAGGGTTTTACAAACTGCTGCATCAACGATGCCGTCTTAAACAAACAATATTGTTCTTGTTCTAGAAATTACCCAGCAATCTCTGTACATGTATTACATCATAGACACAGGCCTTAATAAAAATAATTTATCATAAAATTTTGAGAGGAAATTAAACATACAGACATAACTACAGATTCATTCATATAGTTTACATGTCAATCTGTCAACTTTTTGCAGTATATTGACTACTTCAAAGCGAAAGTTTGTCCCAAATTGTAGACAAAAATATTAACGAGTATGTCGGCTTGTGTATTAACACTTTCTAAATCTCGGTTCAAGTATAACGAATAAAAGCGAACATCTTATGAGCGTATTTACTTTTTAATTTGCGTTAAATAGCTTTAGATGGAACATTCTAGATTAACATTTCGTTATCGTACAGTTATTCATACATTGGATTATATTATTTATTAAATTAGCTTTTACCCACGACATTGGCCACGCAGGAATTAGCAAAAAAAAATTTTGTTCAGCGGAAAAGTGTGCGTAGGGGCGCGCGGCTCTTGGCACTGCTTCTTTAGTTTATTATGTTTGCGTATAACTTATTTTTTTCCTTAAGCCAGTTAGTGTCGAAGTTGCTCCTTATAATGCCAGCTAGCAGACAATTGAGTCCCGTAAAAATTAGTCCAACCGTTTCGAAGATTAAGCGGAAGCCAAAAACAAAAAAAAATTAAAATGCTTTTTTTTTATTATATGTACTGTAGATACTTTCGTATCCATTTGGTAAAAAAAACTGTTATTTTGATATTAAAAGCAAATATTTTAATTTTATTTTTGTATATTATATTAAAGCGAAAAAAAAATTTTGAATATGGTACCGAGAACACGCCGCAAGTCTTCCGAGCGTTTGTGAGGTCACATTCTTATTTTCTACACATCACATGCAGCTGACACATTATCCGATTTTTTATTACGGCACATCGGGGAGAAGAGTTAGTCGACTAAGTTCAGTGTCATTATAGCGTTATCTTTGTCTATAGAAATCTGTGCGAAAGAGAACGCTTTACAAAAAAAACCTAATTAAGTATCGATCGTAACCGGACGTCTCACTCTTCTCTCTAACGTAATAAATCAAATATCAGGTACCGAACCGTGTTCTTAGTCAATACACTTGTAGAAACCGTTAACACTGTACTATCGTCACATTGTTTTTGGGATAATGACGTCAGAAACAAGACCACTAATCGCAGTAAAACGAGGTACTTTTTTTGTATAACTAACGATAGCGTATTCGTAGTCAAGTAATTCTTAAAAAAAATATAGAGATTACTATTTTTTTTACTTTTGACATCGACTACCAATATAATTTACTAGTAGCAGCCTGCGACCTCGTCTGCGCTTCTATACTTATCAAAGACTATATATAATATTTATTTAATGAAAAAAATAAATACCAATTTCCATGATGGTTTTGTTGCATACAAATTTTCATTCCCTTTTTCACTGCCTTATATATTGAAAGGTGTTTAAAAGGGATATCATAAAAAACTTATGAGTAAAAAAAAAATTACACGTACCAACTCTTATTGGAATTTATTAATCTTGATTGTATATAACATTTATTTTTGTATATATCTATACATATCAATCAACTGCAGAATATATATAAGCGCATAACATCATAACGACGGAATTTATCTGGCTAATTCTACTCTTGTTGTTTGTAATTGTTAGGAAAAGGTTTGTAAAAAGAAAACATTTGAAAAATCGTACGGACAAGTCAAAAATATGGGTTACAAATCTCGATATAGAGTGAGTGAGACAGAAGACAGTAGGAAGATCTTTAACCACTCGGCTGATTTTTTGAGACCGAGATTTCAAAATGGTGGAACTTTGTTTTTAATTTTTATTTCACGGCATCGTACATTGTAAATGTCACGGTTTAGTAAAAATAAGTTCGTGCAAATAAAAAATAATTTAAAAAATACATTTTACATAAAACTTATAACTTTACAATACATAATTTGATATTTTCATAAATCATGTACTGTTTTAAGGTTATGCTGCCAACAGTCTGTTGACCTGTGCCTCATGAGGTCTACATTCGATTGTATAGAACTTAAACCTTTATGGTTTTAGGACAGTACCAGGGGTTAAAATTATTGGCGTTCACTTGTTCAATTGGTAGGGCTTTTCCTAAGTCCGCCTGACTAGTAGACCACCCTTAAGTTGAAAATCTGTCGCCAAGCATCTGCTGGTGTGTCCCGGCGGTTGCACGTGAGAGCCAGTCTCCCTCTAGGTTTAGCGTGACTACCATCTTAGACCACATCATCATTTAACATGAGATGAGGTTGTGGTCAAACGAAAACATATAAAGTACATATTCAAAAAAAGAATATTATTACACTGCATAACTGAGCCTCACATAGTAATCCGAACATCCTTAGGGGAACTAACACGAGGACTCCAATATCAAACTCAATTGAGAAACGTCGCGCCAATCTATATGAATAAATCTGTACGTTTTGTCCATATGTGTTTTTCACGACAACGTATATAATCTTAAAATTTCGTTGTTTACGTTTCCGTGTCCAAGTTTGATCCTCAAAAATGACTACACTGATTTTTATAATTTCTCGATGGATATGGTATGGTACTAACCAGTGGCATAAACCAAAATACCTTTAAAAATCGTTTTTTTTTTTACTGAAGCGATTTTTATATCTTACACTGGAACGATGTCATTCGAAAACTGTTAGATTATTAAAATTATCAGTAATACTTTTAGGAATCATAAAAATATGCTCATATTTTAAACGGAGACGAAAGCAATTACAAAATAGATATACGTGCGTAACCGCGGACAGTTGTTGTTAGTTTTAGAAAAACCGTATTATGTACAACTTCTTCAGTCTTCAGAATAAGTAACTTATATAATAAATTCAAAAACTTACGAAATATTTGGCATAACATTATCAACATTTAAATATTCAATCAGGCATAAAAAAAATTCATTTACATGTTTTTTTTTATTTCGTTTACGTTGTAGCGTAAAAATGTCTGCACTTTAAATTAATATGTGTAAATATGCAAGTTGTGTTTACTTAAGAAATTGTACATCATAGTCGATGATTAAAGCAATAATGTTTGTTTAGAATAAACCGATTGTAAACAATGATTGTAAAACTATTAAATAAATAATGATAAGTAATACGAAGACTTTATTTCAAATAAATTTATACCTAAGAGATATCGAACTTTATTAACAATAATATTGCTTCTTTGTTTTGTTTGTTTGCCTATTTGCAAATCTCTGAAATGATACTCCGAACGAAAGCACAAAGTAGAAGTGAAAAGTACAAGTACGGGTGGGCCGTGTACTTCGGCGCGTGGTGTCTAGATTTATGTGTGTAGATGTAGATTTATGTGGTGTCTCGATGAGAGCCGAGAATTACCGAAAATATCCGAACTGCATGTGAATGCCTATGTCAGTGATGTACTATGTGGCATCGCTCAGTCGCGTAGTCGGCTCCGTACGTCGCAGACATGTTTTACACCGAAATTGTTATGCTAACGTAACTACCTAAACGTGGATTCAAAACATTTGAAAATAAAACGAAAGTGAATCCGGGGAACACAGATAGCTGGTACCTACATCATAATTGTTAAAACGATTTCATTTTTTATCGGGCTGTGTGACCCCCGTTAGACTGCAATTACGTTGAATAGCAGCTGGTAATGGTATTTTAAATTGGTATTACATTAAAGAGATTCTAGTTTTGTTTTTTTTTTCGGACTGACTACGCTGTTAACTTGTTTAAGGCCGCTACAGTTTTTCACCGACTACTAAAGAAAGTGCAATAGATAGAACACAATTGCTTCACCTATCCAAGTACTGTCCGTACCCAACGTTGCTTAACTTCGGTGATCGGACGAGAATCGGTGTTCTCAACACTCTCTCCAACATAGTGTTTACCACCACAACTTTTCGTCACGCAACAGAATTAAAAAGTTTCACTTTAACAAAACAAATTACCTTTAGTATAGAGTTTGAGGCGATGCTGTACGGACGTGATGGCGCCGAGAACGGAGAGGCGATTCACTCGCGATTTGATGTTCGACGCGGTGCCAAACTCGTCGGCCAACATCTTGGACACGCGCGATATCTGATCCTTGGGGGGGATAATCAACGATATCATTGATGTCCCGTTCCTGTAAGTTATTAATAACATTTAATTTTGTTAAGCAGATTCGGATTTTGCAACAAAAAAATGTGTGTGGTTTCATGAAACCACGATGCAAGTGAAATTTTTATTTCGGATCGTAGGCATTTAACTGAAAAACATGGGATAATTATTCGATATACGGTATTGAAATCGCGTTTTTAGTTTTAACTTAATAATTGGAAAATGCGAATAATAATGGGAAGTCAATAGTAGACAAGATATCTAACTATAAATTTTAATTTCAAACTACGTATTAGAAGTACGGAATACATAATAAATACAATCATTCAGATGATAGACGCACTTTAAAAACTGAGCACAATATTTATTTAAATCATTGAATCGTTTTGAATTGAATCATGTGCGCCGCCATGTTGGCGTTGGCTGCTCTGCCGAGCGTCTTCACTTTACCCCTACTCTGCGGTCGGTAGTAATGCGACATGCGATAGATGGACGAAAAATATTGAGGCGATGTAAAAAAGTTTCACTTTAATAACTTTCGGTGAAAGGAAAACGTCATGATGTAACCATAGTTTAGTTGTAGGGCTTTTTCTAATACACGCCTAAGATAGTTACCATTCTATAGGTCCGATCCAACAACTGCACTTAAAAACCCATTCTACTCTAGCGTTAACGTGTCACCGTCTCGTAGTTAAACGTTAAGAAGCTGCATAGTATTAAAAAACAAACTTATCTATGCAGGTCTCACATTTCAAGACGTCTTAAAATAAAACGGCTTGTCATGTCACATGTACATTGCAAAATATATTTAGTTTACAAAACCCGATGAATACGGATGCAGAGATTTTTTTAATTGCCAAACCCTTACATCAAGTCATTAAATTCGTACGGTATTACCCCAACCTACCTTAAAAATTACTCACGAGTAATTTTTGACATGTTTTACAAATGTACAATCTGTTTTAGTATCTTAGTATGAATGAAATAGATACACAATCGAAGATTCTAGAAAACTATTTCACAATTACAAGAGATCCCATTTTTTGTACTGTTCTACGTTAAAACGATTGAGTATAACCTTATAATCCACTCGGAATTAGTTTCATTACGGTGAAGGCATTGTAAACGAAATTAGAAACATTTTGACATTAATAAATATGACATGCGACATTTTGATAAGCACGAATGCTCGCTCGGCTCACGCGCTGTAGTGCACACTACCGACGGTCAGCGCATCGACCAATATTTAGTAACAAAAAAAAAATGTTCATATTTAGTCTTGTAAATGTGAAGATACCACGAACTAATCAACAAACCGATACTGTGAAGGATCATCTAATATACTGGACAAGCACACATGGGTAGGGATGCGACGTCGCCCATAAGAACATTGATATTTAATAGGTACACATTATTGACGAATCGATGTTTTAGAAAAAATAAAACAAAAGATAGACATGACGAAAATTTACATTTAGAATAAGACAAGTAATATGTAATTCACGAAATCGAATTCAAAAACAATAATTTTCTCAACCTCATACCTAGTAAGCAGTTCCTTCTTGGGTAATAATAGTAGCTCAAGTTTCTTAAATCGACGTTGTTACAATAAGCAAATATATTATCGCCAATTTATGATGCTCGATAAAGAAGCCTTTTACGTTATACAACATTTTTAGAGCATCTGTTTGTATAAGAGTTACAAGGGACGTCATGAGTATGTAAAATTGTAGTACTGCTTTTATCTTATTATGTTTTTTTTTTCGTTCACAGACCAAATTAGGAGGTTTAGTACACACACGTCAAGCTAACTTACTATGGCCGTCGATGACTATCGAGTAATTGAGAACTGTACACGTGGGCCTAAAAAATAGAGTTGGCAAAAAAAAAACGACAGATGGCGATAGAAACGATAGAGATACATGCTCGGCTTACGTGCTGTAGTCACCAATGCCAATGGACATCACTGTCGAGGTCTCTCACAAACTTTTCTAGCTTAGCTATATGGATGAGTTTGCAGAAAGTGTATTAAAAGAAAAGATAACGAACTTCGTTAACTCGGTAATTGTAAATCTCATTGGTTGTGTATTTCGAAATAACTATAGAAGTTATCGACATAAGTAATACCGAGTAGCAGATGGCTCAATTGGTACAAAATAGCTTCTTGAAAGCTGGACTCGTACAGTTATTTACTGTATCTTCAAAGCTTATCCTCATATCATTACTAATAGCGCTACTGCTTCAATCTACACTCATTCCTATTTTAACAATATCTATTGTTCCCATGTTGCGTTTTTACAAATCCCAAACATTTTTTTTTCTAACTGACCGACGCTGGTGATAACAATTTGGGCCTTTACAGCTTCACCGGACTACTGAGGGGGGGAGCGCATAAGGCACTCACCCGATTAAGCAACGAGCACAAGGGCCAGCGGACCTCCTCGACTTGGGCTGTTGCTGTATATTGCAATATACGCGTCAACGATTTAAACTAACCAAGCTAGCTAACTATTCATACATGTATTAGTTCATAAGACATACATTTTCATGCATGTCTCACCAAGCCATACATGTATTTCGTATCTGGCAATTGGCTAAAACAACTAACCAAACGACTGAGAGAGGGAAAAAAATAAACAACTCTCCAATTGTGTGTGTTGTGTGTGTGTGGTGTGCACGTCCGTAGAGTGTCGTGTGAAATGTAACGGTGAGTTATAGTATCGCGTAAGCAGTAAGCTCAAGAGCTCCACTACCGGCAACGAACCTAGGCTCGAGAATCCCAAACCAGGATGACGGTAACACTTATACGGAAATGAAATAAATATACCCGGATATTTGCAATAGGAGATAATTTTATAAAAAATAAATACGACCACACCAATTTCCGACAACAAAACGACAGTGTTAACTTTAAGTGCAGCGCCATCTAGTGGCAACAAAAAAAAACATAAATGCGACAAGACCGCTCATTGTTTAATTTTTTTTTCATCTAGCATACTTTCAATCGCCAACATGAGATAGATAATCAGTAGAAAAAGAATTGCCAAACTTCATATTCCCACAAGTAATGACTTTTGATTGGTCAGTACAGTGATCCACTTTCGTGTTTGGATTCGAGTGGTCCGCTTGCTACGCTGAGTATCTCTGTCTGGGGACTCTGTGCCCATAGGCATTATAAGCATGTATACATAACCAGTGACGTGAATTGCTGAAATATAAACGACTGAGTATGCGCTTACTCCACTGAGCAAATCATTCGATTTAGCGTGCTTACAAACACACTCATCTTTATACGAGTAATTTGTCTACCGTTGTGCGTGTAACACGAACAAACTACTAGATAAATTTAATACAATTTTTTTTCAGATACTTGATCCTTTTCTAAAAAATAGCTTCATTTGATATAGAGTTATGAAAGTTTTAGTAGGATTTTATAAGAACTACGCGTTAAACGATGTGTATTTTCTTGCCTTTTCCTTTGTACATATAAAAATTTATTCATTGTTAAGATAATAAACAACGAAGACGAAGTCACGGGTATCAGATAGTCTATCGTAATTTCCTAAATTAACATCGCGAGTGTTCGCGACGAAACTAACTTTCCCTTTCACGTACTCGTCAACTGGAGGTTTTGTTAATTCTTAAGAGATGGCACCACTGACAAGATAGCATTCGCTTTCATTTGACCGCTGTCTATAGGTGACATGCAGCTGTCAGGCCGACATAAGATCGATTCGTCAGGTAAACACCAGTTTCGTTTAGTAGCATTCGCGTGTTGCATCCAAGGCAACAGCCCAAGACAAAGTTCGGCCACTATGGTACCCGTGAAATTGTTGCCATACGGTAGAGTGCCTTAAGAGTTCGACCAAAAAAATTCGGTGAAGCCCATCAAGCCCATAGTAAATAGTAATCACAAAAAATAGCAAATAGTACTCTTCTCTGCTCGTTATCAAAGAAAGTGCTCTTCTGTCCGGCAAATTTTCGTAAACAGCGAGTTATCTGACATCTCGGAGCTATGGTCACGGCGTCATACAAAGGCGTGACTCGACAATCATAAACACACGTGTTTATTTATTTTTAGTCCACAGAAAACACAAAGTTTGTTCACTCCACACTGACCAATGTGAAGCAATGTCAACAACCTGTCACAAGTGTTGATATGCTAATTGTATCTAAATTGTCTATTATTCTTGTAATCAACATGCCTTTTAATTAGTTTATGTTGCATGAATTTAATAAATTTCTTACTTATCAGTTCTGAGTTTTATCTCTGACAGTGTGTTCTTTTAACACATAGGCCTCCTCCTGCCAAATTTTAGCAGGCTGCCATAATTTTGGCTGCCCGTTGTCTACAAAGTAACTATTACATCTTTGTCACTATTATTAATTCAATTATATAGTAAAGCAATGACACTGGGACCATGATAAGAGAAACTACTAAATGGAAGTGATGAATTTATTTCTACCTTCTGTAAATAGGCAAGACTTTATGTAATGCTTCCAGTAAATATACACCAATGAAAAGTGATTTAACAAAGGGAATTGTTAAGGCAGCATTTATACTAGTATTTTGGTGATCTAGTTAATCAGAAACAGGAATTATTATTATATAAAAAGCAATAAGAATTAATACAATTGTCAGGAATTACAATGGATATAGAAGATTAACCCAAAAAAAAAATTAAGTAAATTTATGATTAATTTAAGAAATACAGTTTAAATACCTTTTTTTAACCTTATCCATGACTAAAATGATGGCGGAAACTTAAGTGACTTTATGCTTTCACTGATTGTATTACATGAATAAATGCATACGAGTATACCTACTTATGTTACATTACAGATATTTTAAAGAATTAATTTAGTTAAAACCAAAACATATAACTCCATGACTGCAAAGATAAATGTTGATATATTGTAATTAAAATTAAACATTTTATGCAATATTAAAACATGATACTTCTAGAAACAAAGGTTTAATTCCTGTATTGTCATTAAAATCATTGAGAGACCTCTCAGCACAGTGGTAGAAATTCTTACTAGCGAGCCACAAGGTTGCAAATTTCCCTTACATGACTGCTATCTACTTGATAAACTCTTAGTTCTGGAGCTCAGTGTATATATGTATATGTGTGTGTGTGTGTGTGTGTGTGTGTGTGTGTGTGTAATAGTTATTTAGTTACCATAATACAAATTATGTTTACTATTAAATGTTCATGTTTCCCCATATTTATTTACTAGCTGATAGATACCTGCCCACTTTACTATATGTTTCTTTTTATTGGCGATAAAAAAGCTATACTAAATTATATCGAAAAGAAAAACATAGAAAAGAATCAATGGAGTATGAAAAATAATATATATATATATATAAAGTTAATTTGAAAATATATTTTATATATCTAATGTTAATTTCACGTTACTATGGAGTTTATAACAGATGTTAAGTTTCAGACGGGAAAAGTCAACTTTCCCATGGCAACGCGGAAGTGGGACGGTTGTTTAGCATTTGATCGATCGGCATCAGCACGCCTCTATCGGCCTTCGCGATTCGCATTCAAAGGAACACCTAGGTTATGTCATCATAATTATTTACTATGCTATAAAAGACATCGTCGATGTAAACATTGTTTCCGTAGTGACAAAGTACGTGCTTTGTTCGATCATGGTTTACGTTATGCTTCCAATAAATGGCTACTAGGGGCCCCCGTTAGACGTGGTTCGATGCGCTTTTCACTCGTTCGCATGTTTGCAAGGTTATGATCGAGTGTCGCGCATGCATCACAGGCGCATGTGTCGAAAATGACGCAGCCTCGTTGGCAATATTATTTGGTCATGTGGCAAAAGCATGCTCCACAACGAACTTTTTAAACTACTTTAAATTATAATTTATGAATTGACAACTAACCCTCTGGCCATCTCCAAGCTTTTGATAAGCTTCTTGATCTTCCATATCTCAACATTACGATCTGCGGACGATTCTTCGGACATTTTGAGTACACTGATTTTATTTATAAATAATTAAAAATAAAGTCTCTTTGCACAACACCAAACTTTTAAATAAAGACGAGTGGAAAAGGTAGCCCTGTAAAGCGGTTCGAACCGCCCAAATCCAGATCGGACCGGACGAACGATACACCTCGCGACTTTGTTCACACACTTTCTAGTTCACATTTACGTCGGTTGTCGTTCGGACTTTTCTTCTGGTACGGGGATTCTTGGATTTTTTCTTATTACGGTTACCCCTAAGCATGTGGGACGCAGAAATTAGACATTAGAGAGATAAAAATGTGACGTTGTATAAACGATCGAACGAACGCCTTGTCGTTCGTCGATGAAATGAAAGAAAAACTCTTTGGTTATTGCTAGCTGTAAAAATGTATACAAAATTATTAATACGCTTTAATAAAATACTCAATATTTTTATGTATATGCAAATATTATTTGTTTCTTTTTTCTATGAAGTAACCAACTTAAAATACAAAACCACAAGATTCAGTAAGATTTTTTACTATTAACTTATTACTAACTGGCAAGACTGAAACATCTGCCTCAAGAGCTGTACATATTCGATATAAATAATATATCGATTCGTAATACTTTATCATAAAAAAAAAAACGAGATTAGTAACATTAGTCATTGCAATAACAATTAAGTAATAATTATTTTCGAGCACGCATTATAACAGTGTTATATTGCATTTGTTTATATTTTCATTTCAAACGTTGGCCAAGTTATTACCATCTCACAAAAAAGAAAAATATTATCAACTACGTTAGTTTAACTTTATTTAACTAATACCATACTTCATGAAGTTTATACAGTATACACTACATATTCCATTGATATCTTTGATTATCATTCTATTTTATATAAGTTACCCTTAAGTGTCGATTAAAAATCATAGACTAACTTTCTAAATCATACAAGCTACTAACATAACCTCAATGCTTCTGATATTAGCTTACACTTACTAGTGGGTAGCATACTTTCTGCCAGCATGTATATCATAGTTTTATTATCATATAAGGTTAAGTGCCGTTATCTACTGAATCAAGAAATGATATATGTTGTAAATATCTTAGATATATTAATTTTAAATCTTCTCAATGAACAGTAAAGCTGTAGACAAAACAAGTGTACAACTTAGTCATTATTAGGTATTTATGCGCTTAATTACTTTATAACACATAATATTCCGAAAATATATTTAGACGTGGCACCAAATTCTATTAATATTTTGGTTGTTTTATAATAGTTTTTATTT
Source organism: Antheraea assamensis (assembly GCA_035772565.1). Classification (NCBI taxonomy): domain Eukaryota; kingdom Metazoa; phylum Arthropoda; class Insecta; order Lepidoptera; family Saturniidae; genus Antheraea; species Antheraea assamensis. The sequence goes on from JAQQSE010000250.1 coordinate 273,810, forward strand.
CTATTTTGACTTTTCTTATGTTTATATAGGTGCATCACTAAACCATCAGATAAATAGAAATCGAAACTGTCAATGTCAAAAAGAACTTGAGGTTATAGTTTCGCAATCACTCACGAGATGTTATGTAGCAAGATAAACAAATTATACTAACTAAATCGACGTTAAACAGCACCGGTCATTATCAATACATCATCTCATCTAATTCTATGTTCAAACGGTTCATATGCCGCGGCTGGTTCATCACAAAATATGAATGTACGGGAATCGGGAAGAATATGTCTCCGCTGAGATATATATTTAAAGATTTGGTTGTGGCAAGATTTTTGAGTGCTTGGACACGTAGTAATTTAGTTAATAATGTAGTCAGGAGATGTAGAAAGGATCGCAGTGTGAGGGAAGTGTTTCATTGTTTTCGACAAACTTTTTTTCGACCGCGACGGACTCTGTTGCTATCGGCAACAGCCGCGTTTAGGCATAATGACGACGAAGATGAGGATAATAAAGTGGGCTGCGATAGGAACATTACCGATGAAGAGATCGAGGTATGCGATTTAAAAATCTGTATGTACAATTTATTTCATTCCTGTTTGTTATTGCAACTTTGTTTTAGTTTATTACGCCGTATCTTTACATTTTAAATTTAGGTTGGACTTTAGATTGTGTACTGTTGATTTTGATGGTGTAACAAAACGGGGGGAGGGTGCGAAGAGGAGATAATAATGTTCTTAGAAAAAGTCATAAGTTTTGAAAAATGTAAGTTTGAGATTTTAATGTAAAAACTATAATTCTTAGTATTTCCAAAATATTTTTTTTTTATGGCAAATTTCTTATCCTATTACTCTGACTAAACATATCTGACGATTATGACTGCGTCTTATGAAAACAAAACATACTTTTAAATAATAAAATTTTTATATACTTCATAAACAACATAACGTTAATAGTGACAGGAATCTTAAAAAATAATGTACCCAAGATAAATCAAACATTAAAAAGAAATCTCTAACAAATATGTTAACTTTATATATTCAATGTAATTTTAATGAGTTATTTATTCAAAGTTCAGATGATTTAAGAAGATATGGGCAAGTAAGTGTAATGTTTAAAAGTATTGTCATAATTATATTACTCAATGGGATACTATAGAACAATATATATATAGCTATTAAGGCTTCTTCAAAAGTATGTCATGTAAAATTTTACCAATTTACAGCCTGTCTACCTCTTTGTCACAGTATTTTACATGTTCAGTGTCCCCCCTGTCCTCCTATCAATATTGGGCCACAAATGATAGATTCCACCCTGTGTATATATATAAAATATCATAGAGATTGAGAGAAAATTTTGGCAAATTGATGAGCTTTAAACATCTGACGGTGAAGGAAAACATTACGAGGAAATCTAAACTTGAGAAATGTTCTTTTAGTACCATTGTATGTGGAAAAATATAGAACTGTAGATTTGTTCGAGTTTTGTTTGAATTGGTGTGGTGATTATGCCCATACCTTCCTTTGGGAAGAGGCTTATGGCCCTGCAGTAGGTCTCTTATAGTCTGAAGATAAGTATATGTAGTATATGTAGGTGGTAGAGCTACGCTGAAGCTATTACTGGTTTCAGTATGAATGGGTCGGTTTACCTGGGGTAGTACCACCCTCTCACAGAAAACCGACGTAAAGTAACAGTGGTTGCACAGTTGCGTTTCGTTCGGCCAGTGACAGCGCCGGTGGCCCACATATTTAAAAGGCCGGCAACGCACTTGCGACTCCCCTGGTATTGCTAGTGTCTATGGACAGCGGTGATCACTTACCATCAGGTGACCCACCTGTTCGTTTGCCCCCTATAATATAAAAAAAATACATGTTTCTACTAACCATTTTCTTTATTTACTCTGTCTAAAAGAGCAAAAGCTAATGGTTAAATCCTAACAAGATAGGTTTGACATCTAACTGTAAAATGTGTGGATTTAATAAAACATTTCAGCAGTTAATAGACGCTTGTGGCATGTATGTATGTTGAAAATCTGCTACCAAGCACCTGTTGGTGCGTTTTAATCATTGCACTTGAGAGCCATTCTTCTTCCAGGTTAGCATGTTTACTATCTTAGACCACATATTTTAACATCAGATGAGATTGTAATCAAATTCTAAAACCTATGAAGTATACAAAAAAATTGAATGTCGCATGGAACAATGTTCATTGAATAGCTGTTATAATTCACTTGAAGCTATATCTTGGCTACATCTGCTAGTGTAGAAGCCAAGAATTTACTGCGGTTTGCTCATTAGGTCTAAGACAGCTTTTTAAATATGCTAAGATTATGGTATTTTGGGACTGATAAGTTCTTTGTGGACCTAATTCTCTAAATAGATATTTTTCAAGTTTTTCATGATGCAACCCCTTTAGTATGTAATATTATTTCAAAACACCCTATACTTCATTGTTTCTGACCTGTATTTTTTAAGTTCCAAATAGTCAAATCTCTACAACATTTTTAATCTATACTCATGTAGATATGAATGTGAATATGACTCATAGGTAACTCTTTTATATTTGTTGCTTTTTATTCATACTCTTAATTTTCCATTAATGTATTTTTAAATAGCACTTTAATTCGATTTTCTAGAAGGATTTTAATGTGAAACAGTTTTTACATCGACTTAAGTTTTGTCGTCCATTTGTCGCAAGTCGCATTACAGGGGCCATGGTGTAGGGATAAAGTGAAAGAACAGAACGCAGAACTGACTAGCCAATATGGTGACTCCTATCGCTCAATTCAAAAGTTTCACTTGCATCGTGGCTTCATAAAATGATACAATTACTTTTTTTACTTTTTTCTTTCTTTCTCTATTACTAAACCTTAGGGTACCCTCTTATAAAGTTTTTACGACCTGCCACGGTATCGCGGCTTACAGGTTCAAATATCTATAATATATAAATAAAAAAAACGAATTGTAACAAATCAGTCGTAATAGATAATAAGCCATGGAGAAAAATTCCAATCGAAATGAAATGTCATTTGAATTGATGCTTTATTGCGTACTTTACAACAAAAGATTTGTTCAGTTACATCAACTTCCTTTGTTTGTTTTGTGTTGCATGAATCGCTATAAGGACATACGAAAATAACACAAGATGTAAACAATATAAGTTCATTGTTTTTGAATGTGACTTGCATTATAGTTATTATTTATATTGATAAAGAACGAATGTTTTTTTTTAATTATATGTGACAATGTGACTGTAGATATACAAGTACAGCGTGAACTATTTGTAACGTTATTTTTTATAAATTTATATATATATTTTATAAATTTATAAATTAATGTATCGCCGCGAAGTTTTATTTATGGTCTCAATAAATACAGGTGTGGGAAGGGAGACATTATCGCCACAGATCCGAAATACATTCTTTCCATCGAAATTTTACATTCGAAATACATTTGAGTTTGTTAGAGCTACACTTGTGTATCTCACAAATTACTATATTTATACTACGAGTATATATAGTTAGCTTAGTTAGATTTGGGATACCAGGCAACAGTCCAAACCAAGACGCGCCGTGCGCCCTTGAGCTGGTTGCCAATATAACATCGAGTGAGTGCCTTGAGTGCCTTAAGCGCTCTTCTTAGTAGTCCGGCGAAGCTGTAGAGGCCTGTCAGGCCAATATCGTAATCAGTTCGAAAAAAAAAACATTATCGCCATTTTTACACACATCAAAGGAACTTGGAAACGGTAATTTCGAATTATTATTAGAATGATAAAGGTGTGCAAATTTACTGAGCCTTCTTCGGAATTCATTTTGAGGTTATTTTTTTAGCGCGAGTAGTCGGCGAAGTTTTGTCATACAGGTATTGGAATAGCACAAGTATTATTGCTTTAATGTTGTTAGTTTACAAAAGGTTCTAAGTACATTTTTAAGATGCAGACATTTATATGAAATACACTCGACGTCAGAAACAACAATTTGATTTTGTTACTGTTACCTAGCCTGCAATTTCGTCGGCGTTTTTTTGGGCATGCATAGCACACCACTTGTCCCAATTCTTCACGGCAAGAAAATACACATTGCTGATAGTGGTTATAAAAACTTTTTTTTTAAACCTTAATACTTTTAGTTTCACCTGGCTGAGGGTTGAACAATAGTTTTTTGTTCAGAAATATATTTATATACATTTAAATTTTGTTATACCCGTGGATACTCAAAACGCCGTTTTACGTCAAAACGTATTTACCTCTCAAAGACAAATATAAATTTTATTCTTTTTGTTTATTTTCGTATTCATTTTGATTGTCAGAGTTGAAGTATTTTCAGTCACCGTCTGTCGCTTTTATATGCCTAATAAGACGTAGGGTGAAAATCTCCGGTAAGGCATTAAAAAAAATGTTTACGACACCGATAACGTTTGGAAGGAAAAACGAATATTCGTGATGCGCTATTTTTAAAACTTGTTGGTTGTTTACAATACTCGATTCGAACTTTGTGTGTTTGCGTTTCCTACATGTTGGTGAGCCACCATGCTACTTTATTTGTTCTTACAAAGTTCTCCCAGAAAGGCCATAGGGGCTTAAGCATAGTGAATTGACCCCAGAAAGATATCTAAACGGTATTTAGGGGGATATGTAGGGATTAGTAAGGTGTTGAGTTTCTGGAAGTTTCAGATCTCTAATTTAATCCGTTTAAAAAAAAATAAAAAATAAAATGTAAAAAGCAGAAAAAAAAAATTACAATTGATGAATCGATTGATCTCAAATATTTATATATTTTGGAGAGTACTATAATTATTATACTATAATATATTTTTAACTAATAGCTACAATGAAATAAGTTTCATACTTTTAATTTTCTTAGGCAATAATATGAGAATAGGTTTTTATGTAAAAATTACGATTTTTCTTTCTTTTCCATATGACGTTAAAATTAAAATTTGACAGAAAAAAGATTGTAGTGATTTTAAATATGAACTATTATTCTAAATAGACATAAAAGAGATAAATATACGTTAAAAAAAAAACAAAAGTGTATATACATTGATAAATTGCGATTTATTTATACTATGGCGTACCGATTTTAAAAATTTGAAATTATCATGGTGTTGTAGATAAATATATAAGGTTTAGAAAAAAAAAGTTTTATAGTTTTATAAAAATTGCATCATGATTAAAAATGATTGTATGAAGATATATAGATCTTAATTTTTTGTCTAGAATTTTTTTTTTTTTCGAACTGACCTGCACTGCCAGCATTATGCCTTCACAGTTTCACCGGACTACTAAGGGGAGCGCTTAGGGTACTCACCCGATTGATTTTTAGGCGAAACATCTCAAGGGCACTCGGTGCACCTCGGCTTGAGCTGTCGCCGGATTCCCGACCTAACTAAGCTAGCTAAACTATCTATCCATACAATACACATATATGAATTCGTGAAAAATGCATGTGTGACCATGCATGTTCCACGAATGTATATGTGTATTTGGTATCTGACTACTGTGTCCATTTTTGTCTAGAAGCTATTAGCATCCTCCACAATATATAAAAAATTAGATCAATCAATTAAGTCAATCAAGTTAAGTCAGTCGTAAGAAACTGATCCTTTTTTTTTGTTACATATTTTGCTTTTTCTCGAAAACCAATTAAATTAGAGATCTGAAACTTCCAGGATCTCAGCATCTTACTAGTCCCTACTTAATTTCTAAGTTTCGTTGAAATATCTTTCTGAGGCCGATTCACTATTCCCCTATGGCCTTTCTTCAGTGTTCGGAAATAGTTCTTTTTTATCACAAATCCTAAAAATATCAAATATTTATGTAAAGCCAGTTGTTCATTATAGGGCGAATTCGTCCTTAGTCGTTTGTCTGAGGTATATCTGTGGAACACTTGCCGTAATATAAATACATGGGCTTTTTTTAAAATATATATTATAGGGGGCAAACGAACACATGGGTCACCTGATGGTAAGTGATGACCTCCGTCCATAGACACTAGCAACACCAGGGGAGTCGCAAGTACCTTGTCGGCCTTTTAATTAAGTGTACGCTCGTTTTTAAAGGTTTGTAAACTCGTAATGTTTTGGGCGTACGAATCAAATGAATGAATCGTTTAATGCAGGAACTGGTGACAGAACTCGACGGGATTGAGGAGTTGTCCAAGAGTACGCTGTTCTGCTTCGGATGCGGTCGCAGGCTGGTCATTGACAAGAAGCTACCATCTGTCATCTACTGTTCGTAAGTCCATGTCTTCTAGAACAGGTGAAACCGGCTCTTACAGCCTGCGTACGCTTTAGTATATCTCGTAACAAAGCATGAAGAAAATGTAGAAACTGAAACTATTGAAGCAGGCCTAGTGGGACGATGGTACTGACACTGCCTTTGGGCTGACTTCTGAGGTCTCGCTTTTATGTAGATTTTACTTATACCTCAGGAACGGTACTTCTTTCTAGGCTGAAAGCGGCCCTTTTCTGTACCGCTGATAATGTGTATGCAAAATTTCACGATAATTGGTCGAGTAGTTAATTCGTGACAGAGTGACAAAAACTAACATTCGCATTAACAATACTATTTAGGTCAGGATGGTTTTTTTTTTTCGAACTGACCTAGACTGTTGGCTTCGTCAGGCCTCTACAGTTCCACCGGAATACAAAGGTCAGGATGGTGAATTGAGAGCATTGAACCTAATATCCCTACCATTGCGATCTGAAAACAAGGGTGTGACTCTCGAGTGATCTACTATCCATCGCCAGTTGTTATTATCATACCGACCTGCCAACCACTGAGCAGCTAGAAATCCATCGGCTGATCATGAAATGTCTAGAATGAAGAGAAACCGAAAGGAAGTGACATTGAGAGAGGAATCTTAAAAATTTTATAGCTTTTTCTCGAATTTTGGTGTACGTCTTTCTCGAAGGTCTAAGATATCTCTATCTCAGATCCAATTGCAATTAGTTCTGAGGTTTCATTGTGAAATCTATCTATCTTCTTCTTGTATATAAATGTATTCCTTATTTAAAAATCGCAATTCTCTTCATTGAATATAAAGTTTTAAGAAACTACAATTTTTATAAGCACTACGTGTTCAGCGTTGTGTTTTCTTGCCGTAGCGAAGTGGGACGAGCGGTATGCTCCATGCGTCGGAGATGGAAACTAAACGGTTAACATTATTTACAAAGAAATTTTTAAATGTTTTTTCTTCTGTACATCAAATATATTGCTAAGATAGTAAACAATGCAGGCGAAGTTCTTGTATAATTTTTTGTCTTTATTGTCCAATGATATGCAGATTAAATAAGTAAGTAATTAATTACGAAGTCTGATGAACTAGGATTCATTAAGCATTCTATTGATAGGTGTGAAGACACAAAATCACCTTGGCAATCGAATGACGGTTGGGTCCCATACATGGAAGCCGAGGACGTCATTATATGGCGGAAGGAGTACAAAACTGGACAAGGGCTATACGCGTACAAAGGTATTTATTCAGATATCTGTTATGCGATTGTATTATTTACTATGTTTGTTACCTCAGGATTACGCCATGTACACGTGGTTCAACAAGTCCCGGGACTAATTAAGAAAAACAATATTTTTTGGCAAAACTCGATTTTATTCATCAATATTTTATTTTATTTATTTTTTATTTTTTACAATAAGGTACAATTACAGATTACAGATTGACAATTACATTCATAGCAAAACTATTATATCATTACAAATCTGAAATCCAATTACAAATTGTACACAACATATAATGTTTTAACAATAAACAATAAACACAGTTAGCCTAAAATGAGTCTATTAACTAAAATAAGTCTAAAATAAATCTATTAATGGTATATAATGGAATACTATCACACATATTTATGATTCAGATACAATCCTCTTAAAATTTCTTAGACTATAGTGAAATATGTCTTGGTCAACACAAAATTGATTATAGTAGCTGCACATTCGAAACAGCGGATTGTTTTTTGAAACGTTATTATTAACTGCTGGTAAACTAAATAACTGGTGCACTCTTACTGAACGAGTAGGTATTTTAAAATAAATTTGCTCAAGCAGATCGCTACTGAAGGTTCCGTTAACGATTTTGTGAAGTATACATAAATCACTTATGGATCTACGCTCTTCGAGACTTTTAAGACTGAATTTGTAAAGTCTATCTTTGTATTCTGTAATTTTATTTCTGAGACCAAGTTTACCACACAGTATCCGTAGAAAACGACGTTGGACGGACTCAATCATGTCTATATGAGTTTTATAGAACGGGGACCATACTGATGAACAGTATTCTAGAATGCTACGAACCAAAGAAATAGTCTGCTTCAAGAGCAACACAATCAGTCAAACGTTTCTCTAACATTTCAATACCTTTCTTGTAGAGCGTTTTATCTTTGGCATCGAAATAAGCGTTCGTTTCAGCGATGACTTCCTCATTGGAGTAGAATCTCATTCGTTTGAGTATTTTTTTGAGGTCTGCAAACAGACAGCAGTCGGTGGGAGCCAGATCCGGTGAATATGGTGGGTGCCCAATTTATGCACCTTCGCCATGATACCGAGCGACTTGTGACACGACGCATTGTATTGGTGAAAGAGCACTTTTTTCTTCTTCACTTGGAGCTGTTTCTTACCGATTTTGCTCTCCGAACGCATCAATTGACCAATGTCACGTTCGCTATTGATCGTCTTACCTTTTTCAAGGTAGTCGATGAACAAGACTCCACGAACATCCCAAAGTACTGAGATACCTTACCGGCTCACAATCGCGTTTTTGGAAGCTTTGGACGCTTCTCATCGACTGCAGTCCACACAGCTGACGATCGCTTAGACTCCGGAGTGTAGTAATGGATCCAGGTTTCATCCATTATCACTAACCGACGCAAAAAATCTGGTTTATTTCGGCGAAACAGCTCCAAACAGCGCTCGGAATCAACGACATGTCGTTTTTGATCCATCGTGAGCAAACGCGGCACACACTTTGACAACAGTTTCCACATAGACAAATGTTCATGCAAAATAGCGTACACACTTCCTTATGATATCTTTAAGGTGTCAGCTATCTCACGCAATTTTAATTTACGATTTTCAAAAACTATTTGGTGGACTTTTTTGGTGGTTTCCGGTGTAACTACCTCATTTGGCCGACCGGAGCGTTTAGCATCTTCAGAGTCTGTACGACCACGCTTAAACTCAGCATATTACCGACAGTTGGTTGTTTTTGATGGAGCAGAGTCCCCGTAGTACTTTTCAAGCCATTACTGAGCTTGCACTGTTTTTTTTTCATCAAAAAGTAATTATAAATCAATACACGAAATTGTTTCGAATCCCTTGTTTTGAGAATATCAAGATTAGCGTCACTTAAATCACTGTAACTCGTGAACCCCAAACATCAGAATGTCATGAAATTTTGACAGGTATCTTTTGAAGGTTGGTACTCTTGAAAAATCATACAGACCTTTTGTTGTCAACGTCGTCTATGTGTCAGTCCAGGGACTTATTGATCCACGTAATATAAAGCAATTTGAAAAATTAATAAATTGTGATCGAATTTTGATCACTGCAGTAATCCAATAATTCTATCTGTTTTAATAATTGTATGAGTATGTCGCTAGCCTCTATTGACCTCACCGCAATGATACTACGAATATTATGCAGATTATCTAACACTAGCTAATGTAATCATCAAAATATGTCTCGATAAAAATCTCAGCCGATAGTGCTAATGGTTATGTGATGACTCGCACCAAGGTCGAGTGATTTTCCAGTACGACGCTTTATCTTGCCGTTGACTAACTTATGTAAATGACTTTGACCGAATTTTGTTTGCAACTAGTTGATAACCGTGATTTCGTCTCTGTGTCCTTTATTATTTTAATAATAAACTTAATCTACAGAGCAAAAAATATATCACCACATCGTTTGCTCCACTTTTACACGGTAAGAAAACAGACAACGTTAAACGCGTAGTGCTTACTGTGTGATTTCTTAAAACTTTAATTACTTTATATTAGTTGAAGCTAACGTGCTATGTTTTTTTTTTATAAGGACCAAGTGTCTGAGAATTAAAACTGAAAAGTGTGTGTGTGTCGTAAAGACACACGACAGAAGTGAAACTTTTGTATTATAGGTAAACATTTTAATTAAAAAATACAACCAAAAGCCAAAGTCAGGTGGTCAACCATCCAAGTACTGACCGCACCCGACGTTGCTTAAATTCGGCGATCAGACGAGAACCAATGTTTTCAACACTCTACCCGATACAGTGTTTACCTCCACCACTTTTCCTCACACAAAACACTTGCCGAGCAGAATATCAAAGCCCTCCCATTAGAAGTTCAACTTCAAATGTTTGATCCAATAATTTTACGCGATGCGTGTACTTTCTCTTCTCCTCTCTCATTCTATATATATAGAAGACTAGCGATCCGTCTCCTCTCTGTATTATATGACGTCAAAACTATCTTAACGATTTAGTACCATTTGTTGGCGCTTTGATATTAACAGTTCATCAAATTCTTCGTTCAAATATTTTTATCATGACCTGTAATTTTATATCTGTCATATCTTCTAAAGATATTCATTAAAATGTTAAGCTGTACAGAGAAATTTTGAGTTACATTAATTGAATAAAGACTATTTTGGTGAAAATAGTGTAGCAAATAACCAGTTTTTTTTTAATAATGAGTAAAAAATGATTACTGTGAGCTATGGGGCTATGAGAACCATAGTGGCCTAACCATTTTTTTTTTATAATATTCAATTTATGAGTTTTTATACTTAAAATTGAAACTATTAATAGAACCAATGAAAAAGTGATATGTACAATGAATACATACTGTAATGGTTTTTAAAGCAGTGGTGTAGAGATTAAAAAAAAAACTTTTTATTCTCTATTGTACCTACTCAAAAAGCTTGTCTATAGAATTAGGCAACTCTATTCTTTTATTATTATTTTTAATTTCGTTTTTTTTTTTTCATTTAACACAAGAACTAAAAATGAATAAAAGAAAGCTTAGAATAACTATTTTATAAAATACGCATAAACCTTAAAGTATTTATTTACAGTTTCTTATAAAATGTACAATAAAAGGTATACAAGAGCTTATCAGTTTTACAATTTCTTTGTTATTTTTGTTTTTCTGCAATTTGTAAACCGAAACTTATAAAACTTTCTCTAGTGCTATTCCTACTTATTAACTTATTAAATGCATACATAATGAGGCATGTTTGTTCCTGAATTCACTCACACACAGTGTGCATTGAAATTTGAACATGAAGTTTGACTATTATAGACTACAATTCATGTACTTACAGTGTACGGCCGGTATAGAGAGGTACGAGCACAGGACTTCGCTGCGGTGCAGGTGGACGGCGCTTACCGCCGTGTGTGGGACTCGGCGGTCGCGTCGCTTTGCGTCGTGGAGCGAAACGCGAACGGTGTCCGCGACCAGGCCGTTTTGCATTGGGAGGTGCTTTGGCCGGTGAGTGAAAAAAAATACATAAAAATCAGGCATAACTCGTGTAACTCGAGAAGCAACTTTCAAGAAATCCGAATTTCAATTAATAATATAGTTTAGAGCTCATAACTTGCCAAATAAATATCATAGAAATATAGTACGATAAGGCTGAATATTAACGAATATCAAAACGTTGCTTTCTTTTTGTTGATCACTTCAAATCTTACGAATTTCTAAATGTATGAATACTCAGCTTAGTTGAGCTTAGTTAGATTCGCGATCCGAGCCAAACCAAGCCAAGGCGCACCGTGCGCCGTTGAGCTGGTCACCAGTATAAAATCGGGTGAGTGTCTTAAGCGCTCCCCTTAGTAGTCCGGTGAAACTGTAGCTGTCAGGCCAATAGCGTAGTTAGAAAAAAAAGCTAAATCCAGCTTTCTCAAAAATTTCCGGACTTACATTAGATTATGAAGAACGTATTGGGAGGGCAGAGTAAAGTAACCGAATTCAAATGCTCCATGAGATAATTAAATCGAATTATTACAGAGATTATTCGCGAATCGAGATTACGTATACATAAGGAGGCACAAGGAATTCGATGTGAGATCAAAGTGTCATCCACATAAGGACACACTATTCGAAAGATCAGCTCCGAAACCAGTAACTCGAACTTCAGAAGAACGACCGAGTGTACATTCAAATGCGAAGAGGAGATCCTTAGAAACCTACAGCTTAAAAAGGAACGAGAACATAGTTAAAGACAATAAGGTGAGTCATAGTAATAATATTTTTTTTTATAACACCAGCGGGCATCTTGTCCACTGAGGATATACATTAGCTGATTCCGATATGTGACAAACCAAAAGAGAGTCACTGTGACTTTGACCGAAAATGATAAGTGACGATAATATAGCCGAAGATGTAAGGAAGGCTAGATAATAAAAAAAGAGTGACTGTGACTTTGACCGAAAATGATAAATGAAGATAATATAGCCGAAGATGGTAAGGAAGGCTAGAAAATCAAAAGAGAGTCACTGTGACTTTGACGGAAAATGATAAGTGACGATAATATAGCCGAAGATGGTAAGGAAGGCTAGAAAATCAAAAGTGAGTGACTGTGACTTTGACCGAAAATGATAAGTGACGATAATATATCCGAAGATGGTAAGGAAGGCTAGAAAATCAAAAGTGAGTGACTGTGACTTTGACCGAAAATGATAAGTGACGATAATATATCCGAAGATGGTAAGGAAGGCTAGAAAATCAAAAGTGAGTGACTGTGACTTTGACCGAAAATGATAAATGACGATAATATAGCCGAAGATGGTAAGGAAGGCTAGAAAATCGAAGTAGTAGGATTATCATATAGATAAATTAATTTGACATATTTTCTATACTTTACAGGTTTTAGCGTTTGGCAATAGTGTCATCGGATGTTAAATGACGATGTGGTCTAAGATGGTAAACGCGTTAAACCTAGAGAGGTATTGGCTCTCAAGTGCAGCGGCCGGAATATACTGGGTGCTTGGTGACAGATTTTCAATTTGATGATGATTGGTAGCGGGTTACAGGCTTGGAAAAAGCGCTGCAGCATCATGCTATGGTTTCATACGATGTTTTTCTTTATCAAATGCTCTGTCTCATTCGTAAGGATTCGTACCTTCGTCGATCGATCTGTACCTTTATCTTCGGCTCTATAGTCAGTATCATCGATTACGTATAATTTATTATATTTGGATAAATATATAGTAATTTACCATCTACGTTTACTTACTGTCTTCGGTTATATCGTCACTTATCATCATTCGAGATTACAGTGAAACCACGAAAAAAAATTGATAATTGAATTCTCTCTTTCAGGTGTTTGTCATAGTGTCTAAGTCGTGTGAGCATCCAAGAGTGCCGGTATCGAAAAATGCCATCCGTGTGTCCGAATACTGGAGCCATATGGTCATCAAGACCCTTGATGGTGCTGACCAGGTATGTGAGAATACTATTAATTATACTGAGTTGTGATAGTCCGGGACCAGTCGGTTTATTATATCCGGTAAGTAACCGGTGTCGTCGTGTGTTTGTATGCGTTGATTCTGGATTGTACGGTGTTTATCATTAGGCACAGTGTGGTCACTGCGCTTGTAAAATTAATTGATTGTATGTCGGTATGTAAACTATATAAAATGCAGTAAATTATAGGTGACAAAATATTTATGTTGATATTGTCACACCCTGTATGCGAAGTCGTTACAAACATTTACACAGACTGGCTCATCAACCATTGAAATCAAAAACTAAGATTTTGGCTTCAAAAACATCCCGCCATGAACATTGTCGTATCGTTCGAATAATGACGTCAACGTTCCGGAGTTTTCTATCTTAGTTTATTTATTGAAAGGAAACTTTTCTCTATACTTTTTATACTTGACAATTTGTATGGAAAATTTTACGATGATGGGTTGAGTGGTTAAGCCGGGAAAGTATGACAAACAATTTCACAATCCTATTTATAACATTATATATCCTAATATATCCCATTATTTATCTTTTTCATTTATTTTTATACTTTTTTTTCGGTAATTCAAATGATATCCAATTGCAGGCAGGTATGGAGTTCGTTCTTACGTACTATGATGAACCAGCAGTGGGGGGTCTGCCGTATGGGGTCGCTATGTGGGCGACGACCAGGGCTGCGACTGCGTTCCTCGACCGCATGAGAACGGCCGCTCTCAATTACAACCAGAGGGGAATGTCGCATGACGAGGTTATATTTTTTTCTAAATCGCTTGATATTGCGGTTTGGGTTAATATTAGTTTTAATTACTGTCACTATCAGTTTTGCTTTTACACTACTTATTAGATTAAAAATAGTAAATGTTTAATATTTCCAATGCTTAATTTATTTTAACGCCATCTGTCGATTCATGCTATATACTACATTCTTATGAGTAACCTAGTCATCTAGGTTACACTCTTTTAAGAAGAAACCTTTTTCTAACTGCCAAAGCTGCATTTTTTTGTGACGCAAACTTTTTAAAACTGCGTAGGCTACGCTCTTTGTGACGAGTTTTTTTTTTCTAACTGCCTTGGTTACCATTATCGTGTGTTATATTTTATTTATTTATTTCAAAGAAATCTACAGCTATACATTTTAAAAAACAAAAAGTACACAAGTTAAATGTGAGTTTCGCCAATAACGATTTCAGTATAATATACATTTTTAATTAAATGACTGACCGAAACTTTTATATATAAAGTAAAATAACAAACATCTAATTAATAACTAAATTACATAACTTATAAGTGAAAAATAATAAAACAATTTGAAACAAAAATTGAAATAGAAAATAACAACTACATACACACACCACTACAATCACATAAAATAAAAAACACATAATACTCTTGTTACTGTCGCACGAAAAACCAAATGATAACACAAATGTATATATGTGAGAAGGAAAATGCTTATGATTTAGGAATTTACCTTTAAAATATGGCTAATAATGCTTTTTGTCCCCTTCGCCTTAAAGGATCTACTACTTTCATGAAATATGTCTATATTTGAGGTTTTTTCATTGTATAAGTGAGCGCATCTTATCATTACTGAATTAGAGCCATAGTTGATGTTCGTTTTTGGCTCATTAAAGAACCGTGGCTTTCGTGTGTATTTTGAAGTAATTCTCAGCCCTATATGCTTCACCGAATTTGGACAATCTATGTTATATGTTGTTGTTGTATACCAGAACATCAAATCTGCTACTAATCGTCGTTGTTCAAGTGTTAACATGTTTAGTTCACGAAGGTTCTCATTTTTAACTGTAGTTGAAAGCATGCCGCGTTTTCTGAGAACTGTCAAAAATTTGTTTTGAATGTTTTCGATTCTATTCATATGAATAGCATAACACGGGGTCCATATCTGCGAA
The DNA here is from genome assembly GCA_035772565.1 of Antheraea assamensis. Classification (NCBI taxonomy): domain Eukaryota; kingdom Metazoa; phylum Arthropoda; class Insecta; order Lepidoptera; family Saturniidae; genus Antheraea; species Antheraea assamensis. The sequence continues at coordinate 289,174 of JAQQSE010000250.1, forward strand.
GCAAATTTTAAAATGTTGCGTACAAAAGCACAGAATAGTATTTTTGAGGAAGATACATTTTGGAATGCCTTTGAAATTCTAGTTATGAGGCCTATCATTTTATAAGATTTTTTATTATATATTCGTAATGATTTTTGAATGTCATTTTATTATCTAGTTTTACCCCTAGATCCCTAACGCAAGACTCTCTCAATAGACTGATGTCACTGAGACGATAATCGTATTTGATGACATTTTTCGTCTCCCTCGTATAGGTAATACTCTGACATTTGTCTACGTTGATGTCTAGAAGGTTTAATGAACAGTAATCATATAGCCCGTTTAGGTCCTGTTGTAATTTAATTCAGTCTTCAATAGGATATTCATGTCTTCAATTGGCATAAATATTTTGGTATCATCAGCGTACATTATGAATACCTAATTTACTAATGATTTCTGAACACAGGATCTACCCGAGTTCGCGCCGCCTGTCACACAGAAGCAGACGGCCGAAGAGACCAAAGTGCCAGAGCGAACTCGCGAAGAAGACTATGGTGTAAGTTATAGAATATTTTTACGTCCTCTTGATATAACCTGATGTAAAACGTATAATTTAATGAGAGTAAAATCGATTTTACACACCGTCATTGTCCGATTTGTTTTAAACGCCATCTATCCACTTATTCACGTACTAAATTGTTAACTGTTAATGTTTGATATTTTACTTTTTTTATTTTATTTGTTTTCAAAGCCAAAATGTTTTCTTGTTCTTGCAAAATGTAATTCGTATTTTTGTTAATACTGAGGACAATTAGAACCTATGATTCTTGCTATTTTTCCGGTTTTAAAACGAATTGACACGACTGATTTTTTAAATACCAATTTAATTGTACTTAACATATATGAAGTAGTTTTATTATTTTAAATATGTACCTATTATGATTTTTGACTCTCTTGATAAGAGTCAATATTGATGTTGATAATTTTGTTAGTACTTAAATAATTGTGAATAGTGTTTCATATAATTATTAAAGTTTAAACAAGAATGTGAAATTGTTTCTGATAGACCGAAAATAATGCAATATCATAATGGGTCTAGGTTTAGCATCTAAGACGCGTATGATGCCATATTGGATGAGTTGCACTATATATAAATAAATACCATTTTGGAGGTACTTATGACGCCATATCTGATGCTGTGTATGACGTAATATTTGATGCTGTGTAGGACGCTATATTGAATGAAGTGTATGGTGCCATATTGCATGTGGTCCACGACGTCATTTTAGAGGGATATTATGACGCCATATAGAATGAAGTGTAGAACGCTGTTTTGGAAAGTCATATGACGCCATATTTAATGCGATATATCATGCCATATTGTATGAGGTGTATCGGGACATATCGCATGAGGTTTAGGATGTCATATTGGATGAGGTGTAAGATATCATACTTGATGAGGTGTAAAACCCAATATTGAAGGGGGCGTATGGTGCCATGTTGAAAGAAGGGTGAGTGTAAGACCATATTTTATTAGTGGCATAGGATCCCAAATTTTAGACATTGTAGAGTGCCATCGCCATCTTAAGGCGCAATCTTAAATCTGCCACTGACTGCAGCTTCCTATTTCAGAAATTGCGAGTCTCTAATTATAATTGTTGTCAGTCTTCAAAACATGGTCCAGAGCTGAACGGCAACCACAAGGAGATGGATGAGAAGAGGGAGAAGGAAATAGAGCCGGAGAGACGGACCAGAGCACGCAGACCGAGTCGGAAGAGTCGATCTCTGTTTCGAAGGACAGTGATAGAATCACAGAAGATAAGAGCGTCGGTACACGGGAGCCGGTTATCGATGGTGACCTAACACAGGTGATATTTTCCCCTGAAACTCTTTAGCGATTTAAATAGATTATTTTTTATCCTCATAGGACTATAATGATGTAGAAAGAGTAGTTTTAAAGTATAAGGTCGAATTTGTGTTAAACGCCATCTATCAGTTTCGCACTACGTACTATGTTGCTGATAATGTTTGATATTTTATATCAATGCAGTATCATTGTTATCTATAAAGGATATGATTAATTTTATGAGGTTAGGCATTTAATCACAATTTCACCTGATATTAAATGACTATACCAAGTAATATAAATATGAATGTGCTTTTGTTTGTTGACTTAACCTGAACTTATCCATAATTTTCTGTTGTTTATTATTAAAGATTACAATGAGGAACGATCTAGAGTATACATCATTACGGCATCCCATAAGGGCTTTTTTATTCAAAGTAACTGCACTGTGCCGTGTGGGTAAGCTTGTGCAATCTAAAAATCGATGCCGAGATATTTAGATTCCAACGGTTTCTATCATGCCGGCCTGCACGCCTCTCAATTGATAGTTTCGAAACTTGACAAACTATGATCGGTCTATGACTATGTGAATGATGATCGCCGATTTTTCATCAACCGTATACAGGTACCTTACCATCCGGCTTGGCTTCTAGATATATCACGAAATTCGATACACCTAAACGTCGCACTATAGCGGTTGTTTGGCCAAGTGTATGCTGGCAACATTTGGCATTCGAATTACATGTATCACGTTAAGAAACCCAGTATCCTCATTTCAGAACTTCACGAATACAACAGAGGAAGCTAGCCAGAAAGCTGAGGACGTAAAAGAAGAGAACGGAAGTTGGTGGCGCTATCTATACCCTTTCTACTATTTCGTATAAATTTTACGTGAGACTGTATTGTTATACAAATTTTTGGGGTAAATTAGTATTCCGTGCCACCCCCTACCGTTTTAAGGGTTGGACATAATAAAAGATGTATAATTCTATTAAGAACATTGGTAATAAAAAAAACTCACCACGTTGAAGACTTAATATATATGGAAAGTCAAGTTGTACGACACGGTTGATACGTTGTCCTTTTCGCACCTACGGTAGAACGGTATCGTTGTCTTATTCAGATGTTAATAAACACGGAGTATTCTCGCGCGCTGTCAGCTAGTGTGTGTGAGACGGATTGAGTGGAGATTTTAATTTTTTGTTACTATTTTACTAGTCTTTGTCTCTCGGTATCGTGATGCGTTTGTCTCATTCTAACTCTGTCATTTAGGACGTAGTTCTTTCCCTTTCTCTCTCTAGCCAAGTGACTATTTTCCGTCATTTTTGCGTCAGTAGTGTTGAATTTAACACTATGGGTTATAAATGAGTTTTATTTAAATAATAATAATAAGGGAATTTCTTGATAGTCTAGTTACTGTACTGGTTACAGAGGTAGTGAATTCGATTCTCGATGTAACCGATTAACACGTTCCGTGCCAAGTAATTTTTGCCTGACACGTAATTTAGACCATTTGATGTTTTTACTAAAAACTACAAAATTTTATTACAACATCAATATATGAATGAGTTTTTCGTTTTGAGTAGTTATCACATCGTGTAGCCTGAAGAGCAAATTTAACGTGTACCACATGTGGTACACGTGGCACGGAACGTATCAAAGAAATTATATCAGTAGTGTGGCTGGATGTCAAATGCAGTTACTGAAACATAGTAATTGGAGATACGACTTTCTTATTGAAGGTGGTAGCTGGTCAGATGGGCATTAGAAAAAGCACTACCGCCAAGTGTGTGGTAGGTTTCCTCACGAGGTTTTCCTTTACCGAAAGCCTAGGTTCGTTGTAGGATTTCAATCGACGTCCGTTAAATGACAAACCATCGCTTTAAAAAATTACCAATGCACTATAATATAATATTAAAAAACTTAAGCGTACGTTCGTCAGTATGAGGATAGGTAACGTTTTAAATCGTCAAAATGTCATACGTTAAATATCGAGATTTCCTAAGCCTTCGCCCAACTGTGGGACATTTTCCCAACAGTGGGATATCGACAGGTCGGATAGTAAAATAGTTTGTCGCGAGGTATCTAGTTAAGGTTGTCCTTGACGATGATGTTTGAAAATTCTATTAAGAAATGTTAGTGATAATAATGACGTTAGTGTTACCAGTAAAAAAATAGTGTAGCTAAAATATAGAAATAAATGCAGCGGGTCTGGTGCGAAGTTCCTTGCGCTTTTCCTTCAACTCCGAATGTTATTCGTTATGGAGATACGTTTGTATAGAAAGAAGCGTTACACCTCTTCTGTGTGATTCTCTCTTTCTCTCGTTGTGTAATCTGTATATTTTTATTTTATATAATATTTTCAATGCAAGTAGTGTAAAATAGGTGATCGAATCAAAAATTTCTATTTAATATCTTTGCTAAACATAGCCATGTATTAAAAATGAACATAAAAATGCTAAATAAGTAATAAATTTTGATCCGATTACCATGCAGTGTGGCTTGTGGTTTTACTCGCATGCACTCACACGCGTATACAACAGAAAGAGACCGAGAGAGAGAGAGATAAAGTCGCATGGAGCGGCATAACGCATTTTCCTTATGTGACGATTTTTACCAGTCAACTCTTGTCGCTAGTGGCATTAAGAACTTCGAACTTGTTTTCCTCGCAAATGAATTGTACACCACAAAATAGTTCATTCAGAACCGCGAACAAACTCAGAGTCATAATAATAGCCTTCTATATGTATATTAGTATGATGAAATTATAGTTCGTTTGTGGCTGAATTACGTCATAACTACTGAATGTAGGACTACGATTGATAATTAAATTGAGGAATTTTTCGGAGATGGTTCTAGGTCAATTATTTTTTAGGTTCGTTTGACCCTTTGGCATGTATAATACTTTATAATACTTAGGTGTGCTACTTCTTCGTAGAAGCGGGCAGGAATCAGCTAGTATGTTAATTATTTGAACTTTTATATAAGATTTTTGTAGTATCTTTTTCTTATATATATAATAAAATGATAGTCTGTCTTTGTGCGCGCATCACTCAGCTACTCGATACACTTCAGTTAATTTCTTTTAATGTTCCTTTCAAGACACTTGGTCTTTATTACAAAAAATATTATGCTATCTTCATTTACTAAAAATTTACTAAAGTTTTAAGAGACTATGAATTTTATAAGCGCCGTGGGGAAGTGGGGTAAACGGTGTGGTGCGCATGCGCAGGACGCATTGTCTATAATATTAATATTACAATAATAATAACAATAAAAAAAATAATTAGTTTTAGGTCGAATTTTGATCACAAGATGACCGTTACTTTAAATAATCTCTTACTCGTTGTTCCTGTGTGATTAAAAACTAGCTGGTGACCGCGACTTCTTCGCTTACTTAACCCCCGACGACTCTTCTAAATGTTTTAATTAAACCCTATTAATTTTGAGTATTATTACTTAGCTTCTACGGAAAAGCTTGATGATTTGTAATCGAGATAGTACTTTGAAAAATCATCCGTCTGCCAATAAAAGTCTTGTCGTAGTCGGACGAACAAAGGGACGCTTTAATTTTATTTATACTTATAGATACACGTTAAAATGTGCAATGCAACAATATTAATGCATTATATATGTAAATAATATATTATAAAAAAATTGTTATATACTGTATTTAGATTTAGAAGTTGTTAATAAAATTCCTTTTTGTACAAATATTGTTTTTACTTGTCGTCAACTTACCGTCACAATTCATACTAATGTTATTAGTGCAAATGTGATTTTGTTATTTGTGTACAATATACGTTGCCATGGCTACAGAATAGCACATACGGTACTTTATTTCTAGAAAAAGTACTGTTACCATGAAATAAGTGTGAAACCTAGCTTGCGCAAGCAAACCAGCGAGCAGAAACTAGTTTCTTATAAAGTCGTTTATACCAACGGTTTCTGTTGGATATTACGGGGTCGGTGATCTGAGTCGAGTTAATATCTGAAATATTGTTTCCCGTTAAGAAACCTTGTAAATCGTTAGAAAAAAAAAACGACAATAATACTAAGAATAATAAGAAAAAAATCATTGACAATAAATTTATTTTCCAAAACACATTATTTAACTATTATTTATTGTACATGATAACTGGAACATGGTTCAATTAACGAAGAACTCGTTGGATCGCATGTTCTGATTGTGTCGCCACTTGCACGCCCAGTTCCAGCAGGACATCCCCGCCCACGGCTCGTCCGTGTAGAACACCTGCCCGTTCTGATACATCTGTCGATTTAACATTTACGAGTACAATCACTTCTCCAGTTCTTTTCTTAATAGGTCCGTTTGACCAGAATATCATCGGATGTTACACAACGATTTGGTCTGAGATAGTAAGCCCGCTAAACTTTGAGGGGAACTATAAGTACTTGATGATAGATTTCCAACTTGAGAGTGATAGTTAGTCAGGCAGATATAGAAAAAGTCATACCGCCATACTATAATTTTTTCACGATGTTTTCCTTCATTATGGTTATTCGCAAGGTTCGATCTTACGTCAACCGATAGGACGTCCGAACACGCTACCCACTAAGCTGTTATTACTCCAAATTTCTGCAATTTTGGAGCTATCAGTGAAGGAATACTGTGATGAAACCATATTATGGTGGTGGGGCTTTTTCTTATCCCGCTTGCTTAGTTCATCTGTCTCTTCAGTTTTAATTATATTTGCTAGTCATTGGACAGGAACTTAAAGAGAAGGAACTGATTGGACTTTATATCTACACATGTATCATGATCATCACATCAGCCTTTAAGAGACCCACAGCAGAATTAGAGGCCTCTTCCAAAAGGGTATGGGTATAATTACCACGGCAGCATATGACGTATTGGCGATCTTAAACTCCGAGGAATCCACAGTTCTATATTTTGCTATATACAGTGGTACTACAAGAACATTGCTTGGGTTTAGGCTTCCAATTGAAATTAGTAAATGTATGCGATTTCCGAAAAAAATCGTTTGTACATAATGGGGTTCGAACCTGCGGACATCGAATTTACATCCCCCCGGTCAAATTACTCAACCTCCACAACAGCAACAATTATGAAGCGATGATGGCTCGGTTGGTAGTGTGTTCGGACACAGCGTCGAAGGACGTAGGTTCGAATCCAAGCAACTGAGTCGGAGCTTTCGGTGAAGGAAAACATCGTGATGAAACCATAGCACGGTGGTAGGGCTTTTTCTAAGTCCGTCTGGCTAGCTACCACCCTCAAGTTGAAAATCTGTCGCCAAGCACCTGTTGGTGTGTTCCGGCAGCTACACTTGAGAGCCAGTCTTCTCTAGGTTTAGCGTGACTACCATCTTAGACCACATCGCCATTTAACATCAGATGAGATTGTGGTCAAACGCTTACCTATAAAGCATAAAAAAAAAAAAAAACATTCATATATATCTTTACCATAAATCTAACCTCCAAGTTCCCATAAAGCAAACTGTCAGATTCTTATACGAGTCCCAATTTGTTTACCTGTGCAACGCAAAAATATTTAAAATAAATTAGAGACTCACAAACGTAAGATCCGAGCTTTTGTAAGTGACACCGTCGTACCCGAATCTGAATATGAAATTCATGGAGAATATAGAGAAGATGCATCGGACGTCCGTTGTCGCCGGTATGAAGTACCTGTATGGACCGCACCAGTACGAGACCTTCGGTTCATACTCCACTGATTCCGGGAACTCCTCGCGAGGGTTAATTCTGTTTGGAGTATAAATAAAAAAGAAAATAATGAAACAACAGAAACGGATTTAGAGAAGGACGAGGGGCATGATCACCACCACTTCCGCTACATACGTGCCAATCTCGTTCTAGTAGTGTTCTTTCTTTATGCAAACAAACAGATGGGTTACCTGATGGTAAGTAATCAGCACCGCCCATGGACCCCTGCGACACGAGGGGATATCACAAATGCGTAGGCAGCCTTTGAGGAAGGAGTAGGCTCGTTTGTTAAAGGTTTGTACGTTATATCTGACTGGACACGCTGTCGGTGGGAGTTCATTCCAGAAAATCGACGTACGGGGGAAAAACGTACGCGAAAACCGTACAGTAAACGACTTCCAACCATCGAGATGACACGGAAGGAATTTCATTTTGTGGCGAGTCGTTCGCTAATGAAATTCAGCAGCAGGTATCAATCCGAAAACCTCTTCAGAACACTCTCCTTGCTAGATCTTGTAAAAGACGCGAAGTGACGCAACGTCCCTACGAAGATCCAAAGTATCGAGCCCTAAGGAAAGCGTCCCGTCTACGTTGGATGCGGTCAAAAGGAAGTAAATGGCATTGGGGTGCTCCGGCACTTCATCGACATATCAGAACAGTTGATACCGTGATCGGTCACCGCATTGATCGATGTAGATTACAAATCCTTAACGATCGTGATGAAACCATAACATAGTGGCAAGCTTTTTTTAAGCCTTCGTGGCTAGCTGTGACACTCAAGACGAAAACATATCGCCAAGCACGTGTATGTGTTTCGGCAGATGCACTTGAGAGCCAGCCCCTCTAGATATAGCGTGTGTACCATCATAGACCACATCGTCCTTTAACATCAGGTGAGATTGTGGACAAACGCTAAAACCTATAAAGCATAAAAGTATTTTTATAATTGTATTAAGAGATATGGATAAGAAGAAATAGTATAATAAAAAAATTACTTTTGTTTCAAAGTAACTCTCTACCGTTTGCTTTTAAAGTGAAACGTTTTTTTTTTACATAGTCTTAAATTTTTTTGTCCATCTACCGCATTCATGTCGCCTTACAGCCGGCCGCGGAGTAGGGGTAAAGTGAAAAGCGCTCGGCAGAGCAGCCAAGGCCAGTATGACGGCGGCGCCCCTGGCTCAATTCAAAATGATCCAATGATTTAAATAAATATTGTGCTAAGTTTTTTTAAATGCTAAGATCCGAAAGAAACTTTCACTTGCTTCGTGATTTCACAAAACCACTCTTTTTTTGGAACGTCGTATAATTCCTATGCAAGATTTAATAGACCTGTATTCATTATTTCAGATGATTTTACTATATAAGCATCTATTACAGACATTTCACAATGTCCAGTACAGGAGTACCAGTTGAGGGTACAGCTACCGCGTTGGATATACATGGAGAGATGAAACGCATATAACCGGAGAAGTGTGAAGTATGAAGACGGACACAAATAGGTACACATATGGTGGAAGGGTTTTATTATTGTTCCTTATTCGAACTGAGTTAATTTTGTTTAATAGTTGTCAAATCCGAAATACATATTTGAGTTGGTGAGGTTAATGTGTACTTCATGAATACGTATAGGTATAGTTAATAGTTAGCTTATTTTAGCTTAATCAGATTCGTCATCTGAGACAACAGTCCAAGCCGAGGTGTGCCGTGTGCCCTTGAGCTAGTTGCGAATAAAATCGGGTGAGCGTCCTAAGTGCTCCCCTTAGTAGTCCGGTGGAGCTGTAGAGGCCACTAAGGCTAATAGCGTAGTCAGTTCGAAAACAAAAATACGAAGATGAACAAACATAGGAGCAGAGGAAGAACGAAGAAGGTATGGATTGTGTGAAGAATGATATGTGTATAAAAGGTAGGAATATTGAGTTGATAATTGGTAAGAAAGAGTGGAAGAGAAAAACACATTATGCTGATTTGATTTAAGTGAACGTTGAACGACTTACTCACTTGTAAATACATTGTGCATCGCTCCAATTATCATCGGAGTGACAGTAGAGCCCTTGACTCGGATCCTTTGCTTGGAACTGTTCGGCGTGGGGGCCGATATACGTGGTTTCGGAGTGTCGATGGTAGAAGCCGATGAAAGAGAACGCGCCTAATAAAATTAAAACGTACCTATTGAAATTTTGCAAGAATCATATAACGATTTATATTTACCCATAACCAAAATACATGTACACCTTCGTGCGAGACATATGTCGCATATGTGTCTCACTAAAAGTATACATGCATGGCTAGCTTAATTCACATGGTTAGCTTAGTTCGATTCGCGTTGTGTCCAAGGTAACAGCCCTAAGCTGTTGTTCGGCCATTCTAGCACCCTTGAGCCTGTTGCCATTTGGCTGAGTATCTTAAGCGTTTGCCCTAAAGGCCCGGTGAAGCTGTGAAGGACATGTCAGGCCAACAGCGGATAGTCAGTTAAAAAAAAAAATGCCGCATAGCACTAATGTTCTCATCCAAAGAGCGTCGTAAACAATACTCTATAACATACTGAGCGGTCCCATTCAATCGTTATTGTCCTCGGTCCATATTTTAAACTAGCTGATTTGTGACTTTTCAGGGTGTTTCTACACTATATTGCCTAATTGCCATTCATATGAGTGTCCCCCGCAGTCCGCTACTAAGCCCGGTGAAGCTGTCAAAGCTCTTCAAGCCAACAACGTACAGTTCAATAAAGATAGTTGAAAATCTGTACCACCAAGTAAGTTTTCGATGTTTTGATGAACGAATGTAAATACTAGAAACAATGATAATCGAATTATCCTAGTGTTTCAAATTCAGTAAGACCAGTAACACTTTTTTTATGTGAACGATGGTGATGTCTCGCACTAACAACCCTTCCTATGCATCCTTTAAAAATTATTGTAATTATAATGTATTTTTATGAAAATACTAGCGGGTCCGGCAGATGCTGCCCTACCCGGGAATTAAGAGATCCTGGAATCCGGCCGATAGCGCCACATACCAAGTCCAATTATGAATCTAAACCATCCAGGTTTAGATCCACTTAAACACTCAAAAAAAATTCATCAAAATCGCTCCAGCTGTTTAAGGGAAACTCAGTCGCATACACGCACATAGAAGAATTATACATATATACATATAAAGATGGTAGTTACGTGAAAGAGATACACCTCATCGAGTTTCTTGTCGCTTCTTCGCAATGAGTGGGTTGTTTGTCCGAAACGGTGGTTGTCTTAACGTTCATAAGCGCCTTATCAGGACCTAAATCGATTTGATTTAATCAATTTCCGGCAGCTGCACTTAATACATCTCCATAGCCCTTATTGTATTCTACACTGACTGCATAATCTATTAAGAGACGCAACAGACTAAAAGAGAATCTTTCTCCGTAATGGTTGTCTTACAGTCTATGGAAATTCTGGAGCTCGTGGATGGATATCTTACCTCTAAATGTGTAACAGTGAGGCTTCCTCTCACTAGAAAGGATCATTTGAACATCCTCTTGATTGTGAGCAGACGCTATGTAGTACGAGGTATCCAAACATTTAAACTCTGCAACGTATATTATTTCGTGTTACGTCCAAATTTGACATTAGTCCAATTTGTAGGCTTAACGTTTTAACACTTTTATATGAAATTTTATTGGAAAAACTAACCTGTATAGAGTCCACAACGTCCTTACCTACCTATCTACCACAACTCTTGTATTGTCATAAATTTACCAATAATATTTCAATGACTAAACATTGCCTATTCGCCATGAGCAGTTCCCACGTGTGTCTTTGAAACTCAAGGTCCAATTAAACTGAAACCTCATCCAAAACACGCCCTTTCTAATAAAAAATATATTTTCTAATCGGTTTGTAAATGACACAAATAATTCAAAAAAATACAACCGAATTGATTGCGTCCTAATTTTAGAAAAGTACTCGAAGTTTCCTTGGAAATTTATTCTTATCGTAATGCTTCATTAAACATGCAAAATGTCTATTACCAGGGCTAGGTGTAGAGGCCGAAGGGTATCTTTGCCTGCGTCGATTTAATCTTGGCTTCGGACGTGTCCATCTTCTTATTTAGTTTAAGAAGAACCATAGACATGAGAGCCATATCGGTCGCGAACAGTAATCTCTTTAGGTCCTTTATGTGTGTGTCGATGAACGCAAAGAGCTTCTTCTGTGCACGTTCTAGGATATCGCGTCGTTCTGACTGGAATAAACATGGGAAAAATAGCTAAGTGTGATTTTTATTCCCGACTTGACTATCACTGTTGACATGACGGGCCTTTACAGCATTACCGAACTTTTTCGGGTCGAGCGCTTAAGGCGCTCAGCTGTACGTCAATGAGCTAAAGGTCGTTAAAGTGGCCAAACCACGGCTTGGGAGTTAAATATCTCGAATTTGACTAATCTAAGCCAACTAAACTAGACATACATATATGAGTTAGTGAGACAAAATGCGACAAGGGTCGTTCATAAAAACGTCATGAATAACGTCATTTACAATATCGATCTATAATTATGAATTCGTATCGGCAACCTTTTTGTGTCACGAAAAGTGGTAGGAGTAAACACTGTGTCGGGTAGAGTGTTGAAAACACCGGTTCTCGTCAGATCACCGAAGTCAAGAAAGGTCGAGCGCGGCCAGCATTTAGATAGGTGACCGCCTGGGAACGTCACGTTGACTTTTTGTTAAATTATTATTATTAAAATTTCCCTGTAATACAATAGTTTCACTTCTGCCGTGTGTCCTTACGACACACATTCTTTTTTTATTTCTATAAATATTACTAACTTCGTATAACTATGTTGTCATTGAAAAATCCTGTGTTGGCTTTATTTACTACATACGTTACGTTATTTTATAGTAAAATGTATGTTGTTGGATGTTGGAAACAAATTATAAAAGGTCTAAGCCAAGCCTAAAGATTCAAAAGAGCAAGATAGAGAAGAAAATGTTCGTCTTGGTTACCGGGTTCTGCGGCTCCTTCATCCGTCCATTCATATAACTGTAGTATTCCTCGAGCTTTTCGAACTTCTCATCAGCGTAGCTGTGTTTGGGATCGATTTCCTTATTACTTGGCATGTTGTATGGTTTCTGCAGGATTAGAAAATATTTATTTGCTTTACCTATAATCTAACTACATAATTAAAATTATAGAGGTTTGTGATTGTGAGCGCATCACTCAGAGTGATATATTTATTTTAGTTTTACGTCCAAGACGCTTGGTCTTATCTAAAAGAAAAATTCTCAAGAAAACTTCATATAAATATTGTTCGGTATTCAGTATTACTTGTTGGTTAGGTTTACAATAATAATATAGGTTTATAAACTGAACCGATAGAAATGACAGCAGTACCGAACGATAGGGCACATCCCTATCGTGGACATAACTAAACGGTCGTACCGGTAATTTAAAACTGACATTACGCTCGTGGATGTTCGACCGCCAACAACCAGAAAGTGTCCTCTCGCACCGTACGCTGCAAATATCTCTAAGTTACCATCGTCACGTCGATAGAATCTACTACGGGCAGCTGGACGTTCCAGAAGAACGGTGAGTGGATTTGTATTGTTAATTGTAGCCCTTTTGCTGGCTTGGAGTACTCGAATACCGAATTCCAGGGGTGAAATCATTTACAGTTTAGGTCCTTCGAAGGCTCGTAGCCGACCAGCATTACTTGGTGTCATTCATCGACAAATATAAAATTCTTAAAGAAACTACAATTGTTATAAGCACTACGAGTTCGTAGATTGGTGTTTTCTAGCCGTAGGGAAGTGATATCATAGGATAAATAAATAATAGAACAGTTAAATATATTCTTAAGGTAATTAATAAACGACGCAGACGAAGTCGCAGGTGTCATCAAGTATGTTATATTAAACTAGGTATACTCGTGGCTCCGTACGCATTTTGTATTATTTGTCGCTATTAAATGCTATTTATTGTAGTTAACAGTCGTCCAATAGTCGAATTTCGACTATAATTAATGCATGCTTAGTTTCAAAATTATTATTTTTTTAATGTAAACTTCCTTAGCCGCGTTGAGCGATTTAAAAAAAAAATAATTTGGTAGGGGTAAAACTTATGGGTTCGCGTCACCGATGACTTCGACATCCTCGTGACGTAATGCGTTTGCTCCAAACTAAGCGACGGGTAGTATTGTGGCGCATGTATTATATTGAGCTTGTGCAGCCCATCATAAATATATTTAATTAATTAATAAACAGTATAAAAATGTAGAGAATTATCAGGCGGCCCACATGTTTAGTTGCCACCATCGTGGTATAAAAAAAAAACTGTATAAATCTTATTTATTAACAATACTTTTTTTATTTTAGAAATAAATATTAATTATTTACTATAAAAATATAAATAGATTTAATTATTATTTTCAATCGCAGTATTAATTGGTTTGAGATAAGAAAAATATGGCACATGTTTGTAATTCAATTTTATCTAAGTTTGTAACTGTAACTAAAACAAGAAGTGTCGAATAAAGTCATATTACACTTCTTTCGGTCTCGCTCCACCAGCTCAGAGCGTGTAACGCGCCATAAGGAACTTCGTTACAAAAGTTTGTACCAATTATCATGGTCGAACTACGACAACTGGACAACCTCTTATTCTTATAAACCGCGAAGAATAATAATAATAAATAAATAATAGGAAAATAAATACTTACAGACTCCACCGTTGGAAAAGAGAGTCGAGCGAGCTGAAGAAATAATATATCGTTTTACTAAAACTTCATAAATCTGGAAGTCTCCGTTGGCGATTGGAGTTATTCTAAGACCGTCTAGCTAGCTTCCATTTTCAAGTTAACAGTGTTGGTTGAATGAAACTGCTGGTGTGTTCCGGTAACTGCACTTGAAAGCTTAACCCTGTAGGTTTAACTACTATCTTAGACCATATCATCATTTTACATCAACTGGGTATGTGTCCAAACCATAAAACCTATAGAGCGCATTTTGTTGTATGGTATTTACTAACCAATTATTCTGCGATAACGGCGACTGTCGCCTGATACTGATATATCGGTATTCATTTTTGCTTTCGACTTGCGATTTACTTTATAGCACGTGAATTGCAATAACTATAGCGATGGTGAACAATCTTACCAATTGGAATGAAGAGAGATCGCCACTGCTGGCTATACTTTGCGGTGTCCATAATGCTATCTGGAATCAAATATATACGAGATAATCAAATATATCTATGTTTTTCCTTATTTGTAGTATACATAATAAATGGGGCGTTCTACGCGAAATCGGACGGTATGTAAAAAAAAAATTTAAAGTTTTACCAAGTAATTTTCTACCCGTTTACCAAATTTAAATCAACGTCAAACTCATTTTTTCAAATTCCTTCATCACTTTGCAAACGCTTGTGGATTTAAAAATTTCTAAATTACGAAAATAAATAAATTATGGAGAACCCATTAACAGACCATCCATAAAATTGAGGAATGGAAACACATAAAAAAATTGAAATATATTG
Organism: Antheraea assamensis; assembly: GCA_035772565.1. Lineage (NCBI taxonomy): Eukaryota > Metazoa > Arthropoda > Insecta > Lepidoptera > Saturniidae > Antheraea > Antheraea assamensis. The sequence continues at coordinate 304,218 of JAQQSE010000250.1, forward strand.
ATTTTTTTTTCTATATCTCCATGTAAACAAAAATTTAAATTTGGACCGTTTTTAAGAATTAACAATAAATTGTCCAAAATTGACCAAAGAGCTTCAAAAATAATATTTCTTTTTTAAATCCATACCATTTGGCGTGGAACGCCCCAATTACACATGCTGTTAAAGTTATGTTTAATAAAAGATTTATTTAGAGGAAGCTCAATATTCATTCATACTTTGCAATATTTTTTACTTTACTATTTTTACTTATGTTAGGAGTCGTAATTTAATATTCTTAACATATTACCAATTATACAAAATATATAAATAAATTAATATATAATAATTAAATAAAAACAAACACAATAGTTTTAATGATATGCATGTAGTAAATCTTATAACAGCGCCATCTATCTTATGTAAAATAAACTAACTGAGATGCTTTGTCTTGTTTTATTTTTAATGTTGGTTTCAGTGTTTAATCACAATCTCATTTGATGTTAAACCATGTGGTATAAAATGGTAAATATTTTAAACGTAAAGGAGAACTGGTTCTCAAGTAAACCTGCTGTATTGATTGGTGAGTCATTGTTACTTCTAATTGTCTTTACGAACATTATAGAATACGTGAATAGTTTTATTTATAAAAAAGTCGAGGCTCCAATGTAAAATACTATTAAATTAGCGCCATCTAGTAGTACATCATCCAAAATAGTATTATAGAATAAGCAAACTAGAGGCAAATAAAAATAAACAGACACTAGAAACACTTTAAAACCAAGAATTGAAAACAACAAAAAGCTTTATGCTAAAATTAATGACAAAGAATGTGTTAGTTTTCTTTGTACATTATTATTCAAACAATTTGATTTAGAGATTTTTATTTACACTAATTTATATTTGATAGTTAATTAATAAAAATTGTACGCTTTATGACAAATAACACCATAGTGACGTCGACAAGCTTGGGAATCACGAGATGGCGCTTAAAACAAAAATTAATATAAATATAGTGTTGGGAAATTGCAAAGTATATAATTTCTGGTTTTTATTAATATTACAATAATATGAAAGTTACTCTTGTTTGTGAATCTGTTATTTGCATAAGTGATGATTAAACCGATTTTAATTGTTTTCTTTTTGTATATAACTATAATTAATAAATTATGTCATTACATTTATATGGAATATAATGAAGTGTACAGGTTTTTATGTAAGCAATATACCTATTCTAAATTATTTTTATTTGTTTTGTAATTTCAGATCGTAGATAAGTATTTTAAAATTCATTTTAGTAAACAAAAAAGATCCTTATAATCAATATTTAAACGTCTCTCTAAAATATTATTTAATATTTGTATTTAAAGCGAAAATTTTCATATTCTTTACTGTGTTTACAAATAATCACAGCATTGGGGAAAAAAGTGACGTAAAAATTCAATTATGACCATTTTCAAAGAAGGATAAAATTCTTAACCAGATCCTTTAAAATTATTCGACTACTTTCAGTGTATTTCTTACAAAATAATATCCATATTTTAATGTAAATCTAAAAAAAATTGTCGTGTATGTACTTATTCTATTATCAATCGACAATTATACCAAAACTTAATCGCCAAAGTGGCGTGTGCGAGATGCACATAAACAGAACATATGAAAATAAATGTGTACTGACTTTTTTTTAATTTAGTGTGCTTTCAGTTTATATTACTAACATATTTTTGAAACAATGCACTTTTACCACGCATTTATTTGATTTTGTTTCGAAAAACCCTCCCTAACTCTATTATTCACGGCAAAGAAATACTATTATATGTCATGTATATTTATAAGAACAAGAATATTTCCTTCTAATATACATTTTGGTTTAGACAATAATAAATACGTAATACCGTATATACGTTTAATAATAAAATACGTATAAATATTAACTTATTAATGCAGGTTATAAGCACAGGTTTTTTTTAAATTCTAGCTTGAAAAAAATCTACACGTTCTGGCAATATCTATACAAATTACATATTTTTAAACTTCAAGTAAAAAATAATGCATTATTATAAAAACAGATAAAGAGTGGCAACGTCGCGTGTAAAATCGTCAGAGCTGGCAACGCAGCAATTATTATTATAGAGCACTCAGAAATAATGTCTTATCATGTACTTTTTACATTGTTTTTCTCTTCATTTTGACAAAAGACGAATAACGCACCTGTCAGGTGTCTCGTTTTATAGTTACCTACTGTTATTTTCAATGATTATTTGCTTTGGATTGTACAATAGTGATAACCACATTCTGTTTTACATATAGTCAATTATTGATATTCGCTCTTTACTCTTTAAAATTGAATTATTTAAAGTAAAAATCTATTTCTTGAGAAATCTAATTAAAAGTTATATTTTACTTTGAATTCAATAGAAGTGGTGCGTTATTTTTACTTTAAAAATATATACTTCTATTTCAACCAGTGTATTTTTATTTACATTTCGTGTGACGTATATAGTCTGTGCGTGAGAAGACTTGCAAAGTGTCATTATTATTCTTCTATCGTTATTCGTTCATAACGCAACAATTAAGTATCGTACATTCTTTTATGACAAATGCCTTACAAATATTATGTAATTTGATAATTGTGCAAACGTCAAGAATGAGAAACAATGAGGCTGATATATTCAATAGAATAAAAACTCCTAAATATAAGATAAAATAAAAAAATACAAAATAACATAATGACAATTTTTGTAGATACCGCAAATATATGTGACGTCATTACCACTAATTTTATAATTTAGTTTGTTTGTTTGTTAATTACATGGCTTATAGTATACCGACCAAAAATATATAGATATTTTTCTCTTGCATAACTTTGTACTCTTCGTACACAGCACTGGACTGTATTGTATGAAAAGCAAATAATAGATTGTATTTGTAACGTATGTGGTATAGTTAAAAATAATTGGATTAAAATAATTGCCGTCAATTAATTCATGACGTGGTTTTGAAGTTAAACCGTTCGGTGTATTTACGATTATTTCCCAAGGGAGTCCGGGGTTTGAAAAATAATAGCTGATGAATTCAGAAGCTTTACTGCCAAGCGTGCGTCTTAACGATAAGCAGAGCATCGTAACTAAATCACAAAATGAAAAAGAGTCTGAAAGTCTCAAGCCTCTCAAGTATGTGCCTTAAGAAAGTACGTCTAGCCAGTTATTCTGTAAATAAGTGTAATTTGTCGATAGTAGCTTATCAGCAAAGATATACTATTAAATACATCGGTTTTTTCTGATTCCTAATATCTATATGACTAAAATGATTGTGTAGGTGGTAGAGCTACGCTGAAGCTATTACTGGTTTCAGCATGAATGGGTCGGCTCGCCCGGGGTAGTACCACCCTCTCACAGACAACCGACGTGAAGTAACAGTGCTTGCACTGTTGCGTTTCGTTCGGTCCGTGAGAGCGCCGGAGGCCTACATATATTAAAAGGCCGGCAACGCACTTGCGACTCCCCTGGTGTTGCTAGTGTCTATGGACGGCGGTGATCACTTACCATCAAGTGACCCACCTGTTCAGTTTGCCCCCTATAATATATAAAAAAAAATAATGATAGAGGTCTACAGTAGTGCGCGCATCACTCAGAAGTAGTTGATAGATTTTGACTATTTTTTTTTTGTAAAAAATTCTTTAGCCTCGTTAAGCAATTTTTGGTAAGGGAAAGCTTATGGGTTCGCGTCACCGATAACTTCGACATGCTCGTGACGTATTACGCTTGCGCCAGACAAGCGACGCTTTTTTTATTTATTTTTTTCGAACTGACTACACTGTTGACCATGCAAGGACCTTTACAGTTTCACCGGACTATAACAAGCGACGCGTAATACAGCTGCCTGTACACATGTATTATTGCTATTTTCTATTAATCTTATGCAGCCCATCATATGTTTGATTAACCAAAATAAACTGTATAAAATATATATAACTATTATTCGGAATGCCAATAGATGTGAAAACTAGACTAATGTTAGTGTTAATAATTTCAATTTATTAATTATGAATTTTTAAATGGAACACAGTTATTGCATTGTTTCGAATTTTCACTTCTGTCGGCAGTCCTTATTGCCTTGACTTTTTTTAGTTTCCCTTCCCGCATACCATTTTTACTTCTTATCTGAAAATAAATATCACAATGGCTTCATACTTAATAATACCATTTCAATAAAGTTTTACGAAATACGATTTTCATAAGCACTTCACGTTCGGCGATGTGCGTTTTCTTGCCGTGGAGAGGTGGGGCAAGCAGTGTGGTGCGCACGTTTTTTATTCTCTACATAAAAATAGTGTTCTGTTAATAAACGACGCAGATGAAGTCGCATGTATCAGCTAGTATATAATAAAAAGTCTATGAGGCTCAACCACGTAGGTCTCATCAAAATCTGTTTATTACCATTGATTTTTCTTTACTTTAATGTAATTATTGTCCATGGATTATCTGTATATAAATAAGGAGAGGCAAAACAGCCAAATACATCTTCTTCCTCAGTTTATCAATCAACTTTATTTATTGAAGTGAAACTTTCTATGGTAGCGCTTTGAAATTCTGATCGGCAATTTTTTTGAGTCACGAAAAGTGGTAGAGTAAACACTGTGTCGGGTAGTGTTGAAAACGCCTTTTCTCGTCAGATCACCGAAGTCAAGAAAGGTCGGAGGCGGCCAGTACTTAGAAGGATGACCGCCTGGGAACATCACGTCACGTTGGTTTTTTGTTAAATTTTTATTATTAAAATTCAGTCAGTTCTTGATTGGGTGATCGCTTGAGAAAATCGCGTGACGTTGTCTTTTTAATGTATTTATGAATTAAAATTTCTCATGTAATAGAAAAGTATCACTTCTGTACGTGTATCTTTACGATACACCCTGTTTTTTTGTCTCGCGAGGTTTAGTGTTATCAATATAAAGCAATTTTCTTTATTCCGTGATAAAAAGTATTGGAATAAGTTGTTTTTTCCCCTTAATACTGAACACATAAATCTTCCGAAATAAATTTTCCAAATGACAGTGAAAACTGTATCAAAGCCCGTTTATGTTACCAGAATTAAAAAAAAACACACAGATAAAAGAACGGCAATGTTTAAAATATTTATAAATGCGAAACTAACTCTTATTTGTTTATTTGTCCTGAGACTGATATACCTAGGTTCTAATCTAATCTAATGGCTCGGAGAAGGATATAGGTTATTTTTCGCTATGTATATACTGAAGAAGGACACGTGCAGGAAATCGAAGTATAAAGTATATTATCATAATTTTATCTCATAAAATTTAATTCAGATGTATTGTAAAAAGCATAATTAGGAATTAAACAATGTGGGGAAGTGCTTAAAATTAAGTATTCGCTTTGACTTTTTCCGTCCAGGCTTGAGATTCCACAGCGATTGCTTTGCTAAGACGAACGATCGTCTTGACGCAAGACGTGCGGCTTTGCCATGTGACTCCATATTTTTGCACACTTCGACGCCATTTTGTTCAGCGATACTCGCAATCACTAGCGCTGAAAATATATAGAGTTATAATGGATGCAATGTATCTGTGTAATCGTAATGTTGCACTGAAAAATATGTAAGACTTCTTAACGTACGCTTGACTTGAGGAGTAAGCTGGTGAATGCGTGACGAGAGCATTACGAAGAGTGTGATTGGGTTTAGCGAACGGAAGTTGAGACGGATATATAAATTAGTAAAGATAGAGAGTTTCGTTTCGCATAATACTACTGTAGGGGTAAGAGAGTGAGGTGTGAGCATACATTTTCTTTCTCTCATAACCAGTTACATTTCGTATATCTAACGACACAGTACAGGCCTATTGTCTATATCAGACTGTAGGAGCAGAACATTGTTAAGTTTTACTTCAGTCGTTTTGGTCTTAAAGCACACTGTTTTTTTTTGTCATAAGTTCTAAGTTTAACCCATGGACTGTATAAAATCATAAAGGTTTAAAGTCCATCTCATGAGGCACTGGTCCATAGACTGTTGGCAGTATAAGCTCAAAAAATACCTGATTTATTACAAAATCTTGAAAATTAACAAATGATGTATTGTAAACTTATAATTTTTATGTAAAATGTATTTCTAAATTATTTTTATTTGTCTGAACTTTTTTTTACTAAAGCATGAAATTTTCAATGTACGATATCGTGAAAATAATAATAATTTAAAAACATAATCCGCCATTTTGAGATCTGCGTCTAAAAAAATCAGCCGAGGAGTTAATAATTAATACTCACAATAACTACAATATACTTACAATGAAAATAAATAACAAATAAAACGACATACGCTTTTGTGTTCATTATTCGAACAAGAAAACCGTTTTAATAAGAGAACTCAATTGAAATTTTTCGATTTATCTTAAGCGTGGCGAATTAATTACCATACATACAATAACTTCGCATTCTACGCTTCATAACCTCACTAGACTGTATAAACAAGCATGTATAAAGGTTATGTTGTTGTAAAAAATGTAAAAATGTTTTTCTTATTTCATAAGAAGTACTTGTGTTATTTGGTTGGTATTATTGGAATGTCAAAATAACATCCCTTTACTAAATGGATATGCCACAGTATAAGTAAAAACATATTATTTTATTATAACTGCTTAGTCGATAAAAAAACTGTTGAAGCGTTGTTGGCAATGGTAAGCATTTTCCGACACTGCGTCGTGCGATATTGTTTCGAATATTTGGAAATTGGATGGAACCATCGCATGGTTTTTTTCAAAGCCCGCTCAAGTTGAAAATCTGTCGTGAGGCGCAAATATAACCGTGTTTAGGCAGCTGCACTTGAGACGTAGTTCCCCCTATAGGTTTAGCGTATTTAAAAATTTTAAACACATCTTCATTTAATATCAGCCAAGATTGTGGCCAAATGCTAAAACCCATGAGTATAAAGAAAAATAAAGTGTTATGTATTTTGCAACATAGAATTAATCTGGAGTTCAGCTTATTCGTAGATTAGTACGGATAAACAAATAGTCACTTAAGTTTTATATACATATATCGATGTACGGTTTTTTTTAAATAAAAACAGTCTTGATAAGAAATTAAAATGAAAAAACAATAAGTGAAATTATCTATATTATAGTGTCGACAATTATTTATACAACTTTTAAGTTCGGTTGTTATTGACGTTCTTTTGTCAAAGAGCACAGAAATAATTATATATCTATATACATTCTATAAAAGACAGTCTCTAATCTGTGCAACTGTGGACCACAGACGCAACATGTTTTTAACACTGACAGATTCAGGACATCCAAATTTTGTATTTAACTGAATGAATAACGCGTAATTCAAAGGTACAGCTAATTATTATAAATGTATACATACAAAACTGTACCTTAATATCATATACGTATGCTGTCAGCATAGAGCGAACAAAAATGGAGACATATTAGGTAACATTGTGAAATAAATAAAAAAGAGTAAGCTTCTATATGAATTGTTAATTTATTAAATTATATACTTTATGATAAATCTTCACTTCAGAACAGAGGTTTTGCCACCCTTTTATATTATCAGCACCTCAAGAATACAATAGTACATTTTTTTATCTCCATCTGATTCATAATCACTTCATATTAGCGACCTGTCTTCAAACGCCGAACTGCGTGTCTATAATATGTGACTTAACACAGATTATAATGCAATGATGCTATAACACAATATTCTATATTGAATTTATCATTATATATCATTTAAAATTAAATTTTTAATAAATACGTTTTTCAATTAAATAAATTATAAAACGGCAACATTTAACAGAAGACTTATATTTGTTTATAATTCACTACAGAAAGCTTTTGCCGGGATCTTAGTTTGTTATCTAGTAGATTTTATATTTTGTGATATTGATACAAGTGATTTAAATGGGAAATAATACCACAGAGCATGAATTCTGAGACACCACAAAAACTGCCTAGAAAGTTCTAACACGAGGACCATCATCTCGTTAGAACATTTAAATAATCACAAGACACTTGTGGTATTATTACCTACTTGACAATGGCAGTAAAAGCTAGAAGATTGATTGGAAAAAGTATAATTAAAAAAAAACCACAGAATGATTGTGAAATACTAATTATAGAGAAAAAATTTTAACGGATAATATTTTTTTATAAACTTCTCTATGTATACATATTTTGAATTAATGTGACAATTGACTTGCAGCGTTTCCGTAATCCCTCTTCCTAGTCGAAGTTGTATGTGGGACGTCTCTTTGGAACATCTTTTCTTTTTCGAAATCAGCATAGTCAGGTACATCGTAATCGAGGATACTGTCATCTGAATTATATATCGATGAGTTGTGTTCACTGGTGACTTCTAATTTTTCTAATGGCGGCGGCGGTACATTTTCCAGCAAGCGCTGAAAGAACGCTTCGACTTTGACATTGCCTCGAACTACGGAACCACGTTCCATTGTATTCAATTCCACTAAAGATTTCACTCTTCTCGATGCACTGTTAATCATTTCGTAGCCTCTAAACGTTTTCAAGTTACTTGTAGAGCTGTATATCTTACGCCTCCTGGCATCATATCTCCTAACGCAGGCTTTCGATTTCCACTCAGAGTGTTTCTTCTTAAAGCTGTTCAACGTGATTGAGTTCTCGTCTTCTGATTCGCTTACGCGGTATGTCGGGGTTTTTCGCATAATACGTGTCCCTCGAGAGTGGTTTGATGAACAAATGCTCCGGTTTTACGTCTTCGAACGGTTCCATCTCTTCGGTCACCCAGGCCGTGTCCAGGCGATGCCAGAACTGGTTCATTTGCAAAACCTCCTCAGTTGTTAACAGAACTAATGACACCATATTTCACGTTAACTTCTTACTCCAGTGGAATTTTTAAATTAAGTGATGTAAAACTTATTTTACTGGACTATTTTATAAAGGAACTAAAGTAATTAAGGTTATGTTTATTTTTATGTGAAATGTTTTTCATTTTAGTGATCGGTTAATTACATAACAAAGTAACAATAGAAACCGTTATTTACACTTTGTAGAGTGAACTTTCAAAACAACAATTAACTAATGAAATTTACTTACTGTATTGTATTATTTATTGAAAATTACAATCACACAAAAGACAATTAAGTATAATTATTGTAAATTACCTAATAGTTTTTACTAAAGGAAACATCTATTTGTCTATTTATTACTAGTTGATACCGGCAACATTTATTATCTTAACAATATATTTTATATTAGTAACGGTGGATTTGCCATACTCGCCACGCTTGGCAAGTGGGTTGGCGAGCGCAGTAGGTTGAATAGTAGATGATGTAAGGTTATGACGGTTATTGAGAGAAATGGATTTTGGTGGATGGTAATTGTTCGAACGAGGGTACTACTACCTCGGATGGAACTGGAGGAGGCAGTAGTAGCTAGAGACGCCGGGAGCGCTTACCCGTGTATCCTGAACTCGGTCTCCAGAGAGGCGATTCAGAAGAATACCGTTGGTTACAGGCGGCACATATGTGTACGCTATGGAGAACGTGTGTTGAGGCTTATGTCCAGCAGTGGACGTGTATTGGCTGAGATGATGATGATGATGATATTTTATGTACAGAGTGAAAATCATAAGCAACACACCGTTTACTCCCACTTCTCCAAGGTAAAAAACCACATCGTTGAACGCGTAGTAGGCATTTATAAAACCGTATTTTAAAAGGAAACGTGCTCTGCAAGATATTTGAAGAATAAGTTAAAACAGGAGTCTATTGCTTTAGCAATCAGCCTGAACTGTCAAATAGAGCGTGAAAGAGACAACTGCAGCTCGGTCTAATTATACTGATATAAAAACACGAAGTCTATAATTTCGTGTTCCCCAGTTTCCTCGTCCAAAAATAGGCCGATTTTTATAGTTTTTGCAGTAATAAAATAAAAAGAACTTTGACCACGTCTGTAGGTTTTGCTATGGTTATTTATATTCGTCAAATTTGTTTTCTAGAGGTTTGAAAACATCGATAAAATCGGGCGATTTTAGAAAGCTCATATTTCTTATATAATAATTAATTTATAGATAAAATCCAACATACGGGCATGATAGTGGTTGATATATATTATACGGTTTAAAAATATTGCACTTTAGTATTATTATCCAGGTAGAAAACATGGGAATACGTTTGTATGGAAGGAAGCGGCGTCCGCGTTTCCTCTTAAAAATGTATAGTAACTCAAGCTATCGTAATAATTTTTTTTAGAACATGATCAAAGTTCCTAAGAAATAAAACTAAATAAAAAACGATCGAAATCTCTACAGTAGTTATGCGTGAAGTCTTTCTCCAGGTGAATCGATCATAACATAAATATTTCAAATTACAAGTTATCTACTTGCCCAAACAGTTTTGCCGAGTTTCAACAAGTGAGGTACCTTACATAATAAATATATAATGATTTATTATTTTTATAAAAAATGTTTACAATAACAAATTAACATTAACAGTTAGTTACATAAATAACAAAAATATTGAAGCATAAAAAAATGTTTTCAATAACAAATTAACATTAACAGTTAGTTACATAAGTAATAAAAGTACTGAGGCATAAAAAAAGTTTTCAATAACAAATTAACATTAACAGTTAATTACATGTAAGAAAACTATTGAAGCATAAAAAATCTGAAATAGAATTACAAATTATACATACTGTGTTCAGGCATAAATTAGTTACGAGATGTCCAAATTCTTTTTTACTGTTTTTGGGCTGTGATAGCGTCACCGGGTTCATAAGACCAGCACTTATGACGCTCAGCCACTTAGCAACAAACTCAAGGGTGCCAAAGTGGCAGAACGTCGGTTTGGGTTGCTGCATTGGATGCAACAACGCAAATCTATCTAGGAATGCTAACCTAGCTAAGCTAATCATATATATTCTAATTAATGAAGCACACATGTGTACTAGCACTTACCATATGTGTACCTACCCGTGTGTGTGTGATGCGGGGGTGATCTGTGTTGTGTCTGTTAACCTAGTGAGAGCAAATAATCAGAGTTACTGTATCGCGCTAGCAGCGTGCTCGAGGCCTTCACTCCGGGGGATCGAACTGGCGGCTTATAATCGGTGCCATGATATTTGTGATGTCCATCTTACACATACAAACCATCCACCACCACATACGTGCACACAGAAGGTACACGTATAGTGGAAGGATTTTCAATTTTTTTCTCTTTTTCGAACTGAATTAGTTTAGTTTCATCATCAGTCAGACTCGTTCAAATACGTAGGCGTCAGTGAGTTATACAAGTGAAATTGTATAGCTCGCTGACATGTACAGGAATGTATAATGCAGCTTAGTTAGTTTCGGGATCCTAGGCAATAATCGCAAGTCGAGGCGCACCGTACGCCCTTGTATTGGTTGTTACTCAAATCGGTCGAATGCTTTAGCGTTCCTCTTAGTAATCCGGTGTAGTGTAGAGGCCGATCAGACCAATGACGTAGTCAGTTCGAAAAAATAAGTGGTGTGCATTATTGGAGAAGTTTATGCTTTGTTAACACCGGCAACGGCGGCGGTGAAGACCATCACGTAAGTGAGCCTTTATCCCTGTTATAAAGGTACATACTATGGTATTTTAATTTATAGGGTATCATCTTCCAACTAATTTAAAAATACAGTCCACTCCCAAGTTAGATACCCAGTCCTGCCTGGATGTGATGGTGGCCACTCCATATACACAATGTCATAAATTCTAAACTATTATTGTTTTATTTCATTACAATATATTAATACCGGCTGTCCCAAAAACTAAGAATTATCAGATTATCCAGTTTACCTATATATAGAGAATAAAAATAAAACAAACATGTATTATTATGGAATTGAATATTTATTTGAAACAATAATTACTATAATATACAATGATTATAAATACCGACATACAATATTAGTATGCGTATACACTTGGAATTATACTTATTAAAAAGGTCGTAATTATTACAACAGCTAATAATCGAATACGTTATCGCTACATATTATAAAACAAAGTCGTCCGCCGCGTCTGTCTGTCTATCTGTCTGGATGTTCGCGATAAACTCAAAAACTACTGAACGGATTGTAATGCGGTCTTCACCGATAGATAGAGTAATTTAACACTACGAAGGTTTAGGTAGATTAATTCCGGGGGAGTTCGCCATAAGGGAGAGATGGCCAACGTAAATATTTCAACGAATTATCGCTGGATGGAACTATTTGGAATTTAGTTTAACCCAAGCCGTACGAGAGAACACGTGTAACGTATAAAACCGAGGAAAAAAAAACAAAAAGCAAGTAAAATCGGTGTTAATTGTTTTGCCCACTAGTTACATTTTTTAAAGAGTTTACTTGTTCCATGTTTTAAATGTTTTTTTTTTTGTAAAAATAATAAGTTTTAAAACATTCATCGATTAGTAAGTGATTTGTACTTCGTAATAACCTCTCAATTTTGCGTACATTCGTTATGCACATCATCATTATTGCTGTGGCCATCTCACCCGGAAGATTAGGTGAGATGGCCACAAGTGGTCTGCATATGATGGCCCTGGCATAATTTGCGATATATTTACAGTAGGTTTCTTGTTACTTTTATTTTAATTGCCTAATAAATACCAAAGAAAATGCATTCCTTTGCGTGGAAACTAGACTAAAGAATCATTGAAAGCAGCTCTTAAAGCTATAATATATTACGGATCGTCCACTCGTGCTGCTGCTAAAACTTTCAAATTCCAAGAAAGACACTACAAAAGATGATTTAAAACGAACAATAGTAAAAAAAGTCCCTATGGGACCGTGGTCTTGTTTGGAGAAAAAAACGAAAAAATTTGGTTTCTCATAACAAATCAATGTAAGAAAAAGGGTTTCCTCTGACTATTAGTGACATCAGAATGAAAGGTTACGAGTTTGCGGAGCAAATCAAGTTAAAGCATAAATTTAACCAAGAAAAAAAATAAGCGGGATACGATTGGCTACAACTTTTTTAAGCAGAAATCCTCATATCACTTAGAGGAAGTCTGAGAGGTATCTCTTTAGCTAGAGCAAATGCTATAAATTGGCTTGAAGTTGACGCTTATATCAGACTTCTTGAATGAGTTTTATTACAAAAGAATGAAGCACTAGCACCGAATTGTATCTTCAACATGGATGAAACAGATCTTTAGTTAAATAATCGCCCTGGACATGTACGTACTTGCTAAGAAAGGCTCCAAAACAGTGTCAATGGTAACGTTAATAAAAAAGAGAAACAATAACCATTATAGCTTGTTGCAATGCTGAAGGCACTTTTTTACCACCATCATGCATAATGAAGGGAAAAAAACAAATATTTGGAGTTTATGGATGGATTGTCCCTTGGATCAAAAATTGATATTACTTCTACTATTTTTTCTAGAATGGCTGAAAACACACTTTGTCCCAAGAAATCCAAACGGAAAAGTTCTTCTTTTGCTAGATGGCCACTCAACGCATTGCAACTCCGTGGAAATGCTAGAATACGAAAATGACATTATTCTATTATCCGTACTAAGTTATACCTCTCATTACCTGAAGTCATTAGACCGCGCAGTAATTTAAGTCTAAATTACATAGAATTTGACCATATGCGTTCGAAATGTGGTAGCAACAAAAAATTTAAATACTTTATTCAATTTAGTCCCTAAGAAGGCACTTATGAACGTCGAAACTACCACCTGAAAGAAACTATTATTAATACAGCAACAAAACCAAAGAAGAAGCAAATATTATAAGTAGGCAAAGGTCATCTTTCTCATAATCCTATGGCCATCACACCCGGATGCCCTGGAAGAGATTGCCCATTCAGTTTTTTTAAACCATTATTTTAAATGTAATCTCCTTAGAATAGCCTTTATTTTTGTTAATTATTTTAAAGTTAAATAATAATAGTTTAAGTATAAATATTAATAAATATAAAAACAATCGTAGTTTTATTATGTGGGATCTACGTATAGACAACTCTCCCGGACGAAATATAATATGTAAAACTAACATTAGCTTCTCCAGAATTCACCGTTCGATTATTCTTGGAAGGAATTATTGGCAACACTTGTAGTTTATAAGATGGCGATGTATACTGTTGTACGTGAATGTAACCCGAGCGAATAAAAGAAATGTTGTAAGAATTTCGTTGTATATTTTACCACCAAATACAAAGTAAAATTTAACAGATTATGGGCCCAGTAAGCCAGATGGCAAAGGAAACATAGGAATAGTATTTTTTCGTGTTTAATAAAGCTTCATATAAAAAACATCGTCACAGTTTTGCCTCAATTCACTGGAGAAAGTTTTACAAATTGTAAGGCCCTTAAAATATATTACGACTAAGTTTTGTGTTATTACCGAGTACTAAAAAAACTCGTTATATGTTAGTTATAAGTTTTGTGGTTAAGAACATTGACGATGATAGGCAAAATGCATAATTTATTAGGGATAACTTTTGTTGCCCAGGATGTACTAAATATACAGTGCACAGGATGGTGTCATATGTAGAAAACGAAATGTACAACAATATCATTGGGTCCATTCGTTAAAAGTATTCTGACGGGCATTCCCCAGGGAGTCTCGTCGCCCATCGGCCCGATAAATAATACAACGTGAGGCCAAATACGCAGAATACGCTCACTAGCGGCTCAGCGCTGTGAGGCATGTAAATAAGGAGTACAAACGGGAAACAGACCAGACAATGAATTACGCCTGATCAGTACAAACACACGAAAGAATGACAAATAGTACGAGAGGACAGTTAAAGACAAGAGATACGCAGCAATAACAAACCACAGTAAAATCTACGGCAAACGACTCCACGAGCAACGTGTCAACTAACTACAACATTTGTACTATACAACTTGTATAAATAGAACGAAATAATAAATGTTGCGGATAGAGCTGATTTACGACCACCTCACATATATTCGCAACAACGTGGTTATTCCGTTTAACATGTATTTTAGAAGAAAATAATTGTCAGGACGTTCTTACAATTCAACAGAAAAAAAGATTTGTCCCAGGAATAACGGGAGTTGTTTAAGGTAAAAAATGCTAAAGCAAACAGTATTATCGTGCAAACATTATCAGTTGATTACAATGAATATGTTTGCAATGCTGATAGTGCAAGCGACATGATAAACAATTCGGGGGAAGATTTTTAAAGAAAAACCGTCCTCTCTTCTGTATATTTAAGAAACAAATTATTAATTTTAAAATGTAAAGAAACTGACAAATTGAATGAACATTTTAATACATTCGATACGATTGTGAGGGAGCTTGAAGAACGAGGAGGTAAAATTGTTGATTAAGGTATAATGTGTCATTTATTACTTACAATGCCAGATGCATATCAACCTGTTATTACTACCCTTGAGACCACAAATATGGAATTAACATAAGATTACACAAAAAGTAAACTACTGGATGCTGAGTTAAAGTCAAAGAATAATCCATTACCTACAGAAGAATACAGTTTGAAGTAGTAGCAGTACTATGAAATGAAGAAATAGGATATCACAATCTAGAAAATGTTATAATTGTGGTGCCACAAATCACTTTATTATGGATAGTCCAAAATTTCACAATAGAGTAAGAAACTTTAGAGGTCGAAACTACCAAGGAAGGTCAAATGCAAATATTGTCTGAAGAAACAGATTCTAGTGATATATTACATTTATTGCAATACAAGCTCACACAGTTGCTCAGATCTCAAAAGGAAAAATAAGTTTTGTAATTGATTCTGGTGCTACACATATAATATGATGGCACAAAAATGTCCAAGATATACTCGAGGTAAAAATAAAAATTGCAAACAAAGATATCATGTGTGCTAATAGAAATAAATATTGGCTGTGAGATCTGAAGAAGGAATATTTTGATCGTGATTTTGACGTTTTTAACATATATTTGTTAGCTGAAAGCGTTTTCAAACGAAGTGCCGTTTTTATTAAAAAAAGAAAAAAAAAAAACAAATAATTACTTGTTAGGTGACAGTTTCCGAATATGTGGCTACAAAGAAAACTTTTTTAATGGTCACGGTAATACTCTTGATTGTTCGCCTTTAGAGAACCATACGCTTTTATGAACTAAAAGTATTATACTAGGATATTCAAACATAAGACTACACTATTTTTCTAAGAATATTTGTGAACCAGAAGCAAGATTGAGAAATGTATATAACAAATTAATTTTATTTAAAAATCAATAAAATTCATGATGGTTATTTATCCCTAAATAGTTTCATTTTGTTATTCTTTCCTGGTGAATGACATCTATTCAATCGAGCCTCATGATGCTTATTAAATAATCTTTATAATATCATAGTAAGCTATCAATAAATCTTGACATTATTAGCATTGAAATTCAAGCAGCAAAATTCATGTTTCGATACGGGGGTGACTTTTAACTGATGCGCACTTTTTTTCACGATACCACTACATTTCTGCCATACATATTATATGAATAACCTGCTTTGGTTTTATTGAGAAACCATCACCGCATCTATCGCCGCAAGACAAACTGTGCGAGTGAACGATTTAGTGGCCACCAATTTGTAGGCACCAGGGGCGACTTTTCTCGACTTTCTCTTCTCTCTGTTTAACTTTTTTTTAATAACACGGATATCGTCTAAGAAAATACTTTCGATATAAATTTGCCTTTCATTGTGCTTATTGAACTGATAAATGAGAAAAGTTGTATTTTCACGTATATTATAAAATTCCAATCCCAATTTGTGGTATTTAAAGGAAACTGAATAAAATGGTTATCGTTATCACCTACACGGTAGCACGGCGAACTACAGTCAGTTGGAAGAAAGTTCCATTAGGTCTTATAATGCTGTCATTATAAAATTAATCCTCCATTAAACACTCGTGTGCGTTGCAAGAACGTCCATTTAACAGGATTGGTTAATGCCCCGTTAAAGTTAATTTTTAATCTGTCAAACTTGTCATTAGCTCTGTTTTGCATTGCAAGAAACTCAACACGCTCTTTAATTTGACACTTCACTAGTTAAATTTTAATGGCGGATAATTCGCTCATTAGCCGTCCATTAGAGAAACATAAGTAAATTCTTCGTTGTGTTTAGTGTTTATTTAAGTTTTGTAACATGTCTTCAACATCACTTCATTTCAATTTCAACACAGCTTTCGTCATCAGATGAAGTTTATTATCGCAACATTCCAGACAGAACTGATATATGAAACAAATATAATGGTACAGAATTTGTGTCTAGATTTAGGTTTCCTAAAGAAACTGTACAACAAATTCTGAATAAAATTGGACATTATTTGAAGCCTGCGACACATCGTTCAAAATCAATAAATGCAAGAACACAGCTTATAATGGTATTAAGATTTTACGCTACAGGTACCTTTCAAGCTGTTCTTGGAGATTTGATCACTTGCGACAAGTCAACAATTTGCCGCATAGTACAAAAAGTCACTGATGTTGGTGCCAAATTGGCTCCTACCTATATTAAAATGCCTATACAGTCAGAGTACCATGTGGTTACTGAACAGTTTTATGAACTGGCCGGATTTCCCAAAGTTATCGGTACAGTTGACAGCACTCATATTAAGATTAACTCTCCAGGAGGAAGACTAGCAGAATGTTTTAGATGTCCAAAGGGCTTTTTTTCTATAAATGTCCAAGTAGTCAGTGACGCAAAACTAAAATAAGAAATATAATAGTACGCTGACCGGGTTCAGTGCATGACAGCACAATATTCAATTCAGCAGAATATTCTCCACTGTGTGCAGAGGAGCGAGTGTGCAAGGGAGACGGATAGATAGGTAAGTAAGACGCACAAACGACGTGTGCAACCATACGTTATCTATAAAAGGTTTTTTCTTATAAAATTGTTCACATAAAAAAATGTACGTGATATTCGCTCGAATGCTCGAATAGTGGGGTTGAGGAACAGATAATAAAGACGTTCTTAACAGAACGATGATAGAATATACGAGCAGAAAAGTTAAGGATGGCGCGATGTCACAGACGATGATGGTGGCGGCCATGTTTTAGTTTTAAGGCAGGTATTGTTCAACTGAATTGTGAAGATAAATCGTTTTTCTCCGTATCGAGGATAATAGAGAAATATTTGCTTGGGGTCCTAAAAAACGAATATTCAAGGTTAACTCCTTCTGTGATTAAAATAGTGGGCCTTTGGCTACAATAAGAAAAAGTAACAAACCACCTAAGATCCCAAACAAAAATAAAAGTAAAACAGAATTCCCAGAAGTGTTTAATGCTTAAGAAAATGGGCTGATGATATTTGAGGTAAGTTATACAATATGTATATGTCTACAATCATTAAGAAATTAGGCCAAAAAAAAAAAAACAAATTCCTCGTTTATATATGTATACAGTACACAATTGATGTTATCGAAAACGTACTTGTAAATAAAGTTATCTTGTACGAAGTGACTACATAGCGTGCAAAAAGACAAATCGGTTACTTACAAGAAAATGGAAAGGGTAATGAATTTGGACCGAACAATATACATGAAGAAAAATGGAAACATCATATAAACTTGAAAACAGAACATAGAAACGAACCCTATAACGGCGCATTGCACACGCGACAGCAGCGCTAATAGTTTTCTGGAGAAACCACTGTTACCCCAAACTTAACATAGTCCAAACAACTCTAGTTAAAATGTAACGTGAATGGGTCTCATCAGAGAAATACCAGTGGAATGGTCTATGACTGAGTTTCCTGGCCTGGATTGTTACACATACGTGCAACAGGCAAAGATCGTAGTTGAAACAGTAATGGAATTTTTCACATCTCCAGACCCTTCTTCCACTCTTAACCCTTATCCTACCGCAAAATCATTTAGCATAACAATAAAAAAAACTTATTATTCCAACGCCAGACCTAGAGCTCCTCTTGGCAAGCCCTTTGACAAGAAGTCTCTTTCTAATGGGTATGCACTCCAACAAAACCAAGCTATACCTGAATTTATGCCGGACTTTTTGATTGTATTAAAAAAAAACCTTGTTGTTATTATTCTTGTATATATGATTACTATTATAAGTTTATAACTGTATGTACATTTAAAATTACATTTAAGTCCTTTATTTCATATTCAATTTATCTTATATAACTTCCATTATAATATAAATTCTAATTCGAAGATTGTAACTAAACTTATCAACTGTAATGCTACACACATTGATAGAGTAACACAAACAACAACTTATTGAAAACACACTGTGTATAGAAAGGACACTTGCAATAACAAACATTCGGATCATGCCTGAATATCAAGGGAACACATATATTATATATAAACAAAAAAAGCTACACCTGAACCACCTAATGAAAGTTTGTTAGACAATATATTAACTATGGTTTTAAGTTTAATATAGATGTATAGTAATAATATCAAATCCTAAAATCCAAAATAATCCCAGTAATGTCAAAAAGGTTATCCAAATTGCTTATATTATCCCCAAAAAAGAATCTAGTCCAGTGATTCCCAAAGTGGTCTATATAGACCCCTAGGGGTCTATGACAACCTGCAAGGGGTCTACGTCAGCGAAAAAAATATTTGGGGGTCCATGAAATGAAAATGGGGTCCACAATAGTATATGCATTATTTATAAAAGTACCTATGAAGTAAAAAAATTATTATATATGTTTATACAATTGTATAAGTTGTAGGATGTTGGTATTCGCTTTGTGGTCGCAATACATTTTGAACTTGTAAAAACCTGAGAGTCGCAGTCTCAGAGCTTCGCTACCTTGCACTGACTTGTTCAATTAGTCACTCTATAAATACGAATGTGGGACAAATACGTCTATTCGTTTCCTGAATCTTGAAAAGGAAAGTGCTAAGAAAATATTTAAAAAAATATAAACAGATAGTATTCAAGTTTTTAACACTAACTTCACTACAGTTAGAAATTTACAGGAAATCAATATGAGGTAAGTAGGGGATCTACCCAACACGGAAAAATATGGCAAGGGGTCTACGACACAAAAAAGTTTGGGGAACTCTGATCTAGTCATACAATAGTATACTAAATGTATTTGTCAGAGAAAACCTGCACTTTAACGCTTGATATCACCATTTTCTCCAACCAAGTTTGCCCTCTCAGAAATATGGTTGTTGCATGGACCTCAGTTTTGAGTTTCGGAATACTGACCATAAATACCAAATAATTTTATTTGTAGTTAATAAACTGCTTTTATGACCAAGTTATAATTTCTTCAACATAGAATACACAATATTTGTTATTCAGACAAACGAGGAAAAGGTCCTTCTGATTGTTAAGAAACTTATTGTCTATGTAGTTTTATCTGTGTCTATGGAAATACTCTATGTTGTAATTTTTTTCCATTACAAGATAGCCTAAATGAACGAGTGTTTTATTTCTGTGTAAACTAATGAACTTCATTACTGATCCCAACTCCCGTCATTCTATTGCCTTACTAAGTTTTAAAACACATTATTGAAAACTGATTATAATGATAAATATAAAAAAATAACTTACTCCCAAAGTCACAACATGGCTTTAGGTCTTAGCATCTTGACAACTGATAAACCCTTCTTTCAACAATAAAGGAGTTTTTATTTGAGTATTCTTGCCAGCTTAAAATAATGTCATTCTTCCAGAATAAGAAATATATTATTGCAGCTGAATATGAAGCTCAAAGCTCCAATGGCTAACCATTCGGCATAGACGAAATAACCACATCCTATCTCTCCTATACAACATTCTTCATAATCTTCTCTTATCATTTTCATAATTGCAACACTCCCTACCTAAAGAACAAATATGAGATGTTAAGTTCCACAGATCCTCTACCACACTGCCTATGCCCACTAAGTTTACTCAATTTTTCTGTCTGTCACACTAATTTTTATAATAAATCATTTGCAATCCAAGCTGTGTGGCTATGGAACTCACTTCCATTTGGTATTAGACAAACAAGATCAACATTCATATTGAAAAAATATCCTCATCAATATCAGTAAATCAGGGTGTACCTTACTTCCCACTTCTGCTAAGAATTGTTTGGTCCCTGTCACGTCTTAATGTGTTTCTCTTCTTCACGGAGCATCTTAAAATTGATGTTGACTCTTCCATCGCCAAGGCACCCTAACTTTTAATGATGGATTTCCGCAAAGTAACACCCTCATCAATCAAATATTACTCTCTATAGATTTATTTTTGTGTATTTTTATATTGCTATTTAAAAAATTGTATGTGTCCTACAATTTGCCGGTAAGAAATCATTCTAAGCAATAAGGCTGCCTGAGTGTACACATATATTGTAGATTGTCGTATATTTATGTATATTTTCAAGGTGTGCAATAGAGTTATTATTATGATGATACCTTAACAGTTAGTCTGATTCATAGTAAATATATTGAAAGAAAGGAGTACCTTAATAAAATCTCAAAGGTCATTACTGAATTCCTGATGGTTTTCCTAAAGGTTCAGCAGTCTTTACACCTTTATTATACAACTTATCTAGAGCAATCCATCAGCCTTTTTTGCCAGATTTTGCAGTATGCCGATGATATCTCCTTCATTTTATTTTCTAATCAGATGACACTTTCCGAAATTTGCACTTCGCCCGTGACGCCATCACTGTAAGAAGAAGACAATTTACATGTCTGTTTGTAATGATAACAGGTTTTTACTAAACATAATTATATGAAAGTTTATACAGTACTTATAACAAAAAACTAATTTATAAAATCACTGCTTGAATATTTAGTGCTGCCAGTGTCCTATGCATTGCTTTTTACTGATTTTTTTTTTTGATAATTTTCCGTAATTTGCCTTTTTTACCTACTAAAACGACATACATATCTACATTACAAATGAATATATAACCCACTTACTTATTATAGTCTAACTTTATTCATAGTGAAGTATTTATACAAAAGGGTAATAAAAGGAGTGAAGGTGAGAGAGACAAGACATATTTTTTTCATGTGGGATGGAGAAGTGCAGTGAATATATTAGAACAATAAAAAAATTGTTAATAGCTGATATGTCTATATCACACAGTGTACCAATGTTATTGAACTTTTTATCACTATAATAGATATTCACGTATTAAAGTTAGTTTAATTATTCATAGCCAATTGTCGACACATTTCTTAAAACAATTTACTGACTTGGCAGAAACTATTTTATCAGGTGATCGGTTCCAGTTTAGTACTACTCTATTACCGATGATGTGTCATTTTTGTGGGTGAAGGTGTTTGACCTATTCTAGTCTGACCTCCTCTTGTAAATCTCATTGTATCTTTTATTACATACATTTTACAGTAAGGTTTTATTCATGAGTGACTATTTTAGGTTTCTATAAGGTCACCACTAAGGACACGACTTATTTGAGAGTAGTGAAATGCAGTGTGTGTATTCTGTCTGGGTATAATTTTTTCTCGAGTTTTGCAGAATCTTTGTGGCTTTTCTACGAACACTTTTTAAAAGGTTTGTCTTTCTAGAAATAGGAACTCCATATCTGAAAGCCATATTTATGCGGCAGTTTTATGTAGGTTTTGCGAGAAACCTTTACAGTTATTATTTGACAACTTTGTAAATTACATATACAAATGAGTTAGCTCTCTAACTATTACACTAATAGGTTCTTCTTATTTTAAAATTATCAGAAATAAGTATACCCAAATGGTTTCGTAATGTGACTGAATCTATGGAATTTCCTTCTATCCATCATGTAAACCACATTCTCAGACGAAGTGATCCCAGACCGCAATTTTAACAAGTTCAATAGAAGTGCAGCTATTGTTTATCTGTATTCTATAGATTACTGTAATCATTGGCTTATTTATGCTCTGACTCAAAGACATGGACTTTATAATTATATTAAACAGGACCAAGTACTCGTAGCTAAAACACGAGCCGAAGGAGATATGTAGTACAGAGGCCGTGTGTCCCTTACTAATGGGGTGTTAATAAGATTTTTGTTATGTGAGATAAATTGAATTTTGATACTAATAGTTTATTATAAACAGATAACGTTAAGAGATTTTGCGTTTAATAAATTAAAAATTCTATCAAGCATTCTGATATATTGAGTACTTGCTTCACTGCCCTAACTCTCAAAAAGTCAATGGCATCAGCGACTGAAGAGCATAATGTCTGTTTTCATATGTTGTAATATTAACATTTGTCCCATCAGAAGTTAAACTTCGAACTGTTATACCTATATATATCATGTAACATACATACAGCTGTAAATATTAATTGTGACTGTATGGCAGCTGGAATTTTACAAATAAAGAAATATGCAATAGGGCATTTGAATTTTCGTTTATATGAGATTATTTGCAAAATCAATACCTCGGTAGCTAACCCTGATTCATTAGTGATAATACCTGCAAAATCGACATATTCCCACTTTTTGTCTTTATACTTTTCATAGACCTCTTCCGTTATTGACATTGAATCATATATTAATGCTACATTTTGAAAATAATTTTCTTTGACTGATAATTTTAAATACTCAAAAACTTCTGATATGAAGCCAACGTTACAATCGCGAGTGGCAAGTATTTTTCGCAAAGATACAGGTGTGGCAAAGTAATATGATTTCTAAGAAAAAAATACACTGTTGATGAATAAAAGTATAAAGACAAAACAATTTTTTTTACCTCATCGGACTATCTTGCACCTTTCTCGCTTTTATCAGTATTCAGTAAAGTATGGATGTTGCTAAAATTATTTTTTATATTTTGCTCCACCTCTTCCAAAGTTTTTACACTTTTTCTCAAATAACATTAGAAGCGATTGTAAGTTTTTTAATCTTATGTCATGCCTGTTTAGCCTTTGTGATAATACTTTTATTTTTCTCTCTAAATCTACTTTTATGGGGCTCATACATTTGTTAGCTACTGTTTGAACACCGACTTCCTTTACATTTGGACAAAGCTTCTTACTTGGAGGTTCCTCTGTATTGCTTGAACTTGTCCCAGCAATAACAAGTTTCTAAAGAGGTGGTAGAATGGAAGATTTCATCTTCAGAAGTAACTGAATGTGACTGTTGTATCAATATATCACTAAGAACTTCTATTTTTTTATTTTTGAACACAGAAGAAATTATTGGTATAGCGTTGGCTTTTAATAACTGACAGGAATTAGCAGTAAAAAAGTAGGAATATTCAAAGTGCCGACTACAAACAACTGAATTTTTTTTAAGATTACACAACACAACTATACGGTTGAACCATTTTTGTCGCATTTCTTCGTTTTTTTGGAAACTGCAACAATAGTACAACAGTAATGACCTGACTTGATCACACAATACAAGAATTTATGGTTAGCGTAGTTGTTAGATTTACAATAATGTTATTTTTAGCTTACCCATGAAACGATATATTGCAACCACTATAAGATTCGCTTGGACAAGCATATACGCAACACTTTTTCACCATTTTTACTGATGGTATTCAATAGAATTGTATTAATAAGGAATGTTAAGTAGTGATATGTAAATAACAATAATCACTCTGACGCCATGAAATGAAGCTTTAAAGGGTTACCATTTATAAAATACAAATAGGCTAGATATAAATTCATGTTTTCTTTTATTATTTAAGAATATATTTATAAATGCAATTATAATACGCAAACTTAAAATTGTTAAAATAAATTTGAAATGCAAGTGTTTCAACTGGGTTTGTAGAGCCAACATTTTTGATCATAAACATTTTTTTAGGCTGACAAATTGTTCGAGCGAGACACACAGCCTCAGTGGTCGCTATCCCTCTGGGCTCGGAATAGCCTCTGTGTTAGGCACCGCAGAAAATATACTTTAGTCCTTTATAATATTGTTCATTTTCGTAAATACCAATTTTCAGAGTTATCCGTCCTGTTTAATATACTAAGTCCATACTCAAAGAATATATAGCAGGGTTTAGTAGTGATCACAGGTTGAATATTAGCATAGTGGATGCCGTATTTCCAGATCTATAACATAATAGGTATATATGAAGTGTTATTTTTCAACTAGCAATGTGATTATAATACGTATAATATACACACAAACAGTGTAATACACCAGACTCATCCAATTCATAAATTGGCACATCGTCCATATTCATCTACAACAATAAGATACATGTTATATAAGCGTATGTATAAAAAATTGTATGTTTGAATACACTTTTATCGTCAATCAAGTAATGAGGTATTTATTGCGTATATGGGTACTATACGTGTGTAACATACTAACCAGCTCCTCATTCAAAAATTCATCCCAGTCTTGGCGGCTCATCTCCCTCCCAGTTTCGCCCACAAGGACATCGGCCAAACCAGTTGAGTTGGCAACCGATGAGCCAACACAACTTGACGATTCCTATAAACATACATTTTGATTTTATCTTTTATCCTAATCAAATTTACAGAAATAATAATCTCTTAAACTATTCTCTAAATGAATTGTGTAACGGTATATCTTTAATATATGACGATATACCGTAACAATAATAATTGAATAAAAACATTACTATACGTGTGTAAATACTAACCATCTCATTCAAAAATTCTTCCCACTCTTGACGGCTCATCTCGCTACCACTCTCATCAACAAACAGGTCGACGAACTCCGTCGGGCTGTGAGCGGAAGAACCCATAAAATCTGAAGATTCCTATAAACATAAATTCTGAATTTATCTTTTATCGTAATAAAATTTATAGCAATAATAATCTCTAAAACGATACTATAAATTAATTGCACAATATATAACGATATGCCGTAACAATGAAAATTGAATAAAAACATCGATAATTTTATCGACAGTACTGTAGCAAATGCCTAGGGTGACATATTTTCAGAGACTTCAAAACTCATAGAGTGAGAATTTTTTTTTTTGTATAATCTGGTTAATTTCCCCAAAAACAGCTGATAAAAAAATGTAACCAGTACATTTTTCGAAAATAAAAAGCATTATTTTTTTTATTGAACCATAAAAGCAATAAACATTATTAATTTTATTTAAAATAAAACAATTTAATAATCCGTTATATAAAAGAGTACAGTAAAACACGTCATTACCAACGTCACTTTAGTTTTCTGGAAAGGAATTTAGATAATGAAAGGTCAAAACAATCCAAAATTTCAAATAAGAAGCCGTAGATATTTTCTTACTTATTACAGAATACTTTTTTATTACTTTAATTTTAGAAGTGTCTGTCTCGTTACCAAAAAATATTTTACAGGTCATTAGTAAATTAATTCAAATAGAAACTCATATTGTATTTATTGATTGATACTTGGTATTGATACTTGGGCTGCCAATTTAAAATTTTCATAATAAAAGAAACATATTTATATATATATATATATATATCACCGTAAACATTATTTTGTTTATTTTTATAGCCGATTCCATTATATATTAATTTCACCTGAAGCATTCTAGGCTATTATCATGTCTATTATTTATGGATATTTTGTGAGATTAAAGTATAAAATTTAATAGTAGGGCTATAACTTTATTTGTTTCATTATTTACGTAACATAATCATGTAATGTAATTTGATTATATAATTGTAGCATAAACATAAAGTTACAATTAAGAGAGCTGGGATTAAAGAAGTGAATTGTTATAACACCGAGATCGTTAAAATCTTACATCAAACAATAAATACTGAATGCCCTTTTAAATTTACAAAGCATTGTTTGAATTTTGAAAACTCTCGGTACTAAAATATCTCCATAAAGAAATATGTAATAACATTAATCATTACAACGATGTTAGATGTTCTATATATGTTCTACAAATTATGAATAAATGCTACCGTTTAATTTTAAACACCCTTACTGTAATTACATTGGAGGGGCTTAGCAATACTGATATAGTATATTTCGCATGGCTTAAAAGACTTTCGTCCAGTTACCTTAATAATAAAAAAAATATTTTGTGCAAGATCATCATTTTATAATTTTCTGTCTTTTGTAAAAAGTATGTCTCACAGCTGGTAATGCTTAGTGCTTGTACGGTGTTTCTATTCTTCTTATTTTAATACTATGTGTATTTTGCATTATTGACGACATTTTGTGTATCTTATATCGTGTACATGTTAAGTGGTTGCAATAATCATGAGGAAATTAATTTTGAGTTTCACTAAGCCTCCCTAGAAAGTTCTAGAAAGGGGCCAGCCACCATTTTGTGCTTGTATTATAACATTCAAGTCCATAGAAAAAAAAGTACAGAAAGTGAATGCATTATTTTTATAAAGCTTCCTTGGTTAGTGGCGATTATCTCGTGACGTGGTCTTGTTTTGTCGTAGTAATTGTTTGATCATGATTGATTCTCAACATTTTTTCTTTTCACTACTGATTTTTGATTTAGGTGTATATGGCAGTGATTTTTCTGTTTGTCATATTCAAGCTTAAAATTTCTACAGTTAAAAACGAATGCACCGTTAAATTTATCTTTGAAGCATAAGGAATGTTTTTATAGTGATAACCTATGTAGAGTTGTTTCTGTGTGTCTAAATTTCTTGTTCAATTTAGCTTGTGGTTTTAAATGTGCACCATGAGCCTTAAAATGAAGGTCCAAAATCGTAGTTTATAAGGGCAGTAGTATAGTCAATCTTTTTGAAATAAAATGTCACTAGTTCTCAAGAACTTTTAAAATGCTACTTTTCCTATCCTAATTTGAAAATCTTATTGTGTGGTTGTTTTCTCATCTGCTTTGATATGGGTTCATCCTTGTTGACATTGTTTATGGATGGTTGGTTGTTGTCTTAGGGTTTTGGAAAGATCTATAATATAAAATATGTTCAAAAGAATTGTTATATCAAGTGGTTAGGCCAAATGAACACAAAAATCATGGAAGCAAACAGAACACATACGAAAGACCATGTAAACAAATGTGTAATGGTGTAATTTTGTCAAGTTTCATTCTTTAGAAAATTCCTTTGACCTTGAGCAAATTTTTAGAAGAGAGGGCGACTCTCTGTGCCCCTCTTGATACTGATATTTGGCTTTATTTAATTGGTTGCATTAGCACTAATGTTAATCAAATAAATGTATGGTAGACAAGCTGCTTTTAAACAAGTTTGTTAGGAATGATATGGATAGGAATAAAATATTTCTCATGAATGCAAATTGTTTTTGTGGATGTTGTCTTTGAATTTTGGTAATTGTTTATGTTTGGTTGTATTTTATAGAAAAAAAAAAGCAAAAATGAAACTGATTAGGCTTCATGTTGTTCAAATAGCATGTTCTTTATTTGATGATGATATGTTAATCCTAAAAATATACAAGTCTGTTGTAACATATTCTCTGTGTATTAGGGAAAAAGTTTCTGAAGTTCAAGCACCACGTGAAGCTGGTTTTGAAGTCTAAAGAATTTTTGTAATGTCCGGAAATAACACCCCTTTCTGTACATCCACTAAATACTAATGTAACTGTCATGTATTTACATATAATGAATAATTGAATATAAAGAAAGCTAAACCAGATAGAGTTTCAGGCCCATTCTTCTCGTTTGTGTTTTCCGAACCGGTGGTAGTGTTGACATTCAAAAAATGCCTTCTCAGGGTTTAAATCGAATAGTGTTTTTTTGGCTTATCAAAAAAAAAAAAACGAATATTTACTATGAATTTGTTATGTGATGAATTCAAGATTGTTAAAGTCTTTTTTGTTTTCTCAACAAATCATTATTAGTTCAGTTTGATATTGTTTGTATTTTTTTGTAAGTAAATTTGGTCGAGTTCCTCTTGTCTGGGTATGACCTTGTAACAAATTAGTTCTGCTGTATCTATATATGGGTAATGAATAAAAACTCATTTAATTTAATTGGTTGACTTACACTCTACCATATCCATCTTGAAACATGTGCATGTCTATAGTATATGAATATGTAGAAAGGGAACATGAAGTATATTGATAAACAGGTTTACTGTATAGGTTATAATAAAATGCCCATTTGGATATCGGTTTTGCACGTATATGCTCTAGTTATTGTATTTAACTTGTATACTTTAATTTCGCTTTTTCAAAAACAAAGAAAAATTGTCGTATTTAATCAGGTGTTTTTTTAATGTTTCTATATCTCTGTGACAATGTTTAGTTTGTATCTTTTGGATTATTACTATTAATCTATTGGTGCTAGATCTTACCATAAATGATCTGTCTGAATATTAGAAGTAATGGTTCGTTAGAGAAACAAGGGTGTTTTATTTAAACAACGTGAGGAATAGTGCGTGTGCGCGGCGATACTTCCGATAGTAAAGACGTAGGCAGCAAGGTAATGATGCACTCAGAAATTTAGACGACGCACCGCCATAAATCCTTTCTTAAAATACGCTGTAAACTGTACTGGATATTTAATGTTCTAGAACGCTGACGAAATTTACTAAGATCAAAACGTGGTCCTCAGTGGATGTTTTTTCGTTTTCTGTCGTTATTGGTTGTCGACAGCTGCTTATATAATGTCGAACCTTACAGCGCCTTTGTTGATCGTTTGAGCCGTTGCGATAGTCCTTAAAACTGTGTAAATTATAATTTTCACGCAAGTTACGCTGTGAAATGATTGTTGAATTATTACTTCAATAAAATTCAGTCAGAAAGGCTATAATTTTACCAGCACTTATCGCTTTATCAGTCATATAAGAAAGTGGTATTTACTGGACGAATAAAGATTATTTTTTTTAATGTAAGGAGTTATGTCAGTATGCTTCAAATAACATGCCAGTCAATACATCGTCAAGTTAATAAAACGTCTGTCATGTAATATTCGTTGATGAAGAGAAAAAAATCTAAAGTGAGTTAGAGAGTGGGCGAGGGCGTCAAGGTTTTTTTTAAAAAAAAAACGCTATGGTGCTCTCAGCTTGGAAAGCGAAGGAAGACTGCTTTGTTCAATTTAATTTTTTACAAGCGTAAACCAAGTTAATGATCCGAATTTGACACACACGTATGGTGTAGTACTAATAAGGAATACAATTAATACCTTTATATGGTATACATACACATTTAACATTAGGACGTTATTATATCTTTAAATGGTTTTACGATTACTGATAATGGTTCCGCTGAACTTGGTGGCCGTTTTTTTTTTATTTTGCAAAAGGATTTAGACATTTTTTATATTCATAGCGAAAATTCGTTTTGATGTTATTTCTATTTGGAATGTATTTTATTTTATTTTTCAATAAAATTATTTGGATCTAATATGCTAAGCAAAAGATATTATGATGTGAAACAAAAGTTTTATATGACTCATCGAAAGAAATTAGTTCAGTAGTAGTTAATGATTTAATGGTGTAGTTATGTTTGTTCTGATTTACATGACCATTATTAAAAGTTGGAGTTACCACTGACTCATCAGTAATCATCTTTAAACATTCAACGTATGGTGTAATATTTTTTGAAGCATCCTTCAGTATGGTTACATGTATAAACAGTTTTTTTGTATCGTCTTTCTCGAACCTTACAGTATTCACATTTAAACTGTGCGCTTAGGAGAGGAGTTCTTCTTACCGTTATACCAGGTTTTGGAATTCGCACAAGAGAACGCGAATGCATCAACCGAACTCGCAGCAAAGTATTTGTGTTTGTGTTAGAGACCTGCCTTTTGTTTAGGTACGTGTTCTATATTGCCTTTTTACAATTTTATCAATTAGTTCCAAACTGATACCTAATTCTTGTCGTTGATTGTCGAATAATTTTCAAATAAGAATGTAGATATACTGGTTGGTGGATTTGGGTTTGGTGATTTGAACGTCGAGACCACAAAATTGGCCCCGGACGCCCGATTCCCAATCCATCTATTTGGGTATGCATTATTTAAATACGCACAAAACGGTACAGCATAATGCGCCGTACAGCCGTCATTTTGGAAGCAATAAAATTCCCTCAACTCCTCGGGCACTTTGAACAAATTAGGAAGATCATTTGTATACACTCCAAATAACTTTGACTAGTTAGATCGTATGGTCGTTCAAATGGGCCTATTATTTTCCCTTTTAATATTCCAGTCTAATAGTTAATTTTAAATTGGTATTGTGACCAATCATCACGCACGAGATGCGAAAGTTCCAGTTACCAACTATGTAAATTGTTCATGTTCAAACAGTCTTCTCTTTTGAGTGCTGGCTCACCGCACCAGAGTTTAAAAAAAAAACCCGTCTTCAATCTTTGTTCGTATTTGTTTGTGAAAGCGTAATCGTGGATTATACAAAGTTTGCACATATCTTTGGAACATGAATGAACATACCATGGAAATGGTACATTTGGAATGGGTGCAAATAAATTATTCTTTTTTTTAATGTCGTGTACGGTCGATTTTCTAATATCTGTGCGTCAACAAACAACGACACTAAGAAAATATAATTAAAAGTTTTGTATCACTCGTCAAAATAAATTAGCTCAGTGGTTCATGTCGATTGTATAGTTTGTATATAGTTTGTATAGTTTGTATAGTTTGTACGTTTGTTCTGTTTTTACATAACCATTATTAAAGGTTGGGAGTTCCTACTGATGTTGGTCAGTGATTGTTTTTATACAGGGTATAATATTTTTCTAACAATTTTTTCATGTGAATTTTTACGACGATCACATGTATAAACACTTTTTTGTATCGTCTTTCTCGAACCTTACACTATTCACATTGAAATTTTGTAGGTGGTTATTTGAGGGTGACTTCTTAACGTTATACCCGGTTTTGGAAGACGCATAACGAAACGCGAATTCATCAGAGGACATGTCTTCGTTTAGGCGCATGTGCTATATGGGCTTCTTTACAATTTTATCAATTAGTTCCAATCGGATAGCTAATTGTTGCGTTTAACCTTGGACTAATTTTCCACTGAGAACGCTGCTATTCAGTATAGTGGCTTTTAGTTATCTCTTAAAGGTTTTTTTTTTACAATTTTCTACACTGTTTTCTTTTAACTAACTGTGGGTCTATCACAACCGTATACTTAATGTACTCGTTTATAACTACCGATTTGTGCTGTGCTGGTTTTCCAGCTTTAACTACGATGAGAACATATTCTCGCCCATGGTGTGTTGAAAGAGGAGTCAGATAAAATAGGGGGTTTTTTATGGCATTACGGTAACGTCATCGCGTTCGTGAGCAAAACATTGTGCGTTTTTTTATTTTTGCTAATTTAATTAAAAGTTGTACATTGTGCTTTTGCGCGAGTGTGTACAAAATCAGTACGCATCCTTATATCTTGGTTAGGAGTATTACTTTCAGAAAATTGACTATTCAAATGTTCAATTACAGAATCAAGAGGAATTTTGAGTATTTTGGATTATACAAACCATTATTACAAAAGTTGATGGCTCCATTCAAGAGCGAGTTACGCTATGAATTAAAAGCGTTCTCTAAAAATCTTATTTGTAAGGGCATTATTATAAAAGTAAGAATTGATTATAGGTATTCGAACGGCTCTGATCATCACTTGGAATGCGAAGACGACGAGAATTTCATGAAAGTTCGTGTCATACCAGTGATTTACGTGCTCTTGGGTCTATTTTCAATTCAGAAGTATAACGAATGGTTTTTCGTGCGATATGATTCATAATCTCATTATCCCAACCGCCAAAGTTCCAGTTGCATGTTCAAACTGTCGTCATCTCTTTTGAGTATTGGTTCATAGCACCAGAGATTAAAAAAAAACCGTCTTCTTCAATCTCTGTTCGCATTTGTTTGTGAAAACGTAATCACATCACATATGGAATGGGTGCAAATTATTCTGTTTTAAAATGTCGTACACGGTCGATGTCGATTTTTCAATGCCTGTGCATCGAACTATTGCTCGCATGGTAGTGGTCGAATCATCATGATCTATTTCCTCAAGCATCACATCTTCTAGACCATCAGCAGGAGGTAATCTTCCAGTGCTAACACCTCCGGCACCACTACCAGGCATTCGTTGTAAATCTGGCTGACATTAGTGTATCTCTCCCTATGACTAGTTACGGCTGCATTTGCATTGCCTCTGCATTCTCCAATAAAATGCATGTTTGCATTATCTCGTGGCGTATACTGAATACGTGTATTTTGATATTTACAAAACCACAAAAGTCCAATTGAGTCCAAAAACCGACAAGACAGTCGGTCTTCTTTAAACAAGTTTTCATTGTCTGTAAAGTGTACAAAGTCTTGAAATATCAAAAACATATCACGTGGCATAGTGTTTGCAAACACTGGGATATTTATAATATTACTCTTTGACCATTACAAATCTAGTTTAGTTTTCTAGTTAAAATACATAATGCCATGTATGCTTTTATTTCGTCTGAAGTTACAGGAAATCACCCCGTTTTTTTTCTTTCCAGTGTCTTATTTTTCTATTATTGGTCCGGCATATCTGTTAGTCTCCTCTACTATAATACTCCAAATCTTCAATAAGAACTTTTTGTTGCAACTCTTTCAATGGCCTAGGATTGTTGGTCAATTTCCGTAGTCATGTAGGATTGATACCACTTAGTTCAGTAAATTGCTTTATATCAGGTATATTCTCTTTTCTCTATCAAATTCAATTTTCTTGGATATCTCATTCTGAAGATTCGCCATCACTGCTTGATAACAGTCTTATTCATTTACCGAATACTAGTAATATATCACTGCCACTACACTACCATCATATTTGTTTCCCAATTCACTGTAATCACTTAATAAATTCTACATCCGATTGCTAAAGATCATTCTCCTTATCAGTATAATGAACTGTATGTTCTATTACCGTCATTTCCTTGGCACCCTTGAACTTGTTGCCATTCGGCCGGCCGAACACCGTAAGCGCTCGCCCTATTAGTCCGGTGAAGCTGTGAAAGCCCAGCAGCGTATAGTCGGTTCGAATAAAAAAAAAAACGTCAAATATGGAGTGATATACACAAAATATAAAATATGTTAAAACACATTTATTTTCACGCGTAATTGTTAAGAGGGCACCAATCGTGTTAGGGGATTGGCGAGAGCATACGCATTCGCACATTACTGGAATAAAAACATATGTGAAATTCCAATTACGAGTGAGACTCGAAATACGATAGACTACACATGTAGATTGAATTATGAGATCTAGATATAATTTTATATATTTTTTTCTGCAATAATGAAAAGGTGTGGCCATAAGCCTGACGTGACTTTGGCAACGTAGTACGTTGTGTGGTGTCAGAGCGAGTGATGCGTGCGTTCTTTGAAGTGGTTGCGGACGATTAACCAGCGTGGCAGCACGAGCGCCTTGCTTTCTGCGAGGTGACTAACGCATCCTCGCACCGCGTGCTCCTCCGTAGCTTAAGGGCGCCCGTCGGATCGCTCGCCACAAAGGCATTTTGGGCATGACTTTTAAATGTTTGTACTAATATTTTCCATGTGCACAACGAAGTATCTTCTCTCTGGTTTATTCAACGTGGGTAACGTAATGTTTTCTCTCCGGTTTATTATTGTTTCTTTATTTGATTTCTCTCCTAGTCCAGTACCTTACTGTCTACTCTTTGATATCCAATATTACTAAGAATGTCTCTAAACATATTGTCATTTTTGGTTATTTTCATTTAAATAATAGATTTTTGTAGTACCAGGTGGTATTTATATAAAATGGGTAACTTACACGTCTTTTTATATAGTGATTTTTCGAAAAAAATAGGAAGGTTATTATGTAAAATACTGTTCAATTGAAGTAAAATGCAACTTACCTAATATAGTACTGATTATTTTTTTAATAAACACCAAGTTAAACAACAAAAATGAATTACCGCCTCAATGTCATCTACACGCGCCGATATTTGCCGTTTCTAGGTAAGCAGTGTTGTTTTTGGGCTATTATTTGGTTACTATAAGTCGAACAGACTTTAGCTTAAAGGTAGTCGCCAATCTGGATCTAACGTGATCTGCTGTCGAAATTGTAAATTGGCTACATTTTTCAGATACCCAAATTTACGCTATCTGCAACGAATTACATTATATTTTAATGTCCTATAAAATAATGAACACAAAATGTAAACTTTTATAAATAAAAATTGATAATGTAACTAAATGGCCGTCGGCTGGGGCACCGGTCACTAGTGCCCATAAAGACAAGTGAAAAGTGCTGATAAAATAGTAATCCACCCAAATAATCCTTTATTAAAAAGTGTACTTTAATATAATCCATATAATATGACATTTACATTAGTCATTTTTAGATTATATTTTGTAACCAACTTGGATTTAGTGGAGAATGCTTTCCTTCGGAAACCTTATCCGGCTTGTTGCTAGTGTTTAGAGCTATTTTTTCACATTATCAAGCACACAGATACTTTAGAAACATTGACAGTTTTGTGTTTAATAACATTCTTGAATGCAAAGAGGATAAGAATTTCATGTTGGTGTCATATGAGTTTATAGTGTTCAGGATTATGTCCGTAAGAATTTACCATAGTCCTCACTCGGCTTTGCATGTGACGTTAAATATAATGACGTCATCGATGATATCGTTGATTTTGAATTGCCCTTCCAATAGTGCGAATCAGAACTCTGGATCAACTGATGAGGAAACTGATTGATGAGGAACTCATATTCGTCGCGGTCACTGGGACCACACATTCTGCGCGCGTTAGCTGCTTGGTCTCGTAGGAATTCTATTTTAAACCAACGATCAGCTGGTATGGCTGCGTCGCCACTACTCGAGATTTACACCGCTTATTCCGTGTGTAGATAATTATTGTGTAAATAATATCAAATATACTATCTCGTACATACAAAGGATAAAACAATTTAATTTTGTAATGTAACTTCTCACACCGTATCGGCGTCGTAGGATGTTTCGCGTGTAGTCTTCTCAACCGTCCCAGCTGGGGAGGTAAGGAAACTGCTCCTGTGCTTCTTGCGCTCTTCAGTGAAATTCGGTGCAACTTGTCAATACAAGCTGGTCATTGGGCATTGATCATTGGTCATGGCTATTCTTCATTTTAGAGTTGGTTGTCGAATTTTCGAGGCTTCTCTTTGGTCCACCACTAGTCGTCCTCTTCTGCGAGGGCGACCAGGTTGCGTGATGAAGGCATGGTCCGTTTGTCTGGCGTGAAATGAAAACTATGGAGGAGTATTTTACGCTTATCACACAAAATAAATAAAAGTTTTGTAGGACTGTGAAGAAATTAATTCAGTTAGTAGTTAATAGTGTAGGTATGTGTCCATATTACTTGACATGACCATTTTTAATTCATCAGTAATCGTTATAGTCAACGAATGGTGTGACATGTTTTGAAGTACCCCTCAAAACTAAGTGGCAATATTCACAACCATCATACATATAAATTGTTTTTTTGTATCGTCTTTCTCGAACCTTACACTATTCCCATTGATGCCGGCTCTTTAAACGACGATTGCTGCCTACCGTTATACTCTGGTATATACGCATTATAAGAAAATAAACCGAGCTAGCGGCAAAGCATTTGTGTTAAAGACCCGCCTTCGGTAAGACACGTGCGCTATACGCTTCCTTACTGTTTTGTAAATTATTTTCAAACAGAAAGCTGATTGTAGCTGTTTGCTGTAACTGTAGGCTGATTATCTAACGAGAATACGTCTATTTAGTTAGTATAGAGGCATTTAGTAATATCTTAAACATTTTTTATACCATTTTTTACATTTCTTTCTTTCAACTAATTATGGCTCTAGTATCTGGCCCTTGTGGCCCTGGTGGGTTGAAATAGTATCACCGCCATACAACTCATCTGCTATCAAGCTTACGACAGGAACAGATTCATGCCCATTCTCACGCATTCTGACGTTACGCATATTTCTCGCCTGCTTCGCACGCTTTTTCGATTTGCTCTTAATGTCGTAAGATATTGTCGTAGTGTATTCATCGGTCTCACATACCGGGAAATCTGTCAAATCTTTGCCGCCTATTATTATTAGCATGATGGAGAGCTCCATTCATGAGGCGGTAACGGTTCCGAGTAAGAAGCGTTCTATAAAACTCGGATTATTAGTGAAGCAAGAATTAATGGTAGGGTAACGACCATAATCCAGAATGCAAAGATGATAAGAATTTCATGTTGGTGTCATATGAGTTATTCGCGTATTGGGTCAATATAAATTTAAATTCGGAAATATGCTGATCCGTTTCCCCCAATATAATGCAATATTTCGTCATCCCGAAACATAAGGCATACTAATTTGGTTGGACGACGGACCAGATTGATTAACTGTCTAAAAACTGTTCCTACCTACGTAGTAACGACGCCATCAGTAATCACTTAACCTGTAAGCCTCTAAACAATTTACTGTCGTGTTTTAAAAAACCTTTCATGTTTGGGAATGAATAGTAGTGCTAGAGGCCAGATCTAATGAATACGGATGAGAATTAATTAATTGCTTACGGGTTGCTGGTTGTCGACCTCTGGTGTATACAGTGAGAACATTATAATCTTAAGTACATTTAATTACTACTTACTTGTTATTAATGTCGCAATGTATTTTTATTTGAAGAGTATAGAAACTGATATTCATTTTAATACGATGTATTAAGAACTAAAAAACAATTTAAAAAATTATACGTGTAAATATTCCACGCACTGAAGTCAAACTTTAAATAATATCGTGAACACCGATGGTATAGTCCAAACAAACATTTTTATATATACGAACTAAAATTTTGAGATGGTTAATATAATCAAATTAAAACACTGTTTGAAACGATTATAGTATCGTCTAAGCAACACAAATGCGATTAAATAATTTTCACTTCAACATGTCATGCTGGTTAGGTGGTAGGGGAATAGGAAGAGCACCATTCATACTCTACATTTATATTTTCACATATACAGGCTGGAATTCTTTAATGCCATCTGGAAGGAAAGTACTCTAAATAATATGTTTCAAAGAAACTTCTTAATTTTTGAAAATAAAGATTCCGAAAAATTTTCGGAAACTTTTGCTTCAATCGAGAATCGAACCGACTACACAAAAAAAATTACACGGATGAAATCTCTCTAACATACTTGGTAAATTTAATGAAAGGAAAACCATGAAATCTTCAATTATTTACGAAAAATGGTAAACTAACTAATTATTTGCACGAAATGAGCTCCATTTTCTTGGATACACACATATTTATTCTTTTAACAAATTCATTTCTAGTAATAAGTAGGTAAGTAATCTTTATTAACGTGTTGTAGTGAATATTATAAATCATATTCTGAACTTCGTCTCTCAACTCGTTAACGCTCGCATAAGATTTAATGTAAATTTTATTTCTTGCATATCCATACAAAAAATCTAAAGGGGTGAGATGTAATGATCTCGCCGGCCATCCGATTGTGCCATTTGTACCGATTCAGGTATTAAACTGGTTATTAATGTAGGAAGTACTGATTCTGCTGTTGTGGGCTGGAGGACCATCTTATTGTATAATTATTTGGTTTCGCACTGTCAGTTTCGTGAAAACGAAGAGGGTTCATTCGAGACCAATAGTGGTTATTGCGGCGATGGTACATACCATTATTGCTGAAGTTGGTTTAGTCAGACCATACAATGTTGTTCAAACATTTTAGGCTTACCGTCAATTTCTCTCGGCATGCTTTGACAAAATTGTAGTCGTCTCTCACAATCCCCAGGGTGCAATATTTGTACTAACCTACCTTCACGATAACATTTCAACTTATACTTTTTCAGCACTTTAAGTAAGCGAGTGTGGGTTGTTCCGATTTGTTCGGCAGCTTCTCTGCTTGAAGCATCCGGAAATGTTTCGAAGTATGTTAAAACATTTAGATCAAAATCGTTATTGTTCTGCTGAAGAATTTGCCGCTGTCTTTTGTAACTGCCATATTTAAATTTTCTACCATTCTTTTCAATACGAATCGAGTTATTGTCTGTACATTTAAATTATTTTTTTGTATCGTCTTTCCCGAACCTTATACTAGTCACATTTATGTCGACTCTTCAAATGACGACTGCTTCGCACCGTTACACCAGATCTAGGAATACGTATAAGAAAATGCGAACCCATAAACCGGGCTAGTGGTAAAGCATTTGTTTTAGAGACCCGCCTTTATTCAGGCACGTGCGCTATATGCCTCTTTACAATTTTATCAAAACTTCGGAAACTTAATTATTGCTGTAGGCTAACTAACGAATGATTTTTCAATGAGAATATAGTTATTGAGTATGGAGGCATTTAATAATATCTTAAAATATTTTTGTACCAATTTTTTCAATTAAATATGGTTCTAGCCTCTGGTACTTTCTATCCTCTATATTCTTATTATAATCATTTATAACAAATGGTTTATATACTTTAATGGTTTACACGGGATCACAATATCTTGTCTCATGGTGGATTGAAATAGAATCACTGCGTAACAACTCATCTGCTATCGAGCTTTTGACGGCAACAGATTGATGCTCGTTCTCACGCGCTCTGATGTTACGCATATTTGTCGCCTGCTGGACACGCCTTTCTCGATTTGCTCTTAATGTCGCATGACATTGTCGTAATGTGTTCATCGGTCTCACATACTGGTAACACTATCAAATCTTTGCCGCTCGGGTTCCTCTCCTCCTGTCTCCGTTCTCTGTTTCTGGAGAACCGGGACCTTGGTGTCCATAAGCTGTCTCCTTCCGATCCTTTTTCGTAAAACAAAAACCTAACATTTAAGAATGTTAGTATAGTTTTTTATTGTACGAATACGCATTATTATGACTTTTCTAATGCTTATAGGTTTTGGGGTGTAACCACAATCACAATCTCTCTATATAGATACGATGTATTAGCCAGGCGGACATTAGAGAACGCCTTACCACCATGCTATTTGTTTTATCACTGAAAGTCCGGCTCATTGGCAAGTATTCGAACCTAAGGCTACCAACGTGATATCCGAAAAGACAAAGCACTGACCCATTATAAAAACTACAATGTGAACACGTATTGAAGTGAAGTGAATTAATAATAGAAAAACAATTATTATACTCGTACAGTGAGAACATTATAATCTTAAGTACATTTAATTACTACTTACTTGTTATTAATGTCGCAATGTATTTATTTGAAGAGTATAGAAACTGATATTCATTTTAATACGATGTATTAAGAACTAAAAAACAATTTAAAAAATTATACGTGTAAATATTCCACGCACTGAAGTCAAACTTCTTTGAATAATATCGTGAACACCGATGGTATAGTCCAAACAAACATTTTTATATATACGAACTAAAATTTTGAGATGGTTAATATAATCAAATTAAAACACTGTTTGAAACGATTATAGTATCGTCTAAGCAACACAAATGCGATTAAATAATTTTCACTTCAACATGTCATGCTGGTTAGGTGGTAGGGGAATAGGAAGAGCACCATTCATACTCTACATTTATATTTTCACATATACAGGCTGGAATTCTTTAATGCCATCTGGAAGGAAAGTACTCTAAATAATATACTTCAAAGAAATTTCTTAATTTTTGAAAATAAAGATTCCGAAAGATTTTCGGAAACTTTTGCTTCACTCGAGAATCGAACCGACTACACAAAAAAAATTACACGGATGAAATCTCTCTAACATACTTGGTAAATTTAATGAAAGGAAAACCATGAAATCTTCAATTATTTACGAAAAATGGTAAACTAACTAATTATTTGCACGAAATGAGCTCCATTTTCTTGGATACACATATTTATTCTTTTAAAAAATTCATTTCTAGTAATACGTAGGTAAGTAATCTTTATTAACTTGTTGTGGTGAATATTATAAATCATATTCTGAACTTCGTCTCTCAACTCGTTAACGCTCGCATAAGATTTAATGTAAATTTTATTTTTTGCATATCCACACAAAAAATCTAAAGGGGTGAGATGTGATGATCTCGCCGGCCATCCGATGTGCCATTTGTACCGATCCAGGTATTAAAATGGTTATTAATGTAGGAAGTACTGGTTCTGCTGTTGTGGGCTGGAGCACCATCTTATTGTATAATTATTTGGTTTCGCACTGTCAGTTTCGTGAAAACGAAGAGGGTTCATTCGAGACCAATAGTGGTTATTGCGGCGATGGTACATACCATTATTGCTGAAGTTGGTTTAGTCAGACCATACAATGTTGTTCAAACATTTTAGGCTTACCGTCAATTTCTCTCGGCATGCTTTGACAAAATTGTAGTCGTCTCTCACAATCCCCAGGGTGCAATATTTGTACTAACCTACCTTCACGATAACATTTCAACTTATACTTTTTCAGCACTTTAAGTATGCGAGTGTGGGTTGTTCCGATTTGTTCGGCAGCTTCTCTGCTTGAAGCATCCGGAAATGTTTCGAAGTATGTTAAAACATTTAGATCAAAATCGTTATTGTTCTGCTGAAGAATTTGCCGCTGTCTTTTGTAACTGCCATATTTAAATTTTCTACCATTCTTTTCAATACGAATCGAGTTATTGTCTGTACATTTAAATTATTTTTTTGTATCGTCTTTCCCGAACCTTATACTAGTCACATTTATGTCGACTCTTCAAACGACGACTGCTTCGCACCGTTATACCAGATCTAGGAATACGTATAAGAAAATGCGAACCCATGAACCGGGCTAGTGGTAAAGCATTTGTTTTAGAGACCCGCCTTTATTCAGGCACGTGCGCTATATGCCTCTACAATTTTATCAATTAATTCGGAAACTTAATTATTGCTGTAGGCTAACGAATGATTTTTCAACGAGAATATAGTTATTGAGTATGGAGGCATTTAATAATATTTTAAAATATTTTTGTACCATTTTTTTCAATTAAATATGGTTCTAGCCTCTGGTACTTTCTATCCTCTATATTCTTATTATAATCATTTATAACAAATGGTTTATATACTTTAATGGTTTACTCGTACACGGGATCACAATATCTTGTCTCATGGTGGATTGAAATAGAATCACTGCATAACAACTCATCTGCTATCGAGCTTTTGACGGCAACAAATTGATGCTCGTTCTCACGCGCTCTGATGTTACGCATATTTGTCGCCTGCTGGACACGCCTTTCTCGATTTGCTCTTAATGTCGCATGACATCGTCGTAATGTGTTCATCGGTCTCACATACTGGTAACACTATCAAATCTTTGCCGCTCGGGTTCCTCTCCTCCTGTCTCCGTTCTCTGCTTCTGGAGAA
This sequence comes from Antheraea assamensis, assembly GCA_035772565.1. Lineage (NCBI taxonomy): Eukaryota > Metazoa > Arthropoda > Insecta > Lepidoptera > Saturniidae > Antheraea > Antheraea assamensis. The sequence goes on from JAQQSE010000250.1 coordinate 346,301, forward strand.
CCGGGACCTTGGTGTCCATAAGCTGTCTCCTTCCGATCCTTTTTCGTAAAACAGAAACCTAACATTTAAGAATGTTAGTATAGTTTTTTATTGTACGAATACGCATTATTATGGCTTTTATGCTTATAGGTTTTGGGGTGTAACCACAATCTCAATCTCTCTATATAAATACGATGTATTAGCCAGGCGGGCATTAGAGAACACCTTACCACCATGCTATTTGTTTTATCACTGAATGTCCGGCTCATTGGCAAGTATTCGAACCTAAGGCTACCAACGTGATGTCCGAAAAGACAAAGCACTGACCCATTATAAAAACTACAATGTGAACACGTATTGAAGTGAAGTGAATTAATAATAGAAAAACAGTTATTATATATCACGCGGTCCATGTATCGATGTGGGCGGGATGTGTGTAAGCGGTGTGAGACACCGTGACGTACTTCCAGATCTAAAACATGTCGGGGTCGACACCGCTACCGAACGGTCACTGCCTCGGAGGGGGTGAGGTGAGGTACGGTGGGGCGGCGTTCCCCTTGGCGGGCGGGTTTATCACTCTCGAAAGGTGTGAGCGAGAGCGCCGGTAACCCGCCTCGGTGACGTCAGCCGGATGCCGGTTATAACCGATTGGGGCCGATGCAGTGCAATAATGCACGAACCGCACGAGAAAGTGATCGACACTGACTCTGGTTGTAAAATAAAACACGTAGTTGTATTTAATAACAACCCCGAGCCAACAACCCACACGATTGACAACACTCTATATTTAATCGATGTTTAAGTCCGTCGAAGTACTATTCACTATTTACTGTTCAATATTCACTGTTCACTATTCAATGTTTACTATTTAGTATTCAGTACTCGCCGACTCTTCCATGTGTTGTTACTGAAGTACTGCGCGCTCGAACTGTACTACGCGTTATATTTACATGTTATTTCTATATATATACTCGTATATTCACATGCATGCAATCTATACATTTCTGCAATCGATACACATGCAATCTATGTAATTCAAGTAGTCTATATGCATGCAATTTGTATCGATGCAGTCTATCTCTCCATGCAGTTATTTACACTAGTGTAATCTACACATCAACGTAAATTCTATAATGTGAGTTCGTATTTCTATGTAGTTTCCATCTATAATATCTATGTAACTTATAAATCTATGTAGTTTATATCTATAATATGTCTTAATCTATATTATAATTTCTATGTGTTCTATGATCTCTATGTTATAATTTCAATGTATTCTATGATCTACTTAATTCTATATTAAAATTCTATAATTAAAACACAGTTCTAAAATTAAAACACATCTATACAAATTTACGACTGACGCGCTTCGTCCTCACAAGTAGTGAGCGACGCCAGTCGCGAGCTCTCTTGCGTCGCCAACACTGGGTGACTGGTTGAACACTCGCAATATTCAAGGACATGATACTTCATGGTCATGTTTAACATATCAAATAATAAAACGAAAACAAATATCAATAAATAACAAAGAGAACCTTAGTTAAAGTTTATTCTAAGACTTTTGAAAGTATGGGTACCGCACAGTCTCAGCTCGCATATTCTAAAGTCTTGTACACACCAAACTAGCCGGCCCGCCGCTTTAACCCGACAGGTTAGACCGGCGGCATTAGAGCATTGTAAGCAGGAACGATCTTTTCCAGCGACACGAGGGTCGCGACATTTGCAGCCTTTACTGTTCAGCCTTATTTTTATTGCATAGAAAGTTTAACAGGCAAAACATTTTGCTATGGTAAATATCTTCGATGCCCGCACCCACCGGATTTTTTTCTCCCGGAAATAGTGGCTTGTTATAAAGGAGTACAAATAAGTTTCCGCCGTTTTTTAACACAAATTAAATATTTATTATAGAAGAACGGTAATATAAATTTATTTAAAATATTGCCCATCACTTGCAACCACTTTTTCCCATCTCTCAGGCAGCATTCGAATCCCACGTCTAAAGAACTCCTTGTCTTTTGAGGCTATCCACAAATCAACCCAATTTTTGGTATCCTCGTAAGATGTGAACCGCTGCGCCGTCAGAGCATGTGCTATGGACCGGAACAGGTGATAATCGGACGTTGCAATGTCTGGTGAATACGGCGGGTGGGGTAACACTTCCCAATCAAGTGTTTCCAAGTACTTTTTCACGGGAACAGCAACATGTGGACGACCATTGTCATGCAAAAGAATAATTTTTTCGTCTCTAGAATAGTATTGAGGGCGTTTTTCCTTCAGAGCTCGGCTCAATCTCATCAATTGTGTTCGATAGAGGGCTCCAGTAATTGTTACGCTGTTGTTTCGTTGTTTTCGGATTAAGCAACTCATAATACACTACACCTAACTGATTCCACCAAATACACAGCATAAGTTTTTTTCCGTGAATATTCGGTTTAGCTGTTGATGTTGACGCGTGGCCAGGTAATCCCCACGATTTTCTTCTTTTTGGATTGTCATAATGTATCCACTTCTCATCACCAGTTACGATACGATGTAAAAAACCCTTTTTTTATGTCTAGCCAGCAGCATTTCACTTAAGCATAATCGGCGTTCAATATCTCTCGGCTTTAATTCGTACGGAACCCAGTTTCCTTGTTTATGAATCATTCCTAATGATTTTAATCCAGGTGAGACTGCTTGCTGAGTGACTTCTAATGTTAGAGCAAGTTCTTTTTTGTTTAAGATGAATCTTCCTTCAATAATTCCTCCAATTCTGGATCCTCGTAAATTTTTGGCCTTCCACTGCGATCTTTGTCTTCTACGTCGAAATCACCGTTTTTAAACTTTTGAAACCACTCTCGACACGTTCTCTCACTCAAAAACACCCTCACCATATGCTTCTACGCGCAATTGATGCGCCTCAGCAGCAGATTTTTTTAAATTAAAGAAGTAAACTAATATTTCCCGCAAATGACGCTTACTTGGCTCAAATTTTGACATTTTCAACTTATAAAAATTATATTTTACCAATATAAAATCAATGATATTAATAGGTTATGTTGTTCTTGAATGTCGAAACTATTTTTTAAGCCGGTTATCATCTGCGAAAGCTAATCGAAACACCGTGCCGCGCCATCTACAATAAAACGGCGGAAACTTATTTGTACTCTTAATATTTTTTTTATTTTTCTCTATTTCGTAACGCCCTGGTCGATTTTTGTAGTCGATGTGTGTAGGATAAAGTCACAACCACGAAAACCGAATTACTGCTGGGCCCTTCAATATAATAATTCGGAGTCGTGACCAATCCTAGTGGAAACTGATATACACCACACTTTAATATACGTAGTTGCATCAAAATCCACTTACCTTATATTGTCGCGTAGGCATTCTTGTTGTTTCCAGTGGATTGTGTGTAGTAAATATGTATAGTTAATTGTATGTATGTATGAGTGTACAATTGGAAACTTACAAGGCTGGAGCTGTAGTCACCCTTTTTACTCACAAACACTCAACTCAACAAAGCTATTAAAGTCTTTTCAATTGTGTCCAAATAAAATTATAAAATCAAAATATCAAATGAATTATTACGCGTTAGACGTCGTAACGCAGCAAAATCAAAAACGTGACAGTTTTAAAAATACAATTATAATGCAAAATATCAAATTAATTATTACGCGTTAGACGTCGTAACGCATCAAAACCAATAAGTGAACAGTAATGTCGCATACGATGTGAGCTAGCGCAGGCACCCTTTTTTTATAATATTTTTTGGGCCGCTCGTAACATCCCAGGTCAACATTCCTTAACAAACCCTCGTCCCGGACATATGGATTATGTAAGCTAATAAATTGGCAAACGGGCTAATGTAGCAATTGCTCGGTGCACAACCGAATCACCAACCATAACTTCGGCCACTCTGGGAACTCCGTCCGATCTAAAAATCAATTTTACAATACGCCCTCGACGCCAATGCAACGGCAACAAATTAGGGTCTTTGATAAAACGAGGTCCCCCCACCTTGGGAGGGTTCGTTTTGTCCGTCCATTTAACGTGCTGTTGCAAAGTGTGTAGATACTCAAGAGACCAACGGTGCCAAAAACTTTGAGTCATCAGTTATAGTAGTTGAAAACGTGACAACTTCACGTCCCTGAAGGGGTACTCGGGCAGAGCATTAAGTGGTTGGCCAATTAAAAAATGTCCTAGAGCTAACTCTTGGATGACTTGGAAGCCTAATTCCAAGTCATTTGGATCTTACGAGAGTGGACAAAGAGGACGGGAATTTAGGACGGCCTCAATTTTACAAGATACACTAGCCAGCTCCTTAAAGGTCAAAATGGATTCACCAATAACGCGACGGAGATGCGTTTTTGCAATCTTAACAACTGCTTCAAATACTCCACCCTAATGAGGACAAGCTGGAGGATCAAATTTCCAAGTTATCCCCATGTTCGATAAAGAGTGGTTTATGGTTTTATGGTTTATTTGTTAAGAATTGAACAATTTCCTTTAGATAACGATCTGCTCCTTTATAATTCGTTCCGCAATCAGATCGAATCAGCGAAGGTAGACTACGACGGGAACCAAATCTACCTAGTGCTACAACAAACGCTTCTGTGCTTCGGGCACTTACGATTTCCAAACGGACTGCATTGGTGGAGAGGCATACAAATACACAGAAATATGCTTTGAGTGATTTCGCATTACGCAAGTGCGATGACTTAACAGCAAATGGACCAGCAAAATCCGTTCCTACTCCTGCAAATGGTCGAATTTCCGAGACGCGGCTTGATGGTAAATCTCCCATAATAGGCTGAACTGGTTTAGCTTTCAATCTGTAACATTGCATACATCTAAATAACGCGTCTAGCTGACAAAATCCAGAATTCACGGTTCAATATGGCCAAAAGAGTGTTGAGGCCTGCATGAGCATTCTGAATGTGACGTTGAGTCACCAATAAATTAACAAAAGTTCCTCCTTTAGGAAGCAGCAATGGGTGACGAGCTTCACATGAAGATTGGAATTCTTAAGCCGTTTTCCGACCCTTAGTAGACCTGCTTCATCCAAAAATGGGCTTAATCGGACGACGGAACCTTTCAAATTTGAACCTGGTTTCATAATATCAATGACATCTGCAACATGCTCTCTTTGTACTACACGAATCCAAAACATTTGTGCCTCTTACCCTTCACTAGATGACAAACCTGTATCCAATATTTTATTATGGGGATTCCAGCAATTATATATGAATCGCCTGATCCAAGCAGTAACTCCAATCAACTTATCAAATGAGCTATATTTGTTAACAAGAGTGTTCAAATTATAAGTAAGAGAATTCTCCATAACTCCGACACGCAAACCGGGTAAAACCTGAGGAGAAGAAAATTTATTTTGAGGCCACGATAACTCGGGCTGCGTCAACCATTGTGGATTCCATCAAAGGGAGTTATTTATGAGAGAACAAGCCATGCAGCCACGTGAAGCGCAGTCTGCAGGATTCAGCTCTCCTGGGACATGTCTCCAAATTAAAGAGGTTTCAGAGCTCTGTATTTGTGAAACTCGATGCGCGTCAAAGACCTCCAAATTGTGTATAGACGCTCGAAGCCAACAATGAACAATTTCACTATCAGACCATGCATAAACGCCAGATATCTTAATGACGGTACCCAAATCAGAGCTAATATGATTCAGAAGGCGTACAAGAAGAGCCGCTCCTGACAATTCTAATTTTGGAACAGTCAATCGAGACCTAATAGGGGCTACTTTACTCTTTGCCATAATCAAATGTACCTTAATCTGTCCAGATGTGCTGACAGTCCGCAAAAACACCGCAGCCGCATTCCCCCGCCCAGAAGCATCGCAAAATCCGTGGAGGGTTACTCGGCACTTTCCTGTTGGAAGAAAACATCGCGCCATGGCAATTTGATTGATTTCTGAGAGAGAAGACACAATAGATAACCACTCTCGTAACAAATCTCCCTGCAAAGGATCATCCCAAGTCCTTGTATTCACGCATGAATTCAATATATTTATCTCGAAAAGACGTATTCCTTCGCATGCGCCGCTCCATAGATAAAAGTCTTCTTTCCGCTAGGGATCGTGACTGACCGAAAAGGGGTCGAGAAGCTAGAAAAGGCAATCTAGTAACAAACCGACCATCAACACGGCGACCAATATTGTTTTGATAGAATAATTCACACTCTTGGGCAAGTGGGTCAACTCGTAACTGCTTGAGGAGGCTCTTCCACCTCCCAGAAGCGCTAGGCTACATCATTCAAAGATATCCTTACTTCAAAGGAGTGATCAAAATCTGAAGATGTCGAGTTAAAATCAAACCCAACACGTCTGCACTTAACAGAAGATCTACCGTTCCGGGAATAAATCATTTGGGGTCTGCGGGAGCCAAACGTGAAGTCAATTTCACCACAGTTTCCAGTATGGTAATTTGTTTTAAGTCTGCCTAATATGCCATCTAAAATTACTGCTCTCGCCACGATACGAGGTTCACCTTTTAAGAGTGAAAACTTAATTTCTACCTTTCCCTTCATAGAGAGTAAATAAAACTAAAATAATGTTTTATTTTAATTCTTTTTTTAATTCTAACATTTCTTATTGTAATGTATATTTTGAAATTAAAAATTCAATTTCTAATTCATTTTTTTCTTGGATGTGGTTTGGTGGTTTCTCCAAAGTTTTTATTATGTTATTCCTCTCTCAATAATTTTCGTTTTAAATGTTCAAAGGATTCTTTTTCTATTTCATTCCTATTTACTTTCTGTTGAGATGCGCTTAACATGTGGGTTCCTTTTCTGCTTCTTCAATTTCAGTGTCTCTCGCACATATCTTTCTTATACAATGCTAGTATTCGGAGTCATTAAAGGCACAACTATCTCTTCCACATGAAACAATTAAAAAAAAGTTTCAACAAAATCAATATAGATATACAGTAAAATGCAGTAAAGTATTGAAACCATTTCTTGCTTTGTGTAACTTTGTGTAAATGAGAAACAACTGTACCACAGGAACAGCTGGCTACTGAACTCAGCAAAAAAGTAACGGCCGACGTTGATACGATTCTTCACGTAGCTTTCAAATCTAGAAACCTTCGAGGCTCTTTTCAGCTTGGGTTGAAGATAGCGGCGGCGTCTATGGTAGGCGTTCGCACGACTCGGACCACCATCTAGAATGCAAAGATGATAAGAATTTCATGTTGGTGTAAAGTGAGTTATTCGCGTGTTGGGTCAATATATAATTCAATTCAGAAGTATGCCGATTGGTTTCCCTCAATATTATGCAATATTTCGTCTTCCTAAACATGGACAATTTGCATAGGCACACGAATTTGGTTGGACCAGGGACCACGTTGATTTACAGTCTGAAAATTACTCTTACCCACGTGGAAATGATGCTATCAGCAGCCACTCAACCTATAAGGCCGAGTTGTTTATTACCTCTAAACAATTATATAATTTGTTGTCATGTTTTCGCCAGTAACACATTCATTCTCATTCTCATAATTCTCACGCAATGTGACGTGACGACCTTTACTCTGTTGTGGGGTCCTTTATTCCTTTCCTAATTTGCTGTTACACATAAAGTTAAAGCTGTTTTTAACAGAATTTAAGATTTGTCATAGAATTTAGATTTGTTTTAGCAGCAGCTTTAACGCCTTCATCGGTAAGTAAATTGATTTTGGAGAAGAGGGTGTAAATTAAAGTTTTTAATTTCCTAATTCGATCGCCACACACTCTTCCGATCTCGGGTCACCAAAGAGTTGAATAAATACAGTTTTTAATTGTTCTTATGTTGTTATATCCTGCCACGGGCCGGCGCTATCGAAAAACGGGAGGTGCCCGGCAGGCCAGAGTAGGCCTCCACGGACATGAGAGGTGGAGGCGAAGGGCGCGCGGAGACAGCAAGAGGTCTGCGGGCTTGTCTCATCTGGCGTGGGCGTCGCGTGCGCGGCGCGCGGGGACACCCGCGATAGCTCGCGTTACCGCACATCTCGGTGCGGACCACGTTGATTAACAGTCTGAAAACTGCGCTTACAGACGTGGAAATGATGCCATCAGCAGCCACTCAACCTCTAAGGCCGAGTTGTTTATTATCTCTAAACAATTATATAATTTGTTGTCGTGTTTTCGCCAGTAACACATTCATCCTCATTCTCATTATTCTCACGCAATCCGATATACGCCCTTTATTCAGTTGTTGGGTCCTTTATTCCTTTCTGAATTTGCTGTTACACATAAAGTCAAAGCTGTTTTTAACAGAATTTAAGATTTGTTATAGAATTTAGATTGGTTTAATAAATAATTTCATAGTTATTATGAATGTTGCTTAGAGACACCAGTAATCATCGTGCTATTTACAATGAAGACATATTTTTATTCCTTCAATTAACTTACGCTATAAATTTACTATGGCTCTTCCCTACTGGCTGATTCTTGAAGCCACTTTCATCATTCGTTACAAGCCATATGCGTTTTCTACAGTGGTTTTGATTAACCCAAGTTTCATCACGATAAATTCGTGGCCGTTGATCGTTTTTTTTTTCTGACAAAGTCCAGTATTCGTAAAAAGTCCACTCCGGCACGGACTATATCGGGTCTTTCCATTAAATACTTTCAATCGGCATTTTTTTAGGCGATCTTCGTCAAAATTTTCCTCATTGAAGAATATCTGCACTTAAAATTAGGCATCTGTTCTTGGTATTTTCCTAGAATTCTGACCACCCATGGACATTCCCAGTTGTCATAACATGAATCAATGGTACGTTTTATTACACCGACATCAAAGCTATCTAGATCAGTAACAGTCGCTCTCTTCTTAACATTTACTGTTGGTATATTCGGGTTGCCTGCTTGTGATACTTTGGTTTTTATTCGATCCACGGTCGCTCTACTAATTCCACAAATCAGTGCTGCAAGTTCTCCTGCATTATTTAAATTGAGGTTAGCTTTTTCTTGGGGCCAGTTTTCAATTCTTTAAAAAATTGTGAATTACAGCCCGAACTTGAGCGTTAATGTCACCATTTAATTTTTTCAAAACCAAGTTATATAAATAAATTCTCCATTGTGCGTATTGCGTAACGAAGCGTAAGTAATGTAATGAATGTCATAACAAAAAAATCTTATATTTGTAGAAAAACAACAACCCTTACTCGTAACGACCAATCAGGAGTCAGAGTGCTAATGAAGGTCACGATAAAGCATCGATCCCACGTGCGCAGGTAGCTAAGTATGGATAACGGGTTGCATTGCGTGCACATTTCTACTCTCAGTGAAATGTATTGTCCAACGACTTTAAAATGCATCGACTATAATAGCTGAACAGAAGACGTAAAATTTGTAAATCTAAAAAAACAATTACTGCAATTGTACCCATATATATTTTTTTGTTAATTATCTGATATTTGACTTTGTTGTTGAAGTCTCTTGAGTGCCATCTTACCAATATCTATTGGTACACATTCGGCTTACTTGCTACAGAAGACCTAAGTTTTCACCATCGTCCTCAATGGCTGTTATTAGTCCTTCCGTTTTTGTAGGATCAACAGAAATGTATTTCTTTTATTAAATAGGAACAATAAATACAATATAATAATGATAGAGTATATATTTAGGATTATATATAGGATATATTTAGGAGTATGATTTCATTACCTTACTTCTTAACAGCTTCTTAACTTCTGAGTGTCGCACGCCAAAATTAACTTTACGGGACTATCCCGAGTCCGGACCAAAAGAGCTGTAGGCGAAGTACAATGCCGCACAGAAAGAACCTACAAAGCCTAGGGGAAGGCCCTATCAATCCCAGGGCCGAGAACGCAGACCGGTAAACCGGGCTGCGCCCAAACAGACACTCGAGTATGGAATGAGGGAATAGGAGGGTGGGAGGGCGATACTTGGACCTGACTAGGCGCACACGCCAAGGGTAGACAACCCAGACCCAACTGCCTTTACCGTTTGCCTCGGGGCCTCCGGCGAGCGGACAGGGCGCTCTACTCACTCGTTGGCACCGTGACACGTATTCTCGTGAGTAGCCACTAAGCGTGGTCTTCGCTTGACAGCGCGAGAGGTCGCACCGAAAAGTGTGGTTTTATATTTGCACTAAAAGTGCGGCGTCGCAGCAGATCCTCTTGTTTCTTCGAATTTCAAACGCTCGAAGAAAGCACCGAGCGATGAGTCACTCGATAACAATGCGGGTCGGACGGCGACGAGACCGTTGGAATGCGGACATCTGGTGCGCAGGTAGGCGAGCGTGGCGAGCCGGAAATAACCGAAGATAGCCAAGCGCGGCGAACCGGACGGATCGTTAAAGCTACGAGCGGGCGCACGTGTCCACTCGACCGCTGCTCGATCGAGACTCTTATCAGGCTCCCATTTTTTTTTTTTTCGAACTGACTACACTGTTGACCCAGAGGCCGCTACAGTTTTACCGGACTACTAAGGGGAGCGCTTAAGGCACTCACCCGATTTGTATAGACGACTAGCACAAGGGCGCACGGCACACCTCGGCTTGGGCTGTCACCGAATACCCGAATCTGACTAGCTAAGCTAAACCTATCCGTATCATACCTGTATGAGTTGGTGAAATATACATGGTTACCAAGCATGTATGTTTCACGATCCCGTACATGTATTTTGTATCTGACTATCTGTGTTCTAAACTATTTCAGTTCGAAAGGGCAAAAAAAAAAACAAAGAAAAACAGCCCACCACTATGTGTACCTACGAGTGTGTGCACGTGTGTGGGGTGATCGGTGTTGTGTTGTAAAGTCGAGTGTTTGATTAACAGTGTCACTGTGTCCGCACGAGCAGCATGCTCGAGAGCTCCTTTCCGGAGGATCGTACCTCGGCTTGAGCAGCTGCCGAGGGGGGCCTAGGTATGTGTGCTGGAGAAAAATTCACAGCCAAACCGCGGCGGCGTGATCTGTGATAACACGGGTGTGGGCGCGCACACGCTTTATTTCGAGGAACGGAAGGGTAATCTGCGTTAGCTACCGTTATCTTATCGGGAGGATCGGAAAAAATATTCGCCGAGAACGCGAACGGTCCGTTTGATGCGATTCCTAAGTACAGTCGGCCGCCAGCCGGAAGCGTAGATCACTGTATCGTCAGCATAACAACCTAACTCGATCCCCGGGGACCGAGGTAGGTCACTGATGAATAGGTTGAAGAGTGAGGGCGCGAGTATTGACCCCTGGGGTACACCTGAGCGTATCGGGTGGTGTGGGGACAGTTCACCTTCCACTCTAAAGCGGAAAGTCCTATCTGATAGAAAATCGCGAATTATATGAACTAAAATATCGGGAACGCGAGACTGAATGAGTTTATGAACGAGCCCGGCGTGCCAGACCTTGTCGAAGGCCTTCGCGACGTCGAAGAAGGTTGCTATTGTGCGTTTCGGTTTAGGCTTCTTCGGATTTACATCCGGATCAGGATCTTCATTCCAACTGCCGAAGATGTACTCCGTGAGGCGGTGTGCCTGGTGTGTGCAAGAGTGTTTGGCACGAAAACCAAACTGCTCAGGTGGTAACAGACTTAATTGGGATATGGAGGCTTGGAGACGGTTCAGAAGGAGCCGCTCATATAACTTGCCTAACGTGTCGAGGAGGCTGATCGGCCGATAGCTATCGGGAAGCGTAGCTATCTTGCCGGGTTTGTGAATCCCTATTACTACAGCCTTTTTTCAGACAGCTTTAAAGTAGCCCTGGGATATGGCCGCATTGAAGATGCAGACCAGAAGAGCTATGATGTGGTCAGGAAGGAGCTTCAGTACCTCGTTCCTGATCCCATCAGGACCTGGGGACTTCCTATTTTTAAGACGCTTGATGGCGGCCGATGATGACGATGCCTTCATCAAAAGTGACCGGGGTTAAAGTATCCGCGGACGGGGACGCGAGTGCATGTTCCACCGAGGATTCGATCGATCCAATATGGATAGGATCAGTGTTAGGCGAACACTGTTTCTCTAAACTATTCGCGAGACATTCGGCTTTATCTACACTATCGAACGCGGGAGGCAACCCAGGACCTCTATCAAAGGGGGGCATAGGAATGCTAATATCTGATTTTAATTTTCGCACTAGATTCCAGTACGCCACGTGGGACGGGGAGATATCCTCCAAAAGCCTGTCCCACCTGTCGCCCCGGATCTCCTGTATTCGAGATCTTACGAGTCTCCGTAACGAACGTAAACGAACGCGGTTTGCCTCGGTCGGGTAGGCGTCGTGAGCACGAGTCGCGGCGTCCTTTTCCGTGATCAACACCCTCACGTCGTCCAGGAGTATAAAACAGCGATCGTTCGCCGCTTGTACCTCTTTAGAGGTCTCCCTTACGGCGGTCTGAAGGTAGTCGACCAGGGAATCGATAGCCAGATCCGCGTCGGTTTTAGACACCAACACGCCCGGAATCCTATCTAAACTAGCCGAAGAGAGATTCTCTCTAAGATAGACGCGAAGCAAAGCATAATCAGCCACTCTAACCGATTGAGGACTGGTATCGGAAGGCGAACCTAATTGCAACACCACCGGGCGGTGATCTGAGTCAAGTTCGTGTACGACTTGTATGAGTCGTACCTGAAGCCTGACATTCTTAAGTAGAGCTACGTCTAGCACTGTTATCCTGAAAGTGAGTGGGTTCCGGCGGGGCTATGACGTCAAAATCGAGAACGTCACCTATCCTATCGAGTCTCATCCCGTTACGAGAAGTACTCGGACTCTGAGTGCGAGGGAGAGGACGTTAAGGAATGACGCGAGTCTACTAACGAGACATATTCTAAATCTAGTTCGGGGCGCGGTTTTCAAACCAAGCTAGCTTTTTTAACCTATCTTCTATCGAGGCCATAGTGGCCGGGTTGGCCACGAACAACCTCCCTGCCTGAGGGGCAGGGGGCGCACCAAATCGAAAGCTACGGGACTATCCCGAGTCCGGACCAAAAGAGCTGTGGGCGAAGTGCAATGCCTCACAGAGAAGAACCTACAAAGCCTAGGGGGAGGCCCTAACAAGCCCAGGGCCGAGAACGCAGACTGGTAAACCGGGCTACGCCCAAACAGACACCCGGGGATGGAATGAGGGAATAGGAAGGTGGGAGGGCGTTACCTGGACCTGACTAGACGCATACGCCAAGGTCAGACAACCCAGGCCCGCTCTACTCACACGTTGGCACCGTGATACATATTCCCGTGAGTAGCCACTAAGCGTGGTCTTCGATTGACAGCGCGGGAGGTCGCACCGAAAAGTGCGGTTTTATATTTGCACTAAAAGTGCGGCTTCGCAGCAGATGTTTTCTTTCTTCGAATTTCTCAAGCTCGAACACAATAGTACCGGACGATGATTCACTCGGCAACAATGCGGGTCGGGCAGCGACGAAATCGTGGGAATGCCAACATCTGGTGCGCAGGTAGGCGAGCGCGACGAGCCGGAAATGACCGAAGAAAGTCGAGCGCGGCGAACCGAACGGACCGTCAGAGCTGCAAGGGAACGCCGTGCGTCCCCGACCGGGCTCGAATCGGACTCCCGTATCAGGCTCCCTTTTTTTTTCGAACTGACCTACACTGCCAGCCATTGTGGCCTTCACAGTTTCACCGGACTACACAATATTCTATCAGGCTCCCACTTCGCACACGTCTTTTATAGGCCTGTCCCACACGTTAGTGGGTAGAGCATTATTTACGTATGGCAAAGGTAACTTTAATTGATGGCTTTCTTTTTGGTTCAATTATTTGTTAAATTAAAGATTGTTTTTAAAAATTACTCTTTATTTTTCATTCATTTTACTCTTTTATTACAATATTTTCTCTAAAGTTGTACCACATAAAACAAACATAAAATATTTTACTTGCTTGTAGTATATAATTGTGATTTAGGTCATATTTTTTGCATTGTATAGGTATTTGTAAGACCTATAGGACATTCAATGTGCACTCTCTTCCTTACAAGTTCACTGTCATGGAGTTATAGTTAATCTAGATAACTGATTTTTACTCCTCGTAAATGATAGAGTATTTACTTTCACATTTTTTTTAATATAGATATACTGAACAATAACACCCATATCTGGTAAAATTGTGTCTCCTTCCTCAGATTTGGTTACTTACTCACTTCTTACAATTGTCTGTCTATCACTTGTTGAACCACCTAATCAGGAGAACACTAAAAGAACAACTCCCCAGGGGTAGCTGGGCTCCTATCAATACTTTTATAGTATTGAAATGTTTAGACGTACTCCAAGATGATTCTTAAATAATATTATTTCCTGGGTTTTGTATCGGAATTTTTGTGATACCTATAATGACTCTTACAGATTTGTCATATTGTCTAAAGGATTCTGTCGTACAAAAATTTATCAAATCCCTCCTGGGCCATATGTCTACTTGGTTCTACATTTAAGAAACTTATCCAAGTGCTGAAGATATTTGTTGCAGTAGAGCTGTACGAGTATATGGAAAAAAATTCAGTATTCGAATATAGTTTTGTTATGCCGTCATTTTATAAGAGTTTAAACAAATTGGTCTTCGTATAATGTATTAGTGACTTTGCGGTTGAAGTAATTAAGGTTTGTAGTCGTGGGACTTAAAGTAGAATAGACTAAATAAAATTTCGGTTATGTTTCATATCCATTGTAAAATGAGATGGCTTTATTGTCATCTTTAAAACGATGAAAAGACCCATATATACATATGGTCTATATTTATATGTGTGTACACACTGTAAATTAGTTTCAGGTAATAGGGCATCTAATTTTTCTTCTGTCGTTACATTTACTATTTCGACCTCACAGCCATCAGCAAACACAATATCTACGGTTATAATTGATTTTGACTCGATGTTAATCAAACTATATTATCTGGAGCTTCATTGATATTGTCTATTAATACAGTTTGAGCTTCCTATCTCAGCTGTCCACTTGTCTAGTGGGAATACTGTTTTTTTTTTTTTTAAGTTGATGATCGACATCACAGCTGCTTTCTTCAAAATTTTGCCTTTACGCTTCAAACCTGGAATCAATTAAAAAAGTTTGGTGGTACTTTTCGAATGTAAGCAAAACCTTGTCTAACCAGTTTTTTTTTTATTTACCTGTATATAATCTTCACGTTTAAAGTTTTCACTACATAACCTATTAGACGTATTATTAGGTTTTTTATGCGGAAGTCATAACCCATTGATTCATTCGTTTTTTGTCTTTACGGAAACGATGTACACCTTTATTGTTACATTAAAACCCACTACATAACGGCATTATTTTAGACAAAAATACAAGCAAGTCTTTTGTAAACACGAAAAATGTACCTATTTAACAATACACCAAGACCAACGATTATGCGCCACCTAGTGGGATAAATAAGTAGTGTATCTCCTCGTTCCTTTAAATTGTGCACACGTAACTACATTAAAACCCACTACACAACGGCATTATTTTAGACAAAAATACAAGCAAGTCTTATGTAAACACGAAAAATGTACGTATTTAACAATACACCAAGACCAACGATTATGCGCCACCTAGTGGGATAAATAAGTAGTGTACCCTCGTTCCTTTACATTGTGCACACGTAACTATTATATTTAACAATACACCAAGATCAACGATTATGCGCCACCTAGTGGGATAAATAAGTAGTGTACCTCCTCGTTCCTTTACATTGTGCACACGTAACTATTATATTTAACAATACACCAAGATCAACGATTATGCGCCACCTAGTGGGATAAATAAGTAGTGTACCTCCTCGTTCCTTTACATTGTGCACACGTAACTATTATATTTAACAATACACCAAGATCAACGATTATGCGCCACCTAGTGGGATAAATAAGTAGTGTACCTCCTCGTTCCTTTACATTGTGCACACGTAACTATTATATTTAACAATACACCAAGATCAACGATTATGCGCCACCTAGTGGGATAAATAAGTAGTGTACCTCCTCGTTCCTTTAAATTGTGCACACGTAACTATTATATTTTTCCTCAATGTCGCTGCTTTTTGATTCTTTCAGAATAACATAACCTTTTCAAATTATAGCTTCTTATGAGGAAAAGATGTTCTTAATTGAAGTGTATAAAGTTACTTTATTTACCAAAACAGAGTCGATACTACGAATTTCTGTTTAGCTTGTTTCCTAGTTTAATATTCATAGTTATAGGATGGCAATGAAAATAATTCAGTTCATTGAAGCGCTTACACCTGAATGTCATATGCATTGCAAATCTACTATCCAGTACACAGGCGTCTTCGTCTTGAATGAGCAAAGAATAACTCACATGAATGTTGGCATACCATAACATATCTGACTTCAAATATATTCTTTTGCAATTAGTCTAAAAAGATAGCCAAACTAATAAGGCATCTTATTATCAAACGTTTATATTGTTTGTGAAAATTGAGAGGGCAATAACTTTTCATACAAATAATACTACAGGTGCCACTTTATAAATTTTAACCATCACACCAAACACCAAAACAAGTGTAGTAGATAACAGAATCCAATAGCACAGCCAAAGTCGTCGGAAATCCACAAAAACATCAAGACCACATTCACGTAACTGCGAGAGGAACGGAATAACGCGGTAGTATCGCTGGTCGTATGCTGCCATAAACAAGATCGTAGAAAACATTTCGTTTCTTGATCATACAAATAAAAAGTTTTTTTTGAATTAATAATTCCGTTTAATAAGCATAAGTTGGAAAGCTCGCTATCCGGCTGGGCACTTTAGCACACAGCACATAATTGATCACACATTCGTATAAATCTAGTTAATACGTTAGGGCTTCCTGCAAACTCAGGCACAGGGCGTAAGACCTTGAAAATAGTATCAGGATCTGTCTGTTACTATCAACTAGGTTTGTTTGGTCTTGCCTACAATCCCTGCTTGAGGAAAATTCTCTACGGTGGAAAGTGTTGAAAAGTTACTAACTTTAAAGAATAAAACTAATGGATATGCAAGTACAGAAGCAATACAAGCACTTGCATGAGATATTTCGTATTGGATCCTTTGGAATCGATGTCTTGTTTGTCCTCCAGCGGTTCTTTTTCAAGTATTCGGAAGGTCTTGACTCGCAGCAGTAACGTGTGATTCTATGTATGTGAGAATGCCCTAGCTAACTTATCCGAATATCCAACTGAAGTTACGAAAATCAGAACCGCAGGATTTTAAATTCTTTAAACTTAATTTATTTAGCGTCCGGTGGCTGCCTTTCAATCAATTTTTGCTAGCTGCTGTCAGTGTGACGAGTTGGTAGTTCCGTCTCTCGGTAGCGGGTGGCCGCTTTGTTTTAGATTTTTATTGTATTACTGTTATAGAGACCTGTTTGTTCCCGCTCCGTCCCCGTCGTCAGGTTATAGGTGGCTGTTCGAATATAAAATATTAAAAAAATGTGATGTATTACGTAATTTTTTTCTGATATTCACTTTTTTATTTTGATTTACTCTGTGTTTTTCTTAATACTTATGTTATGGCTGGCAAAAAAAATGACTCTCGCCCAATTCTAGAATTTTAGGATGGGTAATGAATTAGGTATTGGCCTTTATAAATAATAGGCCTTAAGACCTTTTTTTCTCGATGGGTAAAAATACTACATCGGATCTCCTATAACCGCTGCAGGGCGGGGAGAGCGGGAGGTTATGCCGGACTCCTACCGGATAAAAAGGCCGCCGGCCGCATTGCGCGTCTGTTTGTTTCAGGGTAGAGGGTTCGCGTGAGCATACCTCCTCAACACTCTGTCACGCACATGGTCGCCCGAAGATGTCGATACCAGGAGGACCACCACACGGAGGGATTTTTGTTGTTGGTTTCCCTCATACTTCTTCTTCTTTCTTTCCAGAAGCAGCGGCTCTTGCCCCGTGCTTTGCTTTACGAGATCTCCTCATAGGCTTTAGGACCTATCCCGACCTCTTTCAGCTTGGTGGAGTGTTCCCTGGTATTAGGAGGCACGCTAGGGAGCATTTTCTAGCGAAAAAAATTGTGCTTTGTGTGCGTATTCTTTGTATGTGCTTCCCATCTGGTGTCACAAATTTATTTATAGGGTCGCATTGATTTATTTTTTTATGTATGTATCCATATTAAGGTAGGCAATAATAGGCTCTCCAAAAATCGGTATGGATTTCAGTGCCTACCTCCACATGCTTTTGTAGTAGTGGCAACAACATTTCCGCAAACCTATCATTATCGGGAGACACTTCTAATCTCAAATCATCTTTCCCATTTTCTATCATACCCTGCACCTATTATACTTTCTTTTTTTTTCAAATATTGATTCATCGATTTCTACGATTTTGCCTGGACTACCAATCCTGTCATTAACTTCTTAGTGCTCCAATTCATAAATAGCTACTGTCTCCCGGTATTAAGAAAACCACGAAGCTATTATCCTTGTCGATAAAACTGCTTCTCGATCTTCACGAGCATATCTCTAATTTTACTTTAAGATACTTTTGACTGAAAATAAAGATTATCAAAAATTTTAACTCGATAGACAGCCGCGCAGTCTCGAATCATATTCCCGCTGTCTGACTCACTGTCCTAGAGCGACAGTTGCTCTTCTTGCATCGGAAGATGCTAAGCAGCCCAAGTCTTACAGTTGGAACTGAACGTCATAGGTCTTTTATGATATGTACACATTATTACTGTAGGAAGATGTCTATGTACTTCAGTAAAAGCAATGCGCTGAGCTGGTGTGTTAAGCCGGGTAATGATTTTATACATATTCTAGTAAGACCTAAAACAAGCAAAAATGTTCCTATTAGAAATCTAATTACTTCTTTACTTGTCAGTTTTTTCTATAGAGTTTACATATGTGACTATATAAGAAAACACAGTGAATCAACCTTATTTCCTTGGAATAATAGTGGACTCTTCGGACAGACGACCCTGATGCTCTAGATTTCGCATCCCCTACGTTGCTCTCAGACGACGTCCGAGACACAGGCGGCAGTACCGATAGGGTACTGGGAACGGTGGCGCGGGAACTTGAAGAGTTTGTTTAGAAAGCAGTACAATTAGTTTTTTTAACAAATTGTAACCCTTCTGGCTTTGTTTAAAAATGGGTGCCGCCATAATCTTCTCTTCAAGAGTAATTTTTCTGCGCTTTGTCTTTTTTATTTTTTTATTGCATGGTCATGAATGTTTCTTAATGAATCTGGCATTGTTTCGATAATCTCATGAAAGGTTTAGATTCTGATAATTTCATAGCAGTTTGGTTTTTTTACTTTGCGTTTTACATTTTGTGGTTAAATTTTATACCCTCGGTCTGAGCCTTTCAATCACTTTAACGTGATTGCCTTGATTTGTAGGACCTGAAATCATAACAAATTATGATCTTACTAATAATGATCTTTCAATTTATAAAAGTACCGGTCATGAACGAGACGGCACTGCGCACTAAGGATTCTAATTGTTTCTTGAAATTGAAAAGTTATTTAGCTGTTCATCGATCTTAAGTACTTGTCCCTTTACCAATTTCCAAGATAAGGGATGGGGGATGGTATTTTTTATAGCTTTTAATCACATCATCTATCTCAAAGTACGTGACAATAATATTTTTTATTAAAGCCAGGTTTAATTAAAGATTATAAAACACACCAAGGTTAAAATAAACGTAGAATATCTAAAAAAGCAGACAAAAACAAAGCACGCACAACACACCGAACTCGACAAGACGAAAATGTGACGTGTTGTTTTGAACTTTGACACGTCACATAGTGTTGCCGTTGCAAAATTATGATCTTCAATAGATTTATTCACAGTAAAAATGTTTAATAAATTTAATTTAATTTCATAAACAATATTAGGGTTCTTACACTCTCTTATTCCGGTTCCTTCACTTGCCTCCTTTGCCTCCTGTTTTGCTCGTGCGCGTGGCATTGTTTGCGAGGGCCATGAGTGAAACCGCTGCTAATTCTTCGACTATGATCTAAGTGTTCATAGTGCGGTCCCTAGTTTTCACTTTGTTTTGAGTGTCGGCTTCTGCTTGTGCCTCGACATCGTACCGGCTCGATTGTTGCGCGCCTCTGGCTTGTATACTGAGCTCCATGTGTAGTTGGCCGAGCGGGGGCTTCCACAGTTGACGCACGTTGATGGTTCGTCTTTCGATCTGCCAGTGTCTTGTAGTGCGAGCCTCTGCAACGCACGCAGCGCGTCAATTGGTATTCCGTTGGCCATTTAAATCGAAGAGGTCGATGGAGCTGTTTCCTGATTGGTTGGCCCGATTCCCTTGTCTCTGCCGGCTTCGCTATTAGTGTGCCGGTTCCGGTTTGGCCGCTTGCGGTTATCTTCAGTCGATCGCCTGGCGTCGCTACCGTTGCATACGAGGTTTTTGTGCGGCTGGCTTCTTATTGGCCGTTACACTCTCAAATCATGCCGTTGGCGGCGTTCGCGTCTGTGATGCGTGCAGCTATCGCGATCAGGTTCAGTACGTAAGCGGCGCGGGCGTTCTTTCTAAAGTAACGATACGATCGTGGTTCATATATACTTATTAGGGCCTACTAATTAAGTTAAAACATATCTCTACTGTAATAGTCTGTCCTCGTTCAGGTGATGATAACGAAACCACTTGTTTTCGTCCTTTCATAGCTAATATTTTGGTTTTAGACACAACGAATATTCCAGTTTCATCACGGTTATATATATTGTCAGGGGTCAATTCATGCTTATCATGAATATCTCCGAGCAAATGATAGAATTTACTTACGGCCACTTTACTGAATCCCATTGCTCTAGCTGCTCATGTGGCTTCAAGTTTGCGAATTGATAAATTTTGATTTTTGGTAATGATTCAATTCGTTCTTGATGTTTTTTGTATAGTGGGTATCATACTACACACTGCGATATTCTAAAATATTTCTGACGGGAGTTAAAATGTGGGCGAGGGCGAAAGGCTTTTTAAAAAATACAATTTAATGTTACACGGTTGGATAGCAGAACAGGACTGACTTTATTTATTTTAATTACACTTGCTTTTATATCGTGCATTACAACTGAGTGAAACTTATTGTTACTTTAATCTAAATGAGTACAAGTTTCTAAGAGCCCATTATAGTGGCTTGATAAGGAAATGCTTAATGGCTAATTACATGCTACGTGATGCGTGTGAACGCATTAATGATATGATCTATATCATTACGGCGACGTAACTCCTCCCCCCTTAAGTGAGAGACGTACCGAAGATTGCAGCGGCTGAAGAGGTACTTCCTCGACTTGATGATGCTGAGCTGAGGCTTGTCTCGATCCTGATTTCCACCAAAATCTGTAGATTACGACTCCGGATGCTAACAGGATAAGTATGATGTAAAGTATGATAGACGGCCAGCTTGGTGTTGTTGGTATTTGGGGATTTAATTCTATAATATCCTCCAATTTTGTGGCTTTTTGCATAATTTCTTTCAGTTTATCCAATTTATCCAATTTTAAGTTGTCTAAGTTAATTTTTACAGATGTTACTTCTGGTGCTTTGTGAACACGTGGTAACGGAATGGTTTCACTTATTTTCACATATTTTTGATGAGTTAATAGTTGTATCCCTGAAATATCTGCTTTACATTCATTATTTAGTGTTAATAGGGCACTTCCCTTGTTCCTTTTGTATTGCATATTTTCACCACATGTAGTTTTTATAATTTCTTCCTTTTGTGTAATGATTAACCAACTGTTTTCTTTGATTTGTTGAACTACGAGTATTTTATCCTTAAAGCTTGTCATTACGTATGTACAGTTTTGTGGTTCCTGATGTTGTATAAGTTGCGCTATACAATCAGTGGATCCTTGTAGCGTTTGCCAATCCAGATGCTTGCAGATGACGTCAGTGTTCGTTATCTTCACGCATGGTTCGTGGGGATAGGCAAATCTGTTGTTCCCGAGTATCAGGAGGGTTTTTAGGAATTAGGATTATGTTTTTATCATTAGGAATGGAGTATAGGTGCAATAGGTTATATTCGTGATTGTCTATTAGTGGTATTTCCAGAATAAAATTTAATGTTTCGTTAGTGCTATATGCCTTTACTATGATGGTTTTTTCCCATAGAAATATATTTTTAATATCAGGAGTAAAAATTAGTTTCGCAGTTACCTCGTTTTGAATGTATATTAATTCTTCGATTAAATGTTTTGGGTCTAAAATACTGGGATGCATTCTACCAAGGTGAGAAAACGTTATCGCGTTTTCTAACGTCGTTAATTTGTCGTATAATTGTTGAAGCGATCTCTCGATTTCGTTATATACATTTATCAAATTTAACGTAGAATATTGTTCTTTTATAACTGATTCCAATACTTTTTGATTAGACAATATGTTTATTAAATTATTTTCGTATTCACGTGTGAATTCCTTAATGACTCCTAATGTTTGTTTTTGTACATTAGCACTATTTTGAATCGATTATTGAATTCTTTTTATTTCAGTTTCAAATTTTACTGCATGATTCTCGTCTAAATTTCCTGTTATTGCTTTTATGACAGAACCTAATCCATTAATTAAACCGCGCTTTTGTCGCTGGATGTTATGAATCCCTAAGGTTTCTAAACCTAAATATGATAACTTATTTTCTATAATGTATATAAGATAATCTATTTGCTTGGTGATTATAGAATTTTTTATTGTGTTATTTTTATTTAACTTAATTGTCAAGTAATTACTTATTATTTCTAAATATGTTTCACTTAAGCGTGTTGTGTTATATACTACCGCTAAGTGATAGGTGTCAATCTGGTATTGAGCTTTAGCTTCTGATAAAACTAATAACCCATTATGATTGTCTATCGGCTGAATGATCGCGTTGGCTGCGGCGAACCCGAGCATAGCGATGCAGGCGATGGCGTTTCTGAAACATTTTCAGGTCGCCTTAGTAAACGGAAATGCACTCTAATAGTTTTTGCATTTACATGACTTCCTACTGTTTCAGCAATTTGTTCTGGATGTATTCTCACAATTGTGTAAGGACCTAGATATTTTGGTTCTAATTTGTTGCTGCGAGTTGTTTTCGCTACTTCTTTGTATACTTTATCCCCTATTTTGAAATTATTTTTTTCTGAATTTTGGTTTATTTTTTGTATAACTTGTTGTTTTTCGGTTGATAATTTTGTGTTAATTAGTTTATGAACGTTTTCCATTATTTGCTTGTGTTTACTTACATATTCTTGATAGAATTCCTTTGGAAAATGAAGTTCTAAAGGGTTTCTACTGTTGGTATGTCCGAATAATAATTCAAAAGGTGTAAAGCCTGTTGCAGAATGAATCGAGTTATTGTATGCGATAATAGCGTATTTCATTAAATTTATTGGTTCATCTTTGTCTGTTATTTTTTGTAACCTAATCATTTCAGCTAATGTTGAATGCAATCTTTCAACTGGTGAGTTTGAATTCGGATTATATGGTGTAGTAAAGTGAATGTTTATATTGTGTAGTGCACATATTTCTTTATTTTGCATTTAATACCTCTATTTTTTAATATTTTTGGGCTAATCAGTGATTGAGAAGCGCCTGTGTCTATCAATAATTTACCTCCTAGTTCTTCAATGAAGATATACGGAAGGCGACTATAATTATGAATACTATTCATAAATACTACGTTATTTTTGTATCTTCCTGATTTAATGGAAAATTTCCTTCAATATCGGAGTTATTATCCTCATTTTCTTGTTCTGATTCATCAGAGCTATCATTCTCTTCCGAATCGCCTTGAAAGTGTAGTGGTTTTTTATTAACACTTTCGCTGTTACTACTATTAGTTTTATTTTTATTATTAAATTTACCACTTATATTTTGTTTATTTTTAGGAAAATTTGTTTTATTATTTTGTTGTATTTTCCTGTTTTTGAAGAATATTTCGTCTAGTTTGGCCTCGGCGATTGCTTGATCTAAATTATCTATTCTGTTAGTTTTAATTCTAAAAGCAGTAAAAGGATTTATTTCATTTAAAAATGTGTCTAAGGCCATCGTTTCAAAATCGTGTCTTTTCGACGGATTTATTGAAGTTAACGAGCATGTTAAATTTCTAATCTTATTGCCGAAAAACTCTAAACTATCTTTTTCTTTTTTTAGTGTTATTAATTCCCGTGTTAATTGCCCTTCAGTTCGGTACTCACCGAATCTACTTATTACGGCTTTCTTTATTTGGGACCAACTTTTAATTCCGTTAAATTGGGAGAGCGCTTCAATTGCTTTTCCCGTAAGTTTATTGCGTATTAGACACGCGACGTACGGATCGTCTTTATTTGTAATTGTCTCTAATATGTTTTCTATACCTTCTATGTAGAAGTTTAATGTCATTTTGTTCCCGTCATACCCAGGTAACAACGACGCTAATGTTTTGTAATCTATCTCAATCGATCTACTGATTACATTAGTTTTGTCATCTAATACTTTCTTGTCAGTGGCCATCTTAATCCACTGATGTTGAAAAGTCTGTTCAACAACGAAAAACTTTGGAAACACTCAATACTACACACGTATAATATAGGTGTTAATAAGGAAAAATCTCGAGAGCAACAAAATTGATGCTTACCCCACCAGCATGCCGATGAAAGGCTTGATGAATGGTGAGCCTGCTGCTTTGTTCTCCTAGCCGGTTATTGTTGTTGCCTCGTGCCGGAACCCACTGTAGGTTGCTTTGTTGTCGTGCCCGTTGACCGCTGGATCTCTTCTGTATTTTCACAGGATTTCTTGAACACGGGGTTCAACTGGATCAGCGCTTTCTTCTTGAATTGCTTAATCACTGAACACGAACTACCGACTGCGCCAGTTAGGATGTGGGCGAGGGCGAAAGGCTTTTTAAAAAATACAATTTAATGTTACACCGTTGGATAGCAGAACAGGACTGACTTTATTTTAATTACACTAGCTTTTATATCAAGTCACGCCTGTAAATGCGATTAGCATAAATCTGGCAACTCGTTTGTCCCCTGCTAATTTTTACGAGTCAAAGACGTTTTGTAGCGTGGAGAAGATTGGCGGCTTTGGCTTGTGTACTCAAAATTTGCTTGGGCTGTAGGAATTGTAGATACAGCCTATATAAGCTATAGAAAATAATGACAATAAAACAATGTATGATATATGTATATTTTGTGACCTACGTAAACTATATTTAAAATGCTATATTAGTGATTACCGGCATTATCTTACATATGACGAGTGAATTCAAAATTATGGTACACTTTCAATTACACAATTATAATCAATTACAATCCTTTCATAATCTCCAGCCACTGAGCATGCAACTGTATCTCCTGATCTCGTTGACGAAGTTCTTCATCTCTCTGACGAATCCTTTCTCTTTCTAACTCCACAAACAAATATTCTCTCTCTACTTATTGTCTTCTCTAGCATTCGCTTCACTTTTAACAACATACTCTTCCAGTAGATTAACAAGCTTCCTCTTTCGTTGTTGTCGTTGATATGAGGGTTGTGTGGAATTTTGCTTGTGTAGAGCTATAGGAGGTGTGAGGGGTAAGATGGGCTCAGGAAGTGTGGTAGGGTTTGGTGGTGATATGTGGCTCTGTACTGGTGGTATTGGTCCTGGATCTTTACTGGAGCCAGGAGTGTTCCAATCCTCATCCACCTGTAAGAAATTTAAAAAAACTTAAGAAACATGATATTCTATAAATATATGCACATAATGTTTTTAGGTGATACATTATTTTTATATGAATTTAAAATAATTATAAAAGTATCACTTTTTAGCATGATAGAGGAATTAAATAAACGCATAACAAACATTAACATTAACTTACCAACAATGGGTGTTTCTGTTATTTCGATTATAACATTATCAATGTGAGGTTCATCAGCCACAGTGGTAGTTTGTTCTACTTCAGACGATTCCTGCATCTGAAATTTTATATTTTTCATAATCAAGGTATAAGTCTTAATGAGATAACAAAATAATGTAATTTATCTAAGAAATAATAAAGTACTTTTTTCAAAAAATGTTTGGTTTATAGTATTATCTCTAAATATTTATATTTAACATAATAAAAATAAAAGTAATATGACGCAAGTATTGTAGATGTAAATATAATATCAATTTAGAACAATGAAGGTAAAAATAGAATTAAAATAAGATGTAAGCAAAATAATTACTATGAAACATAAGTAATATACTTTATTTTATATACCGTTTTATCATAAGAGTATACTAACCAAGCCAAAATCAACTTCAGCCAAAGGCATTCCAACTGCTGCTTGGTCACCTACCAAAGACATCACCCTATTTTTTAAATCGATCAGACTCATCTTCAGTGCTGGTCCACCACCTGTAACTTTCACCGACTTGTTAATTTTAGCCTATTTCGTCTTTGTATTATTTTTGAAATCACTTCAAACCTAGCAAAGCAAATAAAATGATTATGAACATACATTCAAACAATGTGTAAGTTATTTTGTAAATAGTAAAGCAGTGAGAAATGCTAATGCTTTATACATACTTACAACTTTTTAGAATACTATAACAAACCAGGACTTACTTTTTCGCCACTTTTCTTCACCACGAGATTCCCCACTACCTTGGCTGTTAAGTAGTTGTGTCATGTCCTTCCATTTTTGAACACACCATAGCCGGCCTTGCGGTAAACTTTGCGGTTTTGACAAATCGCCATATCTTTAGAAAAAAATATGAACTCAAGTTAGGGATTGGGGCGAGGTATCGAGGTTTTTTAAAAAATACAATATGTGTTCGCAGCTTGAAGAGCAAGTGAAGACTGACTTTAATACTTTGTACACAAAGGTAACCCTGTTTACAATGAGGTCTTACAAATAAGGCGAAGCAATAACAATATACACGTATAACGGATACGGTTGTCTTCATTATCTTAATCTAAATACGGCTTAAGATATCTAATTATGGTTAAGTGGGGCACTAATGATAGTGTTTACAGTTAACCATTACGGAAGCCTCGATTATGCTGTATGTATGGCGCACGACGATTTATTGCAGAAGAGATCGAACAATACAAGGCATTTGCTTATATAGACGATATTAGAAAATAATAATAATAATAACGTGGAAGGACTAAGACGCCGACGCATTACATACGGCGATTGGTCGTCGTTTATCGTATGTTAAAAGGGGTGTGTCTTAATCCTTTTCTTCAGTAATTACTGCTAATTTCTCGTGGAGCGTTTAAACGGACTAGCCTACTATCTTATTTCATAGGACAGTAGACTAGCCGTCCTTTCACTACACTAGTAAACCTATGAAATCCGAATCAAAATTACAAATTAAAAATGTATGATTAATTTGTTCTATAAAAATCCTTTCAGGAAGATCTACAGTAGCTACTTTATTATGTTTTAAAGTTGAATTTGCCGTTTTAATAAGGTGTAATTCTTTTTTAATTTTGAATTTTTTATTACGAAGTGCTTTTCAAGGTCTCGAAGAACATCTCGAGCTGTTTGATAATAGTGACCTTCATCCTCTACTTCGGAGTCTGACCCGTCTAAGCCATCTTCTGAATCTTCAAGTGTTTCTAAATACTTTGTAATTTCGCTTTCTAGTAATCGCGGTATGCTGAAAAGGAAAATAAAAATTCTTCACCAAACATGCATTTATTTAGCAGGCAATGCGCATTGTAGTTTTCCTACAACACACCAGATTTCGCCTAATTCGACAGTAGCATCAAGTGATTTTCAATGTTTTACAACATGAACATGTAATTGAAGATATAATCAAGCAAATCAAAATATGTTATATACTTACATTATATTTTATCGAAGTCCGAACACAGCTACAAAACTTAGTTTCGCGCCACTAGAAAAGTTTTCTTCAAAGTGACATTTGACATTAACTTATTTTCAATGCATAAAAATATTGGATAGTGCCAACATTAAAAAAAGTACAAAATTCGTTCAGAAATAAGAACTAGTTGTCAAAATTAACAAAAAATTAAAAGAAGGTCAATTTTATCTGTGATGTTTAGTATGTTGTTTAAAAACAACATTGTCCATTTAAGGGCTAATTAGAGATTGTGATGCGCCTGTGTCTATTAAAAATTTTCCACCTAATTCACTAATATGTATGTAAGGAAGCTTAAAATTATTCATTAACACTATGTTTTGTCTTCGGTTTCTAGATCCGTAATAAAATTTTGATCGGGTTCAGAATCAGAGGTGTTATCTTCATCTGACTCCGTTGAATCTTCGTTATCTGTAGATTCATTAAAATGAACTTTCTTTTTATTTTCATTGATGTTAATTGACTGTTTTGTCTTTTTATACTGGTTATTGTCCTTTTTGAACTGTTTTTTGTCAATGTTAAATTTTGGATTTTTTAAATTCTGGCCTTTTTTATTCCTAATCTTCTTTTCCTCTTGTTTTGCAATAGCTATGGCTTGGTCTCAATTAACTGTTTTTTTTGTAATTTTATTATTATTGCTGTAATTGGATTAATTTTATCTAAAAATGTTTCCAAAGCTAATTGTTCATAATATTTATTTTTTGAGGGATCTACTAAGATTAGTGAGCTTTTAAGGTTTCTAATTTTATCACCTAATAATTGTGTTGAACCGTTTTCTTTGTTAGTTTTAATCAGTTCTTGGACTAATTGTGTCTCTGTTCTATATTGTCCAAATCTTGTCCGAAGAATTGATTTTATTTGTTCCCAGGTTTTGGCACCTGTACTAGCTGATAACGCTTCGATTGCTCTACCAGTTAATTTGTTACGTATTAGAGTAGTTAAGCAAAGATCTTCTTTTAACGTCACTAGTTCTAGTACATCTTCGACACCTTCTATATTTCCATCATATGTTGGAAATAATTTAGCTAACGAAGAATAATTAACATCTACGTTCTTAGTGTTGGGTTTACTGTCTTTACCGTTAATTGCCATATCTGTAGCTATATAAACGATTAAGAAACCCTGTTTACAATGAGGTCTTACAAATAAGGCGAAGCAATAACAATATACACGTATAACGGATACGGTTGTCTTAATTATCTTAATCTAAATACGGAGGTACTTAAGATATCTAATTATGGTTAAGTGGGACACTAATGATAGTGTTTACAGTTAACCATTACGGAAGCCTCGATTATGCTGACGTAACTCTCATGAGTACAAAAAAGTTCGAAAAACACAAAATAATGAATTAACACCCGGGTATTTATTGCCTACTTACTTTCCCATGAACTCCACCATCACTAAAAACTGAATATAACTAGTTCTTGTTGCCATTTTAACGTAAATTCAAACAAACTGTGAAAGGACGCGACGCGAAATATCAAACAACTTGAAATAACACTTTAAATAGCTGCGTTCGGAAATGAAAACACTTTGGTAAATTCTTATGTTTTTATAATAAATGACAAAAAATATTTTTTTATTACTTATAGTATAAATTATGGTATTATATTCTCTAATTTTACATTCTAAGTACTGTAAATGATTTAACAAATACCGTGGCAGTTATTTCTAAACGAATCATTCAATACATTCGTTCAATGATTTTATGATTTGTTCAACTCCAGTAATTAACTGTATCGAGTTTACGTGAGTACGTTTATAAGGTTTGTGCTGCCGACATCTAAGGTGACAGTATCGAGTATAGTTAGCTCGGTACAAATACTTGACGTAAACTATAATTGTTCCGGCTCGCGGTACTGAAGGTGGGTCGACTAAGGAATCAATAGCCAGATCCGCGTCGGCTTTAGACACCAACACGTCCGATTTCACGTCCATTTGCTTGTTCTCTACCAAGTGCTGTGAGCAATATCAGTATTCAATATTTTTTTTTCAATATTTCTCGAATTTCTGAACATTTTCGCTAATAACTTTTTTATTAATAATTCTACGACAAAAAGATACTGGACCAAAGTTGTAGAGAATTAAATTTGCAACGAAAAATGTTAACAATTTTTTTTTATCAGATAAATAGTTTAAGAGATAAATCGTAATAACCATTTCAACCCCTATTTTCAAGATGGCGGCCGTGGGGCAAGGGTGGCGACCCCACAAACTTGGTATTAGCTTTACACTGACCCCCCTACACATCAAAAAAATAAAATTGCGTTCTCTAAAAAACGCAAGGTAAGGCCGAAAAAATGTAACATTTCAATGGACTATATTGTTTGCTTGAGTGAGTCCACCAGAATAAACATTTGTGTCGAACGGTGTCCATTACTGTGCCACACAATTCAGCACACTGGTGGAATCGTACCATAAGGATTAACGCGCGTGATATATCTGTTCTCCACTATAGTCTGTCCGTGAGTAGGAGGGTGATGGTGCGCTAGCGCCGCTCTTACGATTGGTCGCCGCGCGGGGGGTTGGGTGGCAGTATTTTGTCGGCGGTCCAGAAACAAGCGCCTGCGATTTATTGTAATTGTAAGGTTTTGGCACAATTTATTATCAGGGCGCGATTTGTAAGCGCCACAAAACTAACGTAATATTCGGATGAATGGTCATACTTAGCCTGCATACTGACAATTCCATATTTGTAAGAACGGGCGACTACCGGCATACAGTACAATGAATGTTTAAAATAAATCAAAGTGCCACCCCGCGAGTGGCACTGTTGTTTCTAGCGATATCATAATTTGCGATCCGCAGATTTCTCATTTTCGGCTTTAAGAGCGTTTCCTGAACTAACAATATATCTATTTGCCTATTGCGTAAGTAGCCGGCTACTAAGTCGCGTTGAGTACGGAGATTTCTCGCGTTGAAAACGAAAAAAAAAACGCGCGGTTTAATTTTATTAGAGAGAGATTTATTTCTAACGAATTCTTATTAGACGGCGTGAAAGTTATATATTATTATTTCTAACGGATTCGCGAGCGAGGCGTTGGATCGTCGCGGCAACGCCTCGATGTACCTATTACTATTGACTATTTCGTTAAATGCGACTATTTCGCGAATGTCGTGTTTGAGTAATACTTGAGACAGCCAATCGATGCCCGACTGGGAGAAAGAGAAAGCATGAGAGGGCTGGGCGGGCAACGTTCTCTGAGGCTAAGGCTGGGGCTGGGGCTGCGCTTGAAGCTTGGAAGCCTGAGGTTGAGGCCTAGGAGCTCAGGTGACCACGAGGGCCGTCGCTACCGGGACACGAGAGGTGCCCGGGAAGGCCTCCAAGGACATGAGAGGTGCAGGCGTAGGGCGGGTGGAGACAGCAGGAGCGATATCTGTGTTGGTCGCTTTGTCAGACGTCCGTCATCGCTTTCAGCTGATTCTCGTTTCCTTCGCGTGGCTCTCCCGAGCGGGCTCGAGTCTAGGAAGGCCAACGAGGACTCCGGTAGGGCAAGGACGCTGTTTGAAGCCTACTCCAGTGCAAGCTAGGCTCCTCGGCTATCTTTGATTTCTCCAGAGCTGCGTTTTGAATACGCAGACACAGTGCCATCCATCTCAACATCGTGTCGGATATTAACCGGGTTTCGGGAAGCTGGGCGAGAGTGGAATAATCACTTTCGAATCCTTGGGATAGAGTTGGTGGAGCAGAAGTCGGCTGCGTTCGTGGGTCTTACGGCGGAGATCGGAGCGAAGGGGGCATAGTTCGTTGTTCTGTCATTGGCGCTGAAGCAGAAGTCGGCTGCGTTCGCGGGTCTCACGGCGGAGATCGGAGCGAAGGGGGCATAGTTCGTTGTTCGGTCATTGGCGCTGAAGCAGAAGTCGGCTGCGTTCGCGGGTCTCACGGCGGAGATCGGAGCGAAGGGGGCATAGTTCGTTGTTCGGTCATTGGCGCTGAAGCCAGTATGCGGGATTCGGCGGAGTCCATTGGCTAACAGTTGGTTGTCGGTTTCAGGTAATCTAATTGGTCCGCGGATGGTTCTGTATATTCTGTTGCTACCACTTACCTCAGACATACGGAGATGGCGCCTCTATATATAATGTTGACATCATTTTACCGTTACCTACTTTTATACGCGTTTCCTTTATGTTTCTACAGTCGCGAAAAACATATTCGCAAAATTTTGTGAATACTTTGTTGTCACCTATCATGCTCCTTATAGTGTCATTAGTTAATTTATGTTCAAGTTCAAATTCAAGGTCAGTTCTCCTTTGATCGTATTTTTGTCAGTCTATTAGCACATGCACTGCGGTCTGCTCCGTTATGCGATCGCACACGCAGGCGGGACTGGTAATTGTTGCAATAAAAAAAGTTTCCACTTCGCTTTCTCCTTCCGCGACCTGGGCTTGCTCTTAGTCTTTGAAACCGGGGAGCGCGAGCGACCCGAGTCGCTATCAGACGCGTCCTCGCTTTCTGAACGCGAGGGAGAGGACGACGCGGAGTCATACGCCTTTTCTATCTCTTTATATGCTACTGCGAGTTCGGGGCTTTGGGCTTCAAACCAAGCTACCTTCCTAGGTAAACGGTCTACGTTACTTAACGAAGCCATAGTGGCTTGGTACGCGTGGGGCGGGGGGGGGGGCCGCGAACAACCTCCCTGCCTGAGGGGCAGGGGGCGCGCCAAATTGAAAACTACGGGACTATCTCGAGTCCGGACCAAAAGAGCTGTGGGCGAAATGCCATGCCTCACAGAGAAGAACCTACAAAGCCTAGGTGGAAGCCCTAACAAGCCCAGGGCCGAGAACTCAGACCGGTAAACCGGGCTACGCCCAAACAGACACCTGGGGATGGAATGAGGGAATAGGAGAGTGGGAGGGCGAAACCTGGACCTGACTAGGCGCACACGCCAAGGCCAGACAACCCAAGTCCAACTGCCTTTACCGTTTGCCTCGGGGCAACCGGCGAGGGGACAGGGCGCTCTACTCACTCGTTGGCACCGTGACACGTACTCCCGTGAGTAGCCACTAAGCGTGGTCTTCGATTGACAGCGCGGGAGGTCGCACCGAAAAGTGCGGCTTCGCAGCAGCTGTTTTCTTTCTTCGAATTTCTCAAGCTCGAACACAATAGTAGCGGACGATGATTCACTTGGCAACAATGCGGGTCGGGCAGCGACGAAATCGTAGGAATGCCAACATCTGGTGCGCAGGTCGGCGAGTCGGAAATGACCGAAGAAAGCCGAGCGCGGCGAACCGAACGGACCGTCAGAGCTGCGAGGGAGCGCACGTGCGTCCCCGACCGCGGCTCGAATCGGACTCCTTTTTCGTGTGTTGACATTTTTTTTTTTTCCGAACTGACCTACACTGCCGGCATTATGCCTTCACAGTTTCACCGGACTACTAAGGGGAGCGCTTAAGGCACTCACCCGATTTTATATAGACGACTAGCACAAGGGCGCACGGCACGCCTCGGCTTGGGCTGTCGTCGAAAACCCGAATCTAACTAGCTAAGCTAAGCCGATCCGTATCATACCTGTATGGGTTCGTGAAATATACATGGTTACCAAGCATGTATGTTTCACGATCCCGTACATGTATTTTGTATCTGTCTATCTGTGTTCTAAACTATTTCAGTTCGAAAGGGCAAAAAAACAAACAAAAATAGCCCACCACTATGTGTACCTACGAGTGAGTGTGTGTGCACGTGTGTGGGGTGATCGGTGTTATGTTGTAGACGAGTGTTTGATCAAATCGGTGTTACTCTGTTCGCGCATGCAAGCTGCTCGAGGGCTCCATACCGGAGGATCGGACCTCGGCTAGAGCAGTTGCCGAGGGAGGCCTAGGACTGTGTGCTGGGGCAAAATTCACAGCCAAACCGCGGCGGCGTGATCTGTGATTACGCGGGCGTGGGCGCGCACACGCTGTTCTTCGAGTGACGAGAGGGTAATCTAAGTTACCTAACGTAATATCATCGGGAGGGTTGGTGAAAATGTAACGCGGACGTCTTTTATAACGCGGCGCGCCTGGCAGTGTATCGTAAGTCGCGGCGGATACCACTAACGGATTGGGATGATTCATGGCTCTATCGAAATAACTAGTTGTGAGAGTTTTAACGTACTCCCAGATAGACGGCATCTCCAGGTCCCTATGGAGGTCGACTCTCCGGATGTACCACGGGGCACCGATCGCCTTTCGTAGAAAACGGTTCTGTATTTTTTGTAAAATCTTAAAGTTCGCTTTTGACATATGCGCGAAAACGGGACAGCTATACGTCAAAATCGGACGAATACACAATTTGTAAAGTGTGAGCTTATGTCTGACGGACATTTTGCTCTTAGCACATAATAACGGATGCAGACGACCCAAAACCATAGCGACTT
Source organism: Antheraea assamensis (assembly GCA_035772565.1). Taxonomy (NCBI): domain Eukaryota; kingdom Metazoa; phylum Arthropoda; class Insecta; order Lepidoptera; family Saturniidae; genus Antheraea; species Antheraea assamensis. Next base: position 380,350 of record JAQQSE010000250.1, read on the forward strand.
TGTTTCGTACTCTCACTGCATGCTGCTTAAACGTGAGGCGTCTATCTAACGTGACACCGAGATATTTGACCGTAAGGGCCCAAGGAATCTCGGTATCATACAATTTAAGAGACTCTATATTACTCGGACGCGGACGCTGAACCGGATCGAAAAAGATCGCAGCGCTTTTCTCCGGATTAACCTCTATACGCCATCGAAGAAACCATTCGCCGAGTTCCTCGATGGCCCTATTCATACGGATAGCTAAATGCGACGGCCGCCAATCGGAAGCGTAGATTACTGTATCGTCAGCGTAACAACCTACCTCGAACCCCGGGGACCGAGGTAGGTCACTGATGAACAGGTTGAAGAGGGAGGGCGCGAGGATGGACCCCTGGGGCACTCCTGAACGTATCGGGTGAGGTTGGGATAACTCACCTTCCACTCTATAGCGGAAGGTCCTATCTGTGAGAAATTCGCGGATGATGTGTACTAAACTATCCGGAATACTAGACTTAAACAGTTTATAGACTAGCCCGTCGTGCCAGACCTTGGCGACGTCAAAGAAGACCGCTATTGTACGTTTCGGTTTAGGCTTGGCCGGACTGACCTGGGGCTGGGGGTCTTCCTTAAATTTCGAGAATATGTACTCCGTGAGGCGGTGTACTTGGTTCGTGCACGAGTGTTGTGCACGGAAACCGAACTGCTCAGGCGGCAGCAGATTCAACCTTGTTATCGTGGTCTGTAGGCGGTTCAAAAGGAGCCGCTCGTATAGCTTGCCTAGTGTATCTAATAAACTAATAGGGCGATAGCTAGCGGAAAGCGTAGCTTTTTTGCCGGGTTTGTGTATGCCTATCACTATGGCCTTTTTCCAGACGGCTGGAAAGTGACCCTGGGACATGGCAGCATTGAAGATGCATACCAGCAGAGCAAAAGAGCAAGTCAGGAAGGAGCTTCAGTACCTCGTTCCTGATTCCATCGGGACCTGGGGACTTCCTAAGCTTCAGACGCTTGATAGCGGCCGTCACTTCGTCAAAAGTAACCGGGGTTAGGGTATCCGCGCGAGGAGACGCGAGAAAGCTATCTACCGCGGATTTTATCGATTCGATATGGACAGGGTCAGCAATGTTTGGAGAACATTGCTCCTCTAAACTCGCGGCGAGACACTCCGCTTTGTCTATACTTTCGAACGCGGGAGGCAACCCATCACCTCTGTCTAACGGGGGCATCGATGCACTCTGCTCTGATTTGAACTTACGCGAGAACGTCCAAAACGCCACGTGGGACGGCTGGATATCCTCCAGGAGTTTGTCCCACCTGGCGGCTCGGATTTCTGCGATACGAGTTTTAACTAACTTTTGTAATGAACGTAATCGAACGCGATTGTCTTCGGTCGGGTAAGTGTCGTAGGCTCGGGTCGCGGCGTTCTTTTCCGTGATCAACGCCTTCACGTCGTCAGGGAGTATAAAGCGGCGATCGTTCACCGCTTGTACCTCTCTCGAGGTCACCCTGACGGCGGTCTGGAGGTGGTCGACCAGGGAATCGATAGCCAGATCCGCGTCGGCTTTAGACACCAACACGTCCGGAATTCTATTTAGACTCTCCGAGGACGGATTGTCTTTCAAGTGACTGCGGAGTTTCGCGTAGTCAGCTGCGCGCACGGACTGACAGTCGATATCGAAATCTGAACCTAGTTGCAAGATAACGGGGCGGTGATCTGAGTCTAGTTCGTGTACGACTTGTATGAGTCGCACAGAAAGCTGGACGTTTTTTAAAAGAGCTACGTCTAACACTGTCGGGCGACAGCGATCCTGATAATGAGTGGGTTCCGGCGGGGCTATGACGTCAAAAGCGAGATCACCACCTAGCCTATCGAGTATCGCCCCGTTGCGGGAAGTACTCGAGCTATTCCAGATGACACTCCCGCTGTTGAGGTCCCCGGCTATGATGACAGCGTTCCCTATCGCTAACAGCGCCTCCAAGTCAGACTTGAGAAGCTCTTTACTCGGTTTAAGATAAGCAGAAACTATCGTTATGTTCGCATGACCGGTCATTCCTAACCTGCACACTGACACTTCCATATTTGTAAGAACGGGTGGCTCTACTGACATACAATATAACGAACGTTTAAAATAAATCAAAATGCCGCCCCCGCGGGCGACACGGTCGTTTCTGATAATATCATAATTCGCGATACGCGGATTATTCATTTTCGGCTTAAGGAGCGTTTCCTGTACTAACAATATATCTATCTGCCTATCGTGTAAGTAGTCGGCTACTAAGTCGCGTTGCGTACGGAGATTTCTCGCGTTAAAAAACGAAAGACAAAGAGCGCGCGGTTTAATTTTACTCGGCGGTGTGAATACTATTTATTGTTATTTACTGCGGCGCGGGCGAGGCGTTGTATCGTCGCGGCAACGTTTGGGAATGCAGAGACCGCATTCAAAAGACCGATGTCCCTATTACTATTTAAAATTTTATTGAATGCGACTATTTCACTAATGTCGTGCTCGAGTAAGACTTGAGACAGCCAATCGATGCCCGAGAGAGAGAATGAGAAAGCATGAGAGGGCTGAGCGGGCAACGCTCTTTGAGGCTGAGGCTGGGGCTGCGCCTGAGGTTGAGGCCTAGGAGCCCAGGGGGCGACAGGGGCCCGCCAGGACTGGGGGGCTTGCGGCACAGAAGGTGCCACGCACGGCATCGGGGCCGGAGTTACCGGAGTACGGGAGGAGCCCGGGAGGCCCGGGAAGGTCTCCACGGACATAAGAGGTGGAGGCGGAGGGCGGGCAGAGACAGCAGGAGCCCTACGGGCTTGTCTCGCCTGGCGTGGGCGTTGCGGGTGGGGCGCGCGGGGACACCCGCGATAACTCGCAGGGTGGCCCGCGTTACCGCACAGAACGCAGCTGGGAGGCTCGGGAGTGTCGGGAGTGCGAGCGCACTCCTTCGTGGGATGGTCACCGAGACACTTGACGCACCTGGGACGGAGATGACAGCCTCTGGCTGAGTGGCCATAACTCTGACAGTTATGACACTGAGACGGGGTATGAGTCTTGCGCGGCGGTTCGGCGGTGATACCGGTGAGGCCGCAGACCGTGGTGAGGCCGAAAATGGCCTCGCCTTCTACGGAACGGTCAAGGATGACCAGAGCCATAGGGTAGGGAACTTTGGTGCGGGGGTGGTACATCCTGTGTACCTCCCGCACTGGGAAATTTTGCTCCTTAAGGGAGTTTAGCTATAGGGCTATTATGCGTGTGGTGATAAATAATGGACTTTGCTTTAGTTAAGAAGGTTTATTGTTTTTGACCTAATTATGGTCTGGACGAGACGGGGTGGCGTAAGCGACTGACTTGTGAGTGGACAGTCGGACCGCGCTACTACATGTGCGGCGTCAGCGCCACATCACTCCCCCTCGTTCAGAAAAAAAGAAATTATATTTTAAATACAAACAATTTTATGTTAACGTTATAAATAAGTATGTAAGTGACTCTATACAATCGTTTAACATGTGAAAGCTGTACGAGTATGATATTGAAATAAAACTTTATTTTACCTTAAAAATGAGAATGGTTACATAGAAATACAAACACAAAAGTATAATTCAAAATAAAAGTACAATCTAAACAAAAATATATTTCATAGAAATAAAAATAATACATTGTTGTTACTTGATGTGCGATTCGCTAGATAAGCGCTTTCGCAATACTGCACTTATGGCGCAATGCGAATTCGATACATTTATTACGACAAAAAAATGAAATTATGTACGTTAATCTATCCTATGAAAAAAACTAATCATAATAAAACAACATAAGACACAAACAAATATAGTATATGTAGTATTGTATATAATATTAGTATTAGCCGATCGTCATCACACTTTCAAATGGTCTGCATTTTTTTAGCTACGTAAGCGCATTGGTTGCTTAACTACTCGGCCACTTCGTGTAGCATATTGCATAGGCGGAGGCGATTCTTGCCAAGTTACTTTTTTCGTGTTCTTGGTAGAACACTTTTTTACTTCTGGCTGAACCGGCGTGCCTGGTGGCAGTGGTTGGTTTTCGCATTCATCACATAGTAGATATGCAGGTTTTAACCTATCAACGGAAACAGATGACTGTCGGTTTGCCATTCGTACTGTGAATGTTTTTGGTGACCTACTCAAAACAGGATAAGGTCCGCTGTAATTTGGTGTAAGGGGTTTGTTAACCATGTCATTACGTATAAATACATGTGAGCATGACGATAAATCTTTGTGTATGAATATACGTCGTGACTCGCTTTTCGCTCGTGACTTAGGTTTTAGGCTATTAATAATATTGCGTAAATTGTCAACGAACTCGATTTCGTTACTTGTATGTATGTATGTATATGTATGTATTCGCTACTTACCTTACATGTGACAGAATCATCACTAAAAAAATCGCCTGGCAACCTCAATTGATGACCCAATACCATCTCTGCAGCGCTAACACCTGAATCGGTTTTGCATGCAGCACGTAACCCTAATAATACTGTGGAGAGCTGTTCCACCCATGCTGTGGTATCGCTCAAGCGTGCTTTTAATGCGACCTTCAAAGAACGATGAAAGCGTTCAACTATGTCGTTACTCTGCGGATGGTAAGCTGTGGTTCGAAATTTATCTATTCCCAATAATGTCATCAACCTACGGAAAAGGTCACTCTCGAACTGTCTTCCTTGATCACTAGTTAAACGACTAGGACAACCGAAACGACAGATCCACCCTTCGTAAATGGCTTTAGCTACGCTTTCCGCGGAAATATCTGTCACAGGAAAAGCTTCTGGCCAACGAGTAAATCTGTCAATGATGGTAACTAGGTATCTATGTCCTTGCGGTGTGGTGGGTAGTGGACCTACTATGTCGACATGGATATGTTCGAATCTCCCGGCGTTTGAAAAAGATCCTAATGCTGTTACTGTGTGTCGTTGTATTTTTGACACTGAACACAGGAACGAACCCATCGCGTTATATCATTATGCATATGCGGCCAAAAATATCTATTTGTTATCAACTTATTAGATGCTTTAACACCTGGGTGGCTAAGATTATGCAAAGAGTCGAAAGCGATTTTTCTAAATTTGAGAGGTAGATAAGGTCTTGCATTATTCTGTGAAATGTCGCAATAAAGAGCTTGGTTTGTAAAAAGTGTGTTTATACCTTTCAATTGTATCTTTCCATTATTATTTGCTAACATGTCAGAAATTTGAGTATCTGATTGCTGGGCCTTAGCGACTTCGTTGAAATCAAGTGCGGTCGGGCAAACAATAGTTTCTACAATTCTGGATAGTGCGTCAGCAATCTGATTCTCGCTACCAGATACGTGTCGTATTTCACAAGTAAACTCACTAATGAAAATAAGTTGATTTGTTCTTCTAGGTGTTTCACGATTCGAACCTAGTTTCGAAAAGGCATAAGTTAAAGGCTTATGATCTGTAAACACGACTAATTGTCGACCTTCTATCATATTACGAAAATGTACAATCGCTAAGTATATTGCAAGTAATTCCCTATCATAGGTACTATACTTTTGTTGTGTAGGCGTAATTTTTTTAGAAAAATATCCTAACGGTTTCCAAATATCATTTACTCTCTGCTGAAGTACTGCTCCGACACAAGTGTTAGACGCGTCACACATTAATGATAATGGGGCGTCAAAAATAGGATGAGATAAAGTTACTGCATTTACAAGGCTTACCTTGCATTTTTCGAAAGCGGCGTTCGCCTTATCATCCCATGCAATCTTGGTTTTATCTCGTTTTTTTGTACCTGTCAAAAATTTATGTAATTCGGACTGTATTTCCGCTGCTTGTTCTAAATGAGATCGGTAGAAATTAATCATACCTAAAAATCTACGTAGCTGCTCTACAGTCTCGGGTTTCGGAAAATTTCCGATAGCCTCGACCTTCGAGGGCATAGACCTTATGCCGTCAGTAGTGACGTAATAACCTAAAAACTCTACTTTGTGTTGACCATATACACATTTTGCTAAATTAATAGTTAGACCAAAATCGTTGAGTCTACTGAAGACTTGCGATTGATATCTAGACGAGTAAATAATTTCTTACCTGCTAGTATGTAAGTGAAGTCCTGCAAACGTGGTATAGGGTACCTGTCGGGTTTCGTGATCGCGTTGAGAGCACGATAATCCCCACAGGGTCGAATCTGCCCGTCCTTTTTCGGTACTACGTGAAGAGGACTGGCCCATGGACTCTTAGATGGCCTACAAATACCTAAATTCTGCATCAGCCTGAATTCCTCTCTAACCTTGCGATAGCGGTCAGGTGGTAAAGGTCTTGCTTTCGCGTATACAGGTGGACCTTTAGTTTCAATGTAGTGAAACGTATTATGTGAAGTAGGTTCTTTATAAGAAATCGGTTTTGTAATTTCTGAGAATTGATTTAATAATTCGTGGTAAGGATTGTCTCTTTGTATGCTATTTATGGAGGGTTGGTAGCATGTGACTACAGAAACATTTTTGTGTACGTTAGTCAAACCGTCAATCAACCTTTTCCCATGTAGATCTACTATTAATTGATAACATTTAAGAAAATCAGCACCTATTTATTGGTTGTTTCACTTTAGCAATGATAAATGCCCATTGAAAACTTCTATGCAAATTTAAGTCTAATTCTAAATGTATTATACCAAAAGTCTTGATTTCGCTACCGTTTGCAGCGAATAATTTGTATGGACACTCGCGTCGATTTCCCCTACTAACGAAACTCACTGGTACTACCGATACGTTTGCACCCGTATCTACTAGATAATTTTGTTACCGGTTTTTCTGTCCATCACGCACAAACGCTGGTTTCCCGATGCGGTACAGTCACCCACCGATGATGTCTGCACCGTATTTAGTTTTCCGGAACCTGCGACTGCATTGATTGTCCACGCGTTGTCCAGCTGCATGGAGCGATGCACGTCTTAGCGTTGTTCTGGAAACGGTAATGATACCAGCACAGTCCGTCTCTGAATGGCTTACTTTGTTGGGGTCGGTTGTACATTCGCGACCTTGACCTTGAGCGAGAGTGATGTCGCCGATCTTGTGTGATTGTTCGCTGCGATACGCGACCTTACTTCGCTTACTTCGGCCCGCAGCTGTTTGACCTCCGTAAAGAGTTTTTGGAGTTCTCTTACGAGCTCAATGTCGGCTTCGGAAGTTGAGATAACACCAGAAGAAGTAACCATATTGTTATAGTAGTTAAAAATGTTCAATAATATGTTATACACAATATCGCACTCGCGAATTATATATTTTTATACACTGCCGTCTCGCCCGTAAATTGAGTCGTTTACCTATGTAATTGACAATTACTATTATTTATCACGATTACTAAATAAAGTCTTTTTAATCACGTCGGGTTCACCACTTTAGCTATAGGGCTATTATGCGTGTGGTGATAAATAATGGACTTTGCTTTAGTTAAGAAGGTTTATTGTTTTTGACCTAATTATGGTCTGGACGAGACGGGGTGGCGTAAGCGACTGACTTGTGAGTGGACAGTCGGACCGCGCTACTACATGTGCGGCGTCAGCGCCACAGGAGTCTGAGATTTCCTCGGTGGACAACTCCACCGGGACGCGCCTGAGTACGGCTCGGAGAAGGCGGTCTTCTTCGAGCGCGTAAGTGAAATAATTAAGCTTCCTCTCTCGGAGGTGAGAGGTCAGCTTGCGGTGGTCGATGGAGGTGGGGACTTTGACCTGAATACCTTGAGCGGTATTCAGGGCTGAGGTGTAACGGATACCCGACCCATTCATATAAGTCGAAATCGCGAGCCAGGAGGCCTTGTCCTGAATGGTAACGGGGGGCGGGGCTTCTTAGCCTCGGCTACGGGACCCGTAGCGTCGGCTTGGGAGGGGGCGGGGCTAGCGTTGCCCGAGCGAGGCGTTCGATTGGCTGCGATCGCGGCCGATTTCGCGGGCATCCGGGCGCCATCTACTTTTAATGTTTTCTGAGCCGGGCGACCGGAGCCTGACTCAGAATCAGAGGCGCGCGACGCGGCGGCAATGGGCGGCGTGCGGACGCGTTTTCTATTTACGACGGTGAAGCCGTCGTTAGCTGGCGCGGAGCTAATAATATCTAACTCCATGTCGGGGCCGGCCTCCGAGCATGGAATGGGTGCGACTAAGCTTATACGGTCTAATGGATTTTCCGGCGACCTAGGCGAGTCTAGCGCGGCGAATGAGTTCGCGGTCGCCACGCGGGGCGAGACTACGTCTATTTGCTCTACAAGCAAGTGCGGGGCTTCGCGCCTAACCCTTTCTTTTAATAACCCGAGTTCAATAACTTCTGCTTCTCTGGTCATCCCGGGGCCTGCGAGGGGGGCGGGGAGGACATAATTAAACCTCCCTGCCTGAAGGGCAGGGGGGCACGCCAAAATTAAATTTACGGGACTGTCCCGAGTCCGGACCAAAAGAGCTGTGGGCGAAGTGCAATGCCGCACAGAGAAGAACCTACAAAGCCTAGGGGGAGGCCCTATCAAGCCCAGGGCAGAGAACGCAGACCGGTAAACCGGGCTACGCCCAAACAGACACCCGGGGATGGAATGAGGGAATAGGAGGGTGGGAGGGCGATACCTGGACCTGACTAGGCGCACTCGCCAAGGCCAGACAACCCAGGCCCAACTGCCTTTACCGTTTGCCTCGGGGCAACCGGCGAGCGGACAGGGCGCTCTACTCACTCGTTGGCACCGTGACACGTATTCCCGTGAGTAGCCACTAAGCGTGGTCTTCGATTGACAGCGCGGGATGTCGCACCGAAAAGTGCGGCTTCGCAGCAGATGTTTTCTCTCTTCGAATTTCTCAGGCTCGAACACAATAGTACCGGACGATGATTCACTCGGCAACAATGCGGGTCGGGCAGCGACGAATTCGTAGAAATGCCAACACCTGGTGCGCAGGTAGGCGAGCGCGGCGAGCCGGAAATGACCGAAGAAAGCCGAGCGCGGCGAACCGAACGGACCGTCAGAGCTGCGAGAGAGCGCACGTGCGTCCCCGACCGCGGCTCGAATCGGACTCCTCTGTGTTGACATAAATGGCTCGCCTATATTTGTAAATTTTTTAATCCTTACAACTAGTAGGTGGTACGCCACTAAAGGCGGCATTCGTTTGACCTTTAATTTTTTGTTAACATGAACATTTTACAGTGGTTTATTATTATTGATTCCGTATGTTGTTTATTTATTAGTTCCGTATTTTATTACGAGAACAAATTATTATACATGTCAAACAGACAAAATATATTTATTTCGGACGCAATCGTCCTCAACAAAACATTCAATACTTACATTATTACGAGACATACATAAAGCATAGGTTCGACAAAGAAAGATATTTACATAATAGAAAATAGAGATCACAACATACGAAGGATTCATGACCAATTCAGTGACATAATTTATGCACAATATCATTAGATTCTGTATGTAACCGAATGAATGATAACATTCCACAAAGAAATAAATCTTTCTTAGTATTATCAGCGAGGTCATTTAAAGCTTAGTTGTAAATTTCTTGCAATCTAGAAAACATCGAGTCTCGTTTCCCGATTAATGATAGACGTTCAATTTGTAAGGCATCTATGGATTTGGTGTCCTCGTGAACATCTATGTTTTTTGTACGAGTAGACATTTTTATGAATGAATGAATATGAAAAATTCTGAATTACTGACAGGCTACTACGATAAGCGATGTCGAAGTTATGAGTTATGCGGCAATATTATATGAGATTTGGTTTATTAAGAAGTACCTTCACTCTTTTAATACAGCAATTAAATTATTAAATTTTGCACGTCTTTAATATTTTTAATAAAACTTATAGTATTTTGATTATCTATATTAATACACAGTGATTATTGTTCTTTCACCTAAATCTCATAATATTTGCCTGATTTACAGAGCCTCCTTTGTCGCAGCACAGGTACCATAAATTCTGCTTCTCTTTTGGATAGAGCAACAGTATTTTGCCGTTGGCTAGACTATGTTACTGCAGATCTTTTTTTCAAGAAAATATACCCAGTTGTTGAACATCTTGTTTTTGTATCATTTGCATAGTCAGCATCATTATAGCCCACCAGCTCTGAAGATTCAGATGCCACGTAACATAAACCAAAGTCTTTAGTATCCTTTAAGTATTTTAGAATTTTCTTGACAGCATTCCAATGTGTCTCATTATAACAATTCAAAAATCTACTCTCACCAGACACACAGCAAACATTATATTAGGTCTTAATGACATGTTTGTTTTAGGAGAAATTTCAACAATATCTTCAGGTAAGTAATCAGTATTAACATCTACTTTACTCTTAATAAAACTATATGAACTATCTGAGTTGTATGCTTCTTCCATGCTTTTATTAATTATCTCATTTACTTTTAAATTTCATGTTTCGGACAACTCCAGGGAGGTATAATTTCTCTTCACAGTGGATTTCAGAAATACTGCATTTCTACTTTTAAGGACAGTTTTTTTGTTAGGTTTTTATAAATTTATATCCTTTAATATTGTCGTAGTAACCTATAAATATGATTTTATATGATTTTGGACATCACTTCTTGCGTTTCTCTTTTGGAAGGTGAACCATTGCTTCACAACAAAATATTTTCATATGACTAATAACATTTGGCTTATGAGTATTAAGAGTTATGGTCTACTCTTCAAAAGTTTTAATTGATTATGATGCATGTGAGCCATTGTCGACTGCCTCACAAATTATTATTTAAACTATGCCGATCCTATAGTCAAAATGAAGAACGATTTTCAGAGGTTCGTCTCCAGTGCTTTTAGTGAAAGACTTGTTTACTACTTAGTAGCAAAGTGTGCTCTTGGTTCCGTTACGATGTCAAATCACCGATCCGATTTTCGTCCTTAGGCTGTCGAAGGCTTTTTCCATATCCAGGAAGACTGAAGCAAAGTACTGCCCTCTATTGACATTTGACATATTGACATTTACTCACTTCATAAGCTCTTGAAACGGTAATATGTCCATACCGAAGCTCATGCTAAAGCTTGTCTTTGTATTGTACCCGAGTTTTCTCTTCGACCTCTTTAATATTATCTGGTGTAAAATACTCTCATATAATGTTCAAAACTAACTTGCATTCTCAGACATCACAATACCCTGTAATTAAGTAGCCAAAGTGATAATTTCTCATAACTTCTTACTTAGCAGTTATTGTACCTCAAAGTTTCACATGTAGAGTAACATCTCGTTTTATTGCTTCCTCAAAGAATTGTGTCGATAAATTATTTTGTTCAGTAACCTGCGTAGAACATGGTGGTGAGGCAGGCGTATAAATAGCCGTGCTCACTAAGCGGCTTCAGAACTTATTACGGCTGAACACGGGAATGCGTGTCAGCCTAACTATGTCAATAATACGCAATCGGACAATTTTTCAAAAAATGTTAAATATGGATCATGATGGATTTATTAAGTTACGAAAAATATGGTTTTGCAAAAAATAAAAGTATTTGAGCACATAAAATAATGAAAAATGTCACTTTCGATTGGCATATCTTACAAACGACAGCGTTCGAAATAGCTGAAAATGCTGCGATAAAGTTAATTATACGATATCCAAACGCTGGATCTACTTCAATATCATATAAATATTCCGATTGCTTTAGTTTTTTTACCGATGTACTGGCATTCAAGTCGTCTGGTGCTTCTAGCTCATAGCGATTAAATGGTCTTCTTCGAGATATTTTTGGTCTCTTTCTATTGCAAAACGACGTTTTTATTCCTTTCTTCGCACTGTACACTATCACTCATTGTAAAAATTCAATAATTATACAGGGAAAAAGAAATGGAAGTTCACAGAAATATCGAGGAAAACAAGTGTTCGTCGACCAGCGTCCTTCTCAAATGCTTGGCTATGTCCAACTAAAAGAAACGTTCGACAACGATAAATTATGCATTGAGTTAGTACACGATGCTGGTATAAAAATAGTAGCTGTAACTTTTGATGGCAGTGCAGCAAATATATCTATGGCAAGACATCTTGGTTGTTTTTTTTTTCAAGAAGAAAATGTTACGTTCGAGCATCCTATAACCAAAGATATCGTTGTTGTAGTTTTAGATCCTTCCCATATTATAAAACTAATACGAAACGCTTTTGAAAATTTTAATACATTTATAGATATACATGGACGTAAAATTCATTGGCAACACGTGGTTGATCTTAATAATATGCAATATAAAGAAACTTTTCATTTGGCAAATAAGTTAAGACATCGCCACATCAACTTCCAGAATGAAAGAATGAAGGTGAAATTGGCTACACAGCTATTTAGTTTAAGTGTGGCAAAAGCCATCAATATTGTAGAACATTGGTATTAAATCATTCCGTAACAGTGAACCTACGGAAAATAATTTAATTGTATTTAACAACAATCTTTTTGATATATTTAATTCTAAGAATATGCATTTATACGGCTTCAAAAAAGCTTTAAACGAAAATAATGCAAACCAAATTTTTCAATATCTATCCGAAATTGCTGAGTATATTCGATGTTTAAAACTCGAAAACGGAACTCTTTTAATAAAGAGTTCTAGAAAAACTGGGTTCCTTGGTTTTTTGGGGTGTATTAAAGCGTTGACATATTTGTATGCCCACTTAATCGAGACAAAAACTCTTTTACACTTACCATTCTACAAATTAAGCCAAGATCATTTGGAACTTTTGTTCTGCAATATCAGGGCACACGGTGGTATGAATAATAATCCCACTGCAAGGCATTTTATAGCTGCAGATAGTAAGATTTTATTGCATGTAAGCGAATGTTAAGAATGTTAAGAGATACGAATCATGGTAATTGTGCAGCTTTAGAGCATATTTCAATTTTAAATTGTTCTTCCGCAATAGAGAGAATCAAATATACAACTACACAAAATATAACTGATCTAAAACAGGATGTAGAAGAAGAGATAGACTTCGAAGAGAATGCTTTATATTTTTCAGATTTTGGTACCCAAGCAATTGGTTATATTGCTGGTTACATTATAAGAAGCTTGTTTAAAAAAATTAATTGTAATATTTGTGTAAATGCTTTAGTCACACAACATTTTAATAGCTTTATAATTGCTAAAGACCAAGGAGGCCTGTTGTATCCCTCTCCAGAGGTAATAAAAATTTGTAAAACTAGTGAATTTTTTTTTAAAACTTACGGCATAGGCGCATGCAAAAAGGATTTCATTATCACAAAGATAATGCAGCAGTTCATTGGTACAAATTTATTTGATAATACTAAATTTCATCAGTTAGGTGGATTTCCTGCTAGTAATCATATAACAGATCTTATTAAAGCAATAGTAAAAAATATATATGAATATTCGTATACATCATCTATTGAAATTGAAGGTAAAATTATCAAAACGACAATTTTTAAATAAGTATGTCCTGTTCCAAGGACAGTGATGAGTAAAACATTAAAGAAAAACATGTAATAAAGTAAAAGCTGTTTAGTGTAGATGATAAAACTTTCATAGAATCATTTACACATTCAAAAATGTATATATCATATAAATCAGTACTTTTGTTGGATATTCATTTTTTTTCCGAATATTTTGTCATGAATGTCAATTATAAAAGCTGCTAATCACAAACATGACGTTTGTATGTCCGCAATAAAAAAATATCTTTTCTGACCATTATACAATATTTTGTAAATGGGAAGCTCTTATAATTTATCTATGAAAAAGTATCAGAACTGTTAAATTACACTTAGAGATATTAAGATACAATTCAAAAAGGACAATTTTTACTTATATTAAACGAATTTTGATAAAAATTATACAGGCAAGAATATCGTTATTGAGACATTGTTGGGTTATAAAAATTATCAATACGCAATACTTTTAGTAATTGTAAAAAAGTATTTAAAAAATTACTATTTTGTTTAATCTCAACCAATTTTAATTTAATGAAATGTATCACCAAAAGAAATTATCGACAAATAATTTTTGAATTAAAGAGTGGCTACCTCACTATTCGAATCCTCTTTGCTAATATCAACCGTAAATGTAACACCCCGCTCGATCTATAATACTTTGCATTGTTTGTTGCGTATTTCTATACGGTTCAAATCTCGAATGAAAAACGTCTTATGATAATTTTGAGCAAAATAAAATTAAGTCTTATATCTCAAACAGAGAAAGCTCAATTTAGATGTAAATATGAGTAAACTTAATTTGTTTTAGATTCATATTGTTTTAGGAAACGTGATTGGTGTTTCATTAGTAGTTGTATTTTTTCTTTGTGTGATTTTGGCGAGACCGGTCCCGTACAATAATGCGTGATTGGCACTACCACTCAATTCTTTATTCCGTGTGTCTACCAATAGCATTTAGACATCGCTACAATAAAGTCAGTTGCATTATAAACAAATCACAGAACAGAAAAACCAGCTAAATCATTAAACCAAGCTTTGATACGGTCTGAATACGAAAAAGGGGAATACTATTAAGTATTTAATATCGAGTACCCCCAATGGATTAGTAAATTATATATCACCGGGCTATGGAGGTCGGATTAGTGACACATTACTTGTAGAAACCTGTGACTTTTCAGAACAACTGAACTCTGGAAGTTGGGTCTTGTCTGACCGTGGATTCAAGCAAATTGAGTAGATGTTAATCAAAAAGCAATGCTATTTATTAAGACCCCCAAGTGTAACTCAAGGTGTAAAATTAACTAACCAATATGTCCTTAGAACGAAACAAATTGCAAGTTTAAGGATACATGTTGAACGGGTAATCCGAAGAATCCATGAGTTTTCAATGTTGAAACCACATTCTGTTTTAAATTCAAAAGTAATTCGTGTACTTGATGATTGTGTATCAATAGCATGTGCATTTATCAACCTACAAAATATAATTATCCAATTACAATACATAATAAATAAAATTATAAAACCAAACTTGTGAATAATTAACAAATAAAACAAAAGTACTCGTATATCTAAAATAATTTTATTTTGTACTTTCCTGAAGTATAGGGTACACATTTTTCATCCAAAACTGACATAAGCTTAATATATAATGCTTTATTGATTCATATTGTTGACGCGGCGTCGATAAATGTATCGCCGAGCGCGTCAATGGCGGTTAGGATATGAATGTACTGACCTTGTTCTGTCTTCTTATACTTTGGTCCCCGGGATACACTACGATCACCAGGTGCACACGAATAAATATGCGGCCTTCGATAGCTTATGCGGCTGTGGCGGTTGCACACGAATAAATATGCGGCCTTCGATAGCTTATGCGGCTGTTGCGGTTGCACACGAATAAAATGCACGTGCGTCCTTGCGTCGTCCGTGGCGCGCGTAGACTGCCCGTAATCACGTGCAGATTCCACGACAACCACAGATAAGAGCGACAGGGTCGTAGTAAACATAAAAATGGCCAAAGGTATAGATTTATAGAGAAGCGCTATTATGTGGCGCGAACACATATCATTATAATTAATTAAAATCATGTTAACTTGGCTGCTGCTTTCAAAATCACAGTCAGCAAAGCAAAAGTTTTTTTTTTTTAATTTGTCATAAACATTTGCATTTGGATATATTTTTCTGTCACATTGTTTTCTTTTATATAAATGTTGTATGTTTTTTTACTTGTGGGGCACTTTATTTCGATACAGAATTGATTGTCACAAATGCCATCTGGAGAACCAGCTATAAAAGGATATTATGAGGAGATAAATAAACTACACTCCTTCACTTTCATGCCTAGTTTCTTTTCCACCACTGCTTTTACTTTGGTCTCCAATTCTCTACCCCTCCTTATAGCTTTAGTATCTGGTGTTTTTGTTCCCACAATTACTACAGCTATCAAAAACCCATCAACGATTTGACATTTACTCACTTTATAGGCTTTTGAAGCCATAATACGTCCATACCGAGGCTCATGCCAAAGCTTGTCTTTGTATTGTACCAGAGCCTTCTCTTCTACTCCTTTATTATTATCTGGTGTAAAATACTCTCATATAATGTTCAAAAATAACTTGCAATCTCAGACATCACAATACTCTGTAATTAAGTAACCAAAGTGATAATTTCTCATAACTTCTTACTTTGCAGTTATTGTACCTCAAAGTTTCACATGTACATCTCTTTTTATTACTTCCTCATGAAATTGTATCAATAAATTATTTTGACCCGTAGCCTGTGTAGAACATGGTTTTTTACTAGCAGATAGATCCTTGGCAGTAATATAACGAACATTAGTACCAACTTGAGACAATTTAGATTTTTTTCCAGTTACATTGTATCTCAGTACTAGAAGGTTCTTCACACTTCTCCTGTGGACCTACATCAGGACCAACAGCATGTTGCCACCTCCCATTGACGCAGCACAATCATGGCAATGGACGTTAACGATTTTTCCTTCCTTACCTTCATTGATGATGGTACACATATTTGACTCATGTTGAAGTTGCACATACCCTATGGCATCATCACCGTAAAAAAATAACATGAAATTAAAAAATAATTGTCTCATTTAGATTAACAAATAAGTTCCGTCAATCATCTTAACTTTTCACGGATTTCGATATTTTCTGTGTTTAACTTAAAAAAAAAGTATATTTGGTCACTTTGTACTGGGTTATTTTTACATTTAATAACAAATTATACATCCAAAGAGTACTGTTTTAGTGGATTTTCTCCAGATATTGTACTATAACGGAGGTTTCCATGATAATATAAAATTTAGGCAAAGATTTGGCTTTTGTTTTCTTTAATGTTAAAATGTAATGAATAAGTTATCCCAATTGAAACTTTAGTCTCTAGTGTTTTCTCTGCCCATGGGGTTATAATTGTGTGAAACCAATCTTCGAAAGTTTGTGAATCAAATTACCCTGTTTTAGTTTTGTTGTACCCAGCACCGTTAGGTCCGGTTGCAAAACCAATTTGTCCACAAATTGTCCGTCTTATAGGCCACATATGGTGGAAAAATTACATCGCTAGTCGTAGCCGAAAAAATGACAAAAATAGCAGTCTTTGTATTGTTTAATGTCTTATTCGGTTGTTTTATTCCTGTTTTAAATATACATTTTTGCGCCCCTCGGTTATCAGAAAAATTAATTTCATCATAATTGATGTGTTCTGATTTTACATGGCGCAGTGTATTCTTTAAATTTTTACAATATTGAGTATATTCTTCTACACATTTACTGGCTCGAGAATCTTTTATTGTGTTTAATATGTAAGTTTATTTTTGTCACCAATAGATGGCGCTTATTCGTTTCGAAACTAAGTAACGTTATGTTAGCTTCATGTATATAGGTAGTACGCAAATTATAGAACATAACGTATTGCAGTGCAAATTGTTATTTATTTATTTCATTATTCATAACAAAGTTCAAACTGGGTCAAAATAGAACAACACATTTAAGTATTACAAAGTGCAATATTTAACATATATTTTACGCTAATCGCAGCTACTAATTATATATCATTGTGAAGTTTCGTACCCACTTTTGGCCGGGTATTTTATTATTAAAAGTTCCACTAAGTCCATTTCTAACTAAATAATTAGTATGCTGTGCCATCAAAAAAAAAAAAATAGTGTTAAAGAAATATTATGATTTCAATATAATTATTAATATTTATTCTCATAAACTAGTCACACTTTATGAAAAAAAAAATGTTCTTGAGTGTTAGCAACACTAGTGCTGTCACTTTTTTTCAAAATGTCTGCCTGAATGAAGCCGGCTGTGCTCACTAAGGTATTTATTTGTTTTTTTATTACTTTTTCCTCGTAAATTTCTTATAAAACACTAATAATTCGATCGTGACAGTATAGTGAAGTGTTCACTGTTATACTTTTGGCAATATTTGTTGTTTTATTTGATAATAAGCTTTGTATGCCGTGACATACATTGCCAACTTAGTAATGAATTACTGCATAGCCAATTTAGTTGATTAACAGGTAGAGAAAATCAAACGCTACTCTGAAAAGAGGCCAAACAAAAAGTTGAAGTCAATTGTCCACAAGTGGTCAAAGAGTATAATAAACACATGGGTGGTGTAGATTTGGCGGGTATGCTCATCTCGCTATACAGAACTCCTTTCAAGACACGACGTTGGTATATCGGCATATTTGCCCAGCTGCTTGATATATGCTTGCATCAACAATGCATGGCTATCATACAGAAATGATTGTACTAAAATAAAAAAAAGGCTATGCCCTTGAAGGCTTTTAGGTACGAAATCTATGAAGGAATCGAAAAGAATAGACGTGCTGTGATTGACCCACTCGACATCAAAAAAGTTCGGTCGAGGCGTTGACAGCGTAAACACGTACTTTCGTTAGTTCCGTGTTTTAAAAATCAAAAGTGGTGAGAAAAAGTGGTCGAGTGGCACAACAAAAGACGCGTTATTAAGTGTAGATTACGGCACAGCCCTCAGCTGCTCCAAAGTGCAAGAGTTCGCGAGTTTTCGTGAAAAAAGTGTCGCATAGAAACAGTTTTTGTGCATAAGTGTCGACAAACCCGGGAGTGTCGTATACCCAGGGAAGCGCCGCAACACCAGCACGGCACTGGTTTTATAATTCAAATCGGTCCAAACGCGGCCGAGAAAACTTAGAAAACAAGTGCAACAAAACTTCGTACTTTCATCGTGAGTTTTAGCGCCATCTACACGAAATCACGTCCTGGAAGTGCACATAAGTTGATGCGCCACGTGAAGACAAAGCGATAGGTACCAAGAACAGCTCTGCACGACCTGTAATAGTGGAGAAATAAGCACAAACAGCTGAAATACGAGGTACGTTTTAACAGCTCATTGTTGTTGCCAATTGGCAAGAAATATTTTTGTTGCCAATTAGCAAAAATAATGTGGTCAGCCGAAAGTGAGTAGTAATACCAGCTCAACTTTTCGGTACTCCGAATTGTTTTTTTTTTACCATTGGTCACCCCTACGCGAGCGACCCGAAGATTGACTGACAACGGGTGTCGTCGTTGGACGGGAAATCCCCGGGCGAGTCATATTTTTAAGAACTTCCGGCGGGGTGACACTGACAGTTGACATCAAATTGAAAAACACCGGGTGCTTTTGATGATGACAGTTGACAGCGAAAGTTGAAATTGAAAATTGAAATCGAATACTGAAAATTTAGATTTGACAGTTAAATTGAAATTCAGATTCAAGTCAATGTTGAAATCAAATTAATTAGGGAACTTAAATCGGACACGGGAATCAACTCAAATTGAGAAGGTGGTGGGTTGTTGCCGAAAGGATAGGGAGTTGCGAAGCGGGCGGAGCCAGACGGCTGAGGCCACACCCCGGGCGGTAACCACGCCTCCCTCCTCCTTCAACCCCTCTGGACAACCGTTCCCCCCGTACAATTTCGACCTCACCCCCCTCACGCTAACTTCGGCGCTATTAGAGCTAGACCACCCGAGCTTGGGGTTATTGGAGAGGACAGGAAGGCACATCGTTTGGCCACAACGAAAGTCGGAATTTCGCGAAAAAGGAAAATTCCCCACCCCCTCACCCCCCTGACAAACGGATTCCCCCTCACCCGCAACAATATATTTTTTTTTTTTTTTAAAAGAGAGAGCCCCCAATAGGAGACTCCCAGCGCGTTTCCTCTGACGAGTATGTGTCAGAGTCCTTGTTTAAGTTGTTTGATTTGCTGCCAAGTTGTCCTCTGACGGACCTCTTTTGTTATCTTGTTCCGATTTATATTTAGTAATCTCAATATAATTTTTTGTACTTTTGTGCATCTTGTGATAGGTCTTCCTTCTTCATTTTATAGAGTGGTAATGTAGTGCCGATTTTAAAGGTTTTATTACTTTTCTTGTTAATCTGGTTTTAGTGTTTTCTAAGTATTTACTTTTGACTTTTTAAAATGTTCCATTTTCGTTGTTCTTCCAAATTTATTTCTACTTTTATCCTATATTAATTTTCTTTCTTGTCATATTGTGGATTGGGTTATGTTGTTTCCAATGTTCTTCCTTCCTCGACTTTCTTCCATGGTGATTATTTGTGTCTAGAGTTCAATATATGTTCTATAGTTTTGTCGTTCTTTGTTGTTTTATATATACTATTTATTACGTTATTATGTGTTATTACTAAGGTTTTGAGTACTTGGTTAAATTTTTTGCGTTGTTAATGTTTAAGGTTATTAATTCTAAGTTTTTGTATTCTGATTTACTGTTTCTATTTTTCTCTATTGTCTAAATTAATCTTTCTTTCAAGCTCCAGTCTTTGGTACGATGGGTAGTTGGTTAATTTTCAGCGATACGAACACATACGAGTACTTCGGTTTAGCTTTATATAAGAATGTTTCTCGTCTTAGTGGCTCTGGTTAATGACGTGGTCACTGTTGTCATTTCCAGTGTCCAAACTATCGGCTTTCCTCATCTGTTGTTTGTGTCACGACTAGTTTTATCATAAACTGAGTTCGGACAACCGTTACAGTGGGCTTTTGTGTGTGGTAGTTTTTATGACGAGTTTCTTTCTTTCTTTAGTTCCGTATTCTGTGTGTTTCATCCCGTGATATTTAACCACTTTCTCATCGTGCGCTTTCAACTTCGCTCTCTTATGGTTAGGAAGGGTTGAAAAATTTTTGAAGTGTTCCAAATTCATTTTGGGGTTGTTCAAGTTGTTATTTAATTTTACTTTTTGTTTTTTATTTTTTGTTAAAGTTTTTACGCTGATTTTTGTTGTGTTGGTGCAATTTTGTTGTGACTCTAGTTCTTGTAGTTCCTTCCTTCCCATATTATTACTTTTTGCCTGGACTGCCACTTCAGCAATATTCCACATTCATTCTTGCATGCCTGTCACACCTCTTTCTAACAGGGCACTCGGTGTCATATGTGTCGTGGTTTCTTGTGGTTTTATCGCTGAATTTGCAGTTCACACAAACAGGAGGTATCCCTTCTTCGTACTTCTCACATACTTCCCTGGTGTGGTCACCACCACAATGGGAGCACATGGTGTATGAGCATTGGCACCATTTCTTTGTGTGCCCGAACTCTTAGTGCACTGGGTTAGGGGGGGGGACTGGTCCGCTACTAATACTCTTTGAAGGTCTATAAAGACCTTCTCCGCCGCGGTCAGTACCCCCCATACCTTAGGAGACACTTGCAACACTATATGGTGTGTGTGGGGGTTTCTTGCTCTCCTTTTATACTTGACGGTTGCTCGGTAGTCCTTCTCCTCCATTCCCTGGAAGAGGGTTCGATTTTGACTCCTGAGCATGTCAAGTATTTCCTCGTCCTCATTCATCTTGATCACGTTCTTTAGCACTACCAACGGATCTTTCCTTGTTGTTTCCTCTGCCTTCAGTACCTTTGATGTTTCCGTGATTCTCTTTACTATCTTCTTCGCCTCTTCCCTCCCCACACATCCCACCACTACCTTTCCCTTCTCTGACTTCTGGATCCTCTTCACTCTTTCCACCCTCAATCCCGTTCTCTTCGCGTCGATGGTCTTTCTTAGCTCCCTCTCGATGTTTTCACTACTATCTCCCTCTCTGTGTGATGTTACGATGACAGATGTCTGTTTGGGGCACCTTGTTTTTCCTTTCTGTGTCTGCTATCTTCTGTGCCTCTCCCACCTGTAGTCGTTCTACAGTCACACTTCCTATTCTTTCCCTAATATCCCTAAGCTCCTTCATTATACTATCCAATCCCTGTTTTGTCTCCTTATTTGTCCTTTCGATCTCTTCTTTCCCTGATCCTGTTTCCTGTATAACCCGTTCCACAATACTCTCTATCTCTACTTCTGTCATTGCTCCTCCACTACTCTTCTCTAATATCTTGTTTATTTTTATTGCGTGCTCCTTTTCTAAGTCTTTAATTTTGTTGTCGGTTTCTAAAATCCATCTCTCTCTCTTCCTTATGCCTTTTCTCTAAGTTTGCCATTAACTCACTTTGCTGTATGACAAGCTGGTTCAGTTCCGTGATGTTCCTGACCACTTTCTCCTTGATTGAGGTTTTTATATTGCCAGACTGGTCTAGGCTAGTCTTGGCTTCTATCGTTATCTTGGCTGCCAAGGTCCTGTAGTTACTTTCCGTCTCCATACTCCTTCTTATCCCTGTGTCCTTCTTACCACCTACAGCCGCGCTCATCTTAACTATTTGTCCAATAAGAGAGTTGAATCAGTTGATTGTATATATATAAGTATGTATATTCTTATACTATTTGTAAAATAAAGTCCTTTTTGTCCTAAACTAAGTAAATTGTATATATGTGTTTTTGTTTAAAATTTTCTTCGTCGATAATTAATTATTATATATCTATCTTATGTCTATTCTTTTGTTTATGTATTTACTTAGGTACTAATACGTTTTTAGGCGGTTCCTGTCACTTTTAGTCACTATATCTATCCTAAGTTTAAATAAATTTCTACTCAGTACAATTATGTCAATTAATTCTATTCTATCTTATCTTCTATGACTTGGCGCTTATATCCTATATACTACCAACGTCCCTGACCTATCAAACCCCTGTTTAGATCCTAATATAGCGAAAAAATTTTTGCATTGTATAAAAACCACCTGACCGATCGACCCTAAAGGGTGCGGTGGGCGGGCCCGTTTTCGAAATTTTTTGCCTCTTTTCGCGCGGAAAAGGGTGCCGATCGGTTCTGGACCCTTGCCGCAACCCCTTTAAGCGAAAAAGAGACAAAAAATTCGAGTAGATTTCGAGAAATTTTGAAAATATTATAATTTTTACTAATTTTTTGTTTTTCTTTTTTCAGGTCTCCCCTACAGCAACTACGACGGGTGCGGTGCGTGCAGGAGAGATGGATCTTCGAAAGAAAAGCAAAACCAGGAAAATCTGACCGTTGGGAACGAAAGTATTCCCAACTTAAAGTGTCAAAATAAACTATTTAATAAAATTTTAATTATAAAAGATATGAAAATTTTAAATATATAGGCGGATAGGCCGGAGCGTGGCGAACACGAATATATATAATTGTCTTATATACTAAGTATATATATATATATGTCAAAAACTTGTATTTTTAAAAATATCGTGCGCGCCCCCGCAACAATATTGCCTCACACCCCCTCAGTCTTACTCGGTCATCTTTGGAGGTAGACCCCCCGAGTTTGGGTTTATCTTGAAGGGGAGAAAGAGGCGCGTCTTTTGACCTTTACAGAATCCCGGGATTAACGAGGTGGAAAAAGTGATACAGCCAGTTCCAGTTGAGTCCTCACGATTTGACAATGTGGGTCATTTCATGACCATGACATGACATATCAGGGTCGATGCTGATTATGCTCTAAACTAACGACTATCATTTGCAGCAAATGCCAAATCCGGTTATGTTTCGTTACCGGAAGTAAACCCAGGAATTGTCAACTAATTTATCATTTTCAAAAATGAGTAGAGTTTCTGGGTATTAAATGTTGGACATTTACTGCCAATTTACAGTGTTGCAGAGCCATTATACCCGCTACTTTACTTTCAAATGTATGTCCATCAACTCATTTTTATAAAGATTTATGTTTGTTTTTAATTAAAGTTACAATATATATTTATGATTTTTATTCTTACTGGTTTTGGTAAGGTATGTCCCAACATACATTGAAATGAATACATATTTCTTCCTACTCACTTACTTGGCAGTGTATGTAGTATTCAAGAAAACTGAAAACCCGAGATTTTTTTACTATTTTTCTGGGCATATTTAGGCTTTACACATTCCTATTTCAGTATTTGTTTCAATTCAAAATGTTTTTTTTTTTGCCAAATAAAGGTTAACATATATTTTGCCCTGATCGCACTACTAATATATCTTTGTGACGTTTCATAAAGTTTCGTACCACTTTTGTCCTGATTTTTTTTTATTTAAAGTCTCACCAAGTCCATTTCTAACTAAATAGTTATGAACATTTGATCGTAATTCAAGGCATGTAAGGAGGATATCCATACTCTCCACAAAGAATTAGACAATTTACAATACGATAGTTCATCATCGGTTTCTGAATGATTGTTCGGACGTCCAACATGTTTAGAATGTGTTTGTTTTACTTTATTCAGAATAATGCAGCGGGGAATTTGGAACTGTTCTTCAGCTTTATATGATTCTTTTTCTACTAGCCCTACAGCGAAATTCAGTAAACTCTCATCATAATCTTTATAACGTCTTCATCGTGACTCGTTCATTATTCCTACAAAGAGAAAGAAAATCTTCATTATTTTTCCGTTCCGGTAATCAGAATAGGTTTTCTTGTAAAATAATATATTAGAAAGAAAAAAAAATTAAGCATCATTATATCAACTTTAAGTGTTTAACTATAACCCATGGATACGTGTAATTTTCACGCATAAATATTTTACCTCTGCGCAACCAAAATATATTTAAATTGAAGTTCCTTTGCTCTTTGTCTTGCTGCTGCGTGTAACATTTTATTTTCGGGTGAAAGATTGTTCTGTTACGTATGTAGGCGATGAATTTATATTTTTTACTCCTAGATCGTTGGACTGTAATTTATTTTTCGAATTAATTTTGTTTTGTTTCATAACAGCCGCAAGTAATGTATCACGAAGGCGGGGACTGCTTAATTTCACAAGTATGGAGCGAAGAAGAGAACTTTCCGATAGTTTCTTAGCAACACGAGTGCAGAAGTAATTATCATTTTCTGATACGAGTCCTTCAGTTGTCTCAATGTTATAAGGAATATATATATTTCGCTTTTTCTAAGTCCGTCTGGCTAGCACCCTCAAGATGAAAATCTGTCACCAAGCACCTGTTGGTGTTGTGGTGGTAGAGCTTTTTCTAAGTCCGCCTGGTTAGCTACCACTCTCAAGTTGAAAATCTGTCACCAAGCACCAATTGGTATGATGCCACAGCTACACTTGAGAGCCAGTCCTCCTTCCAGGTTTAGGGTGAATACCATCTTAGACCACATCATCATTTAACATCAAATGAGATTGTGGTCAAAAGCTAACCTCTAAAAGATTTAAAAAATATGTAATATCTGTTTATACCTACATATATGTTTCGTGAGTCTATGTTCAGAGACGTCAACAAGTTTACTGAGGGCTGTACATACTAACTAGGTTATAATATGGGGTCTCACATATCATTAAAGGTTGTTTTAGGAATTTGGTAACTTAACTCTACCATCGCAATACATTCATAATAACCTAATATACAGGTCAGTTGCAAGAAAGTCGTCATTAGCTCTCCATTTGTTAATGTTCCATTAAAGTTAATGCTGGCATTAATTTAATGACTGTTGCGTAATGTTTTACATGATCACATTAAGTTTTCATTAACAAATGAAACCATTAAAAAGAAAGAGTGACTAATAAAATAAAATAATAAAACGAATAAATGAATTGCGTTTTGTTGTGTAAATTTCTGCAAGTGTTTGTTGTTTTTCTATTAAAATAAAACGCATTTTGTTTCGAGTTGTCAGTTGAGTGGTCAGCACGTGGTAATATTGTGTCGCATTGTTTGTATACATTGAATACCGATTTACAAAATCTTACTATAAATTATATAAAAAAGTGATTTGTATCATGGAGTTTAAAAGAAAACGTGGCTCCAACTATACTGCGCAAGAAATAGCGCTGCTTTTAGATCTCGTGGAAAAGTAAGTATTTATTATTAGTTGTTCACTGCTTGTATTTACGAATATTGAGTATCACCTCACCAGGTTATGTTATTTGCAGACATCGTTCCGTTGTTGAAGAAAAAAGATCAGGAGCGGTGTATTTATTACAGAAAAAATAGGTTTGGGAGAGAATTCGCAATTCTTTTAATGCGATAGCAACCAGTGGAACCCGGACCATAGAACAATTAAAAGTGCTATACGACAACAAAAAACAAAGAGCACGGAAAGTACTAGCAGATTTTAATGTAAGTAATTTATTAGTGTATGTAATGTTTATTTATCCTTTACTACTATTTGATTCCAGAAACAAGAATATATAAAACATGTTTCAGAAAAAGATATAAGTGATGCTAAGAAACATGACAAAGATGATAAGGTTTGTTATTCTGTATAGTATAGTGTAGTACATAATGTACAATGCAGTATATATTTTATTTATTATTATAGATACAATTAAAGAAAACTGGAGGTGGTAGTTGGTGTCCTACAGTGTCCGAACATGACATGAAAGTTTTGGACCTTATAAAAGAGCAAGTAACACCATTACCCAACACTTGTGATAGTGCTGCATTATATTTTGGAGGTAAATCTATAGAAAATAACAATAAAATAGCATTCCATCAAAATTTTATTTATAATTTGTCTTATTAT
The DNA here is from genome assembly GCA_035772565.1 of Antheraea assamensis. Classification (NCBI taxonomy): domain Eukaryota; kingdom Metazoa; phylum Arthropoda; class Insecta; order Lepidoptera; family Saturniidae; genus Antheraea; species Antheraea assamensis. The sequence goes on from JAQQSE010000250.1 coordinate 406,586, forward strand.
TTTTTAGATGTGACTTTCAACACAGACACCAGTAATGAAATTGTCATTGAGCCTCAATTACAGGAAGAATTAGGTATGTGTAGTTATATTCCAAACACTAAAGGACTGTATTCGCAACCATACCACTAATTTAACAAATTTACTACTATGCACTAACAATATTTATTTTACAAATGGAGTAAGAAATAATAATAATTTGGAAGTTGAAACCCCTGTAACTTCTCTTATTATTAAGAGACCTGTACAAATGTAGCAGTTGAAAAATGTGGTAATTTAGTTTATGTAATTTGCATATAAAATATCAAATAAATTGAAAATATAAACAAATTTATGATTAATTATTCGTTTGTTATTTTACAGATGAGAGAGGTTATGGATATAATACTCCCATCTCAAGAAAGAGAAAATGTGTAAATCAATTAAAACGGTGAAATCTTATTACAAGATTACATCAAATAGTGGTAATGCTTATAAAAATATCAATGTCAATCAATAAAAAAACATCCATTATCATATCTTATATTCATTTTTTATAACATCCATCAGATACCAACTAGGAGTGGTAACATTATTTTGCATTAAAAGGAGTTAATAAAACACATTTTATAACATAAACATCTTTTGTATTTAAATCACAATAAATTGTTAAGTAGAAATATAATTGTGACTGCTTATTCCTTATTTCAGATCTCACACAAGGATACATCATTTAAACATAAGGTTAATTATAAATTACTGTACTTTAAAAGGAAGTGCCAAAATGCAGCTTTGGAAAAAATAATGTTATACCAAGAAATACGACTGCGTCAAAAAGAACACAGTTTAATTTAAAAAAAGCATAATTTAAAGTTGGAACAAATGGAAGAAGAGCACAATATTAAAATCAACAAATTAAAGACCATAACATGACATATTTACATTACATTACTCTTAATAAATATTAATATGTATTTACATGTTACCTATGTTACCTACATACACAGCATAGTTAAATATAACAATATAATACATAACGCAAACAAACCGCTACTTCAGCTATTATGAACGTTCCCGTGTGAATAATTGTGTAAAGTGCTGACTATAGAAAATAATGTACGAGTATCATGGGACAATCGAACATTAAAAAAGTGTTATTCCTTGCTCGATCGCCGGAGCACTAAGTAATATTATGTAAGAAATTAATCATTATAAGTAAAGATTTTAAAGGACATAATAGCCTTTTTTTAAAAACCTCCTACTGACGGCCAACTACGTAATTTACAACACTGTTGTTTTATTAACTAATAATATGTGTATTAGGTATTCTTAAAATTAAAGTTTAAATGGAATGTGTAAGTAAACATTCACCAGAATTTTAAAGTGCATGTGTGATCATGCACGTTTCACGAACGTATATGTGTATTTTGCATCTGACTACTATGTTGTGTGACCTATTTCAGTCCGAAAAGGGCAAAAAAACAGCCCACCACTATGTGTACCTAGGTGTGCACGTGTGTGGGGTGATCTGGGTAAATTTATTCATTTATTAAAATTTATATTAGTCAAGTCATAGTTTTGTCTGTGTTTTAATTAGAAATATTCAAAATCATAAATATTTGTATAACAATTATTATTAGGACATCAATGTTGACTGATATCCTACTTATTTAATTTCTAGCATAGTTAAATGTTCTCATTTAGGAAATCTGTACAAAATTACAACTGCTGCTTGATTAAATTAATTTTTAATATAAAATGGTTACAGGGAATTTATAAATATGTACCTTTGTGAATACATGGGAAACGACATTTCCATACACCAATGCACCTCTTCCACAGTATTCCTTGTGGTAATGTGGCTTTTATTATAATTTTCTTCACTAATTGTTCGAGGATTTAATATTGGTGTTAGAATATAACTCTTACAAAAATAACCACTGTCACCCAATAAATAAAAATGTTCATATATACCATTTTGAAGCTCTGCACACAGTGGAGAATTATTAAATATTGTGCTGTCATGCACTGAACCCGGCCAGCGTACTATTATATTTCTTATTTTTAGTTTTGCATCACTGACTACTTGGACATTTATAGAAAAAAAGCCCTTTCTACATCTAAAACATTCCGCTAGTCTTCCTCCTGGAGAGTTAATCTTAATATGAGTACCGTCAACTGTACCGATAACTCTGGGAAATCGGGCCTGTGACTGTATAGGCATTTTTATATAGGTAGGAGCCAATTTAGCAATAACATCAGTGACTTTTTGTACTATGCGGCAAACTGTTGACTTGTCGCAAGTGATCAAATCTCCAAGAACTGCTTGAAAGCTACCTGTAGCGTAAAATCGTAATGCTATTAAAAGCTGTGTTCTTGCATTTATTGATTTTGAACGATGTGTCGCAGGCTTCAAATAATGTTCAATTTTATTTAGAATTTGTTGTACAGTTTCTTTAGGAAACCTAAATCTAGACACAAATTCTGTACCATCATATTTGTTCCATATATCAGTTCTGTCTGGAATGTTGCGATAATAAACTTCATCTGATGACGAAAGCGATGAAAGTGATGTTGAAGACATGTCACAAAACTTATATGAACACTAAACACAACGAAGAATTTACTTATGTTTCTGTAATGGACGGCTAATGAGCGAATTATCCGCCATTAAAATTTAACTAATGAAGTGTCAAATTAATGAGCGTTTTGAGTTTCTTGCAACGCAAAACGGAGCTAATGACGAGTTAGACAGAATAAAAATTAACTTTAAAGGGGCATTAACCAATCCTGTTAAATGGACGTTCTAGCAACGCACACGAGTGTTTAATGGAGGATTAATTTTATAATGACAGCATTAAGACCTAATGGAACTTTCTTGCAACTGACTGTATAACCGGCATCCGGCTGACGTCACCGAGGCGGGTTACCGGCGCTCTCGCTCACACCTTTGAGAGTAATAAACCCGCCCGCCAAGGGGAACGCCCCTCCACCGTACCTCACCTCACCCCCTCCGAGACGAAGATCGTTCGGTAGCTGTGTCGACCCCAACAATTAGATAATACAGAAGTTAATTTATTATCTAATATTGTTTTAAGAATTTTAAAATATAATTATGATTCCCTTTCTGTCACAAACGTGTTAACTGTGGTATTTCCGGTGTACTTTAGTTGTTATTTTAACCCTTTCAGACCAGGTGTACACAGTTGTACACATATAATATAAAAATAAATTTAAGTCGTAATTTCACATTTTTGGAACTAAAAACGGTTGTGTTCATTAGTTCACATAATAAACTACCGAAAACGTTATTCCCAACGCCATCTCTTAGCGTTTAATGAGAGTTTTTGGCAAGTTATGACCAGTAGCCGACCGAAGTTTGCATTGTACAGGTAAGTTCATTATTTTATTTCTAAAAAGTAGAAAATATCAAAGTATATGTAATGAAATATTTATAGGTCGATGTGTTATATTGTTGTCGTCATATTTTACATGCATGTTGTTGGTTTTTGGTTTATTTTTGTACAAATTTTCGAGATTTTTATATTTGTACACAAATGTACACATCAGGGGCATACGATGTATTTCTCATTTGTTGTTGTACATCGTGGGTATTACTAAAATAAATTATACTTGTTATTGTATGGTGTAATTTTGTTGTTTTTGATGTTACAAATTGTGTTAATACTATTTTCAGATAAGAAATTACCAATATGTTTTCGTGCGACGCTATTATAGCACTAGAAGAAAGTTGCCTTTCTGATTTAGAATTATCTTCTGATGACGAAGGACCAGTTGGACCTGCGTCTGAACGGGAGCTACTATGTGTCCGAGTAGGAGCAGATATCATCAGCCGGAACCAACGCGAAATATTTCCCCCAGCTTTGGGTGATGATGATGAAGACGCTGGCTCATTATGCGTTGAAATGAGTGATGACTTTTTACCAGAACTGCTTTCCGCCTCTGAAGATACGCCTTTACAGAATATTACGCCGAAGCATAGTATTAGGTGGAGACACAAGGAAATAGTAAACACAATTTCACCAGCTTGGTTTCCACCCATTGCTATTGATCCCAGAGTTGAAAGCCCAGTAGATTATTATAACAGATACGTGCCTAAACAATTATTTGAGATGTAACTGTGGTCAAATGGTTGGATAATAAGATTACCCATTTAGCATCTAATTTTGTTGGAATTGGTGAAAAAGATTTAGTGAAGAGGTGGTGTAAAAAAGATAAGCACTTTATTAAAGTGGAACGTCCCGAAGTTGTAAGGAAGTACAATCATGCGATGGGAGGAGTAGATTTGCTAGATCAACTCATGAGTTACTATAGGACGTTTATAAAATCAAAAAAATGAACCTTACGCATAAAAAAAGCTGTTTTTCTTGAAAAGCTTGTAATCAGGATTTATTAATTTATTTTTCCTTAGATCTGTTTACAATAGCCTAGTTGCAGGCATTTTTTTCAGATCGATTAGCGAAAATAAAAAAAATCAGGTCTGAAGGGATTAAATAATACAGGTAATTAAAATATATTTTAACATTTAATAAAGATTAAAAATAGCATTATTAATTTTATATTGTTTTATAAAACCTTAATATTAATTATGTTTGTAATAAAGATAATAAATAAGATTAAAAAAGATGTCGTGGTTCGGTGAGTTGCAAATTTGTAATACGATATTGTAAAGTTGTATAAAGATAAGTTGAAAGGGCATTCTTGGCACTATCATTGTAGAGTGACGATATCAAAATAAAATATAATTGATTTGGTTGTCATCAAGAGTGTAGCTGACTGTTTCAAGCTACACATGTGTGTCGTTGTGCAATGGAACCGCGTACAAACAAGGTCGAGAAACCGGTTCTCGGCTCTGCGTAGGAGCGGCGCGGGCGGCGATCCGATCCGCCGCGCCAGTCGGCTTTCAGGCTCTGTCCGCGAAACCCGTGTCGTTTGTTAACTGTACTCTCCACACCATTCTTATAGTTTACTTCTCCTTACCTTACACTCTTCAAGAGTATTATTTTGCGATGGATCTTGGGAACAGCTTTGGGGAGGCGCCGACATATACGTGATATAGAATAAATACTGATAAAATACAAGACAGAATGTATACAAATGTTAATAAATAAAAAGAATTGTACATGTTAGCTTGTAAGATGATTGAATTATTGATTATTGAATGTATTTCGGTTTAGGTAACATAGAATTCACAAATAAGAACTAATATAGACGAAATAAATAGAGAAACAGCCTATAGATGTTAAAATAAGATTTTAAAAACTACGAAATCAGTGAAATATTGAGGGTTTTTTCGCATTTATGTCAAGATTATTTAAGTTAGATTTAAGGTTATGGTTTTATTTCATACAGATTAGTGCTTACGAACGAAGTAATATATAATTGATGTATATAGATAGAATATTTAAATAAATATAACTGAAAACCCGAGCCAACACAAGCAAAAATAGAGTTAAGAGCCGCCTCATTTTCGGGTGGCTCTCATTACGGTAACGCCGCTGTCTACCTTAGCGCTAACGGCGCTGTTGGGAAATGTACTTCGAGCGCTCAGTACTTCGGCAAGCAACACATAGAAGAGTCATCGAGTACTAAATAGTGAATACTAAAATAGTACTTCGTCAGATTTCAATATCGATTCGCGATTTGAAATCAGTGTATTGTCAATCGTGTAGGTTGTTAGCTCGGGTTTGTTATCAAATACAACCACGTGTTTTTATTTACAATCCGATTCAGTGTCAGTCGCTTTCTCGAGCGGTTCGTGCATTATTGCACTGCATCGGCCCCTATTGGCTATAATCAGCATCCGGCTGACGTCACCGAGGCGAGTTACCTGCGCTCTCATTAACATTCATTTAACGACATCGTACCATTCAAACTCAAACTAGTGTGTTCCCTCCCTCTTATGATATGGGGTCCTTCAAACGAGGCGTGAAGAGGCACTTTTGCAGGTCGGCATGATGACGACGACTGCCGTTGGTATTTAACACCGACAGTCGCCGTTGTTTTTGGACTGTACCGTACTTACCATCAGGTATCGTACAGTCATTTTGCCGAACTTATATAAAAAAAAAAAAAAAAAAAAAAACTCACCTATAGAAATACTACATTCAACCTTAGCAGAAATGATTAGAATTCAAAACATTACAGACAAGGATGAACCGGCACACCTTATGAAATATGCAGTCATAGCCTATAATAACACTATACATTCAGCTACAGAATTCACACCATTTGAACTCATGTACGGACACACGAGTAGTAAAAATCCATTAGAATTACATTTTCCTGTAGAATTTTATCAGGATCATGTAATAAAACACAGAAAAATTATGGAAAACATACAGAAGTTAGTAAATTCAAAATTAGAAATTGAAAACTATTAGTGTCATGAAAGAATATGAAAATAATTCACAAATTATACTAAACAATCAAACGCAATTGGAATTAACTATTACAGATTATTCAAAGAAAAACTATTTTCAGGAATCGTTCAATATCTTGAATGAAATCAATAAGTCGTTACAACAGCTGTATGACAAACTAACAAATTTAGAAAACGCAATCGCATTTTCATATCTTAATAGAATGCATCCTAGTATAATCGATCCAAAAAATCTTCTTATCGAAGAATTAAATATCATAAAACATGAAATTAAAATTGATTTTCCGTGTGAACCTAATACTCAAAATATATATTTATAGAAAACAGTAATTATCGTCAAAGCATATGCTACAAACGAATCATTGAACTTTATACTAGAAATACCGCTTGTATCTATAGATCGATACTATTACACCTATTTTCCATCTCGAATGAAAATAATACTATCATCCTCATTCCCAAAAATCCCTACCCAATCCTTGGGAGTAACGAATTTGCGTACCCTGCCGAGCGTTGCACAGAAATTACGTCTGATGATGTCATCTGCAAGCACCTGGCCTGGCAAGATCTACAAACATCAAAAGACTGCATAGCACAACTCCTTCAACATCAAAATCCACACAATTGTACTTATGCATCAGCTAACTTTAGGAAAAATATAATTCAGCAAATCCTAGATATCACCTGGACAATCATAATGAAAAATGAAGAGGTAGTGAAAACTTCATGCAATAACAATATACAGTATCAGCGAATTAAGGGAGTCTCCTTAGTTAGTTTAGATAACAACTGTAAAATAGAAACAATGGGCATAACAATTCAAACTCACATAAAATATATAAATATTACGGAAACCATTCCGTTACATCATGTACAAGAGATTACAAGCTCTATGCCTTTACAAATAAATTTGAGAAATAAAGGGTTTTTCAATAGGGACACTACAAAAGTAGACCGATAGGGCCAGCAAACGACGCCATATTTTTTCCCGCTCTCTTGACATTTCTCTTCAGTAAGGTTTGCCATTTCATCATGGAAAGATATACGATCCAACAACGAGTCGAAATTATTAAAATTTACTACCGAAATTCGGAGTCAGTAGTCAAAACTTTAAGAGCGCTACGTACAATTTATGGTCGTCATAATCGTCCTGCCAGATCAACAATTGAGCGTCTAGTGGAAAAATTTGAATCCACAGGCTCAGTACAAAATGTTCCCGTGCCAGTGAGACAAAGAAGTGCCCGTAGTGTCGAGAATATTGCTGCCGCTAGCGCATCAATTGCGGAAGACCCAAATCAGTCTCTCACACGTCGTTCTCAAGCGTTGGGCACCTCTGTGTCGTCGTTGTGGCGAATTTTGCGAAAAGATCTTGGCCTACATCCTTACAAGATCATATTGACGCAAGAACTGAAGCCGCTTGACCACCAGAAGCGTCGTATGTTCGTGAATTGGGCTGAGCAACAACTTGAAAATGATCCGGATTTTCATCGAAAAATCATCTTCAGCGATGAGGCTCATTTCTGGCTGAATGGCTTCGTCAATAAGCAAAATATGCGTTATTGGTCAGGCAGCAATCCACACGTGATTCACGAGGCACCATTACATCCCGAAAAAATCACTGTTTGGTGCGGTTTACATGCTGGTGGTGTCATTGGGCCGTACTTCTTCCGTGATGATCAAGACCGGCACGTTACTGTGAATGGGAATCGCTACCGCTCAATGATAACCGAATATTTTTGGCCCGAATTGGATGATATGGACTTGGACAGTATGTGGTTTCAACAGGACGGCGCCACAAGCCACACAGCGCATGTCACAATCGATTTATTGAAAACCAAGTTTGGTGAACGTGTTATCTCACGAAATGGCCCAGTCAATTGGCCGCCTCGGTCGTGCGATTTGACGCCGTTAGACTATTTCCTGTGGGGCTACGTCAAATCTATGGTTTATGCCAACAAGCCAGCGACGATTGATGAACTTCGTACGAATATCGAACGTGAAATTGCAGCAGTATCGGCCGATTTATGCTTGAAAACCATCGAAAATTGGGTTCAGCGCCTGGACTTCTGCAAGCGTGCCCGTGGTGGCCATGCAAAAGAAATCGAGTTCCATACATAATGGCATCAAATGTACTTTCACAGGAATAAAGAATATCATTGATATCCAAAACCGTTTTTGTTTTATTTAAAAAAACTTTTGTAGCGCTCTTATTGAAAAACCCCATATAAACTTAGATAATGTAAAAGAATTATTAGGAGCAACCACAGGCATACAAAATCTACCTGAAAAAACTACAATAGTTTCATCAACACCTAGTTGGTCATCCCTTATGCTGTATGCAATACTTATCATAATATCCACTGGAGCCGTGTTTTACAAATTTTCAACGGTGATTTTCAGACATGCAGAGTCAAGTCGAAGATCATCAGCAGCCACTGCAGCCTTCAATATGCCTATCTCTTAAGGGGGGAGGAGTTACGTCAGCATAACCATACTTACGTAAATGGTTTAGCGGAACCATTATCTAGTAATGTTGGATACATATACTATTGTGTAATGTTTTTATTTCATAAATATCTCGGCCTAGCGGGTGTTTTAATGGGACTGCCCACGCCGCTCGGCGTGCGAGGACGTGTTTGAGGCTTCATGTGCGAAGAGGATACTCCCATCCCGCTCACACACTGCGAGCTTCGAGGACGGCCTGCGCGGCGACGCGCCGCCAGCGACATCCCCGTGTGCGAGGTAAGTGGTAGCAACAGCGTATACGGAACCACCGCGAACTCGACCGCGAACCAATCGCAACACCCCGAAACCGTACAACGAACAATGCTAGCCAATGGACTCCGCCGATTCCAGAACGTCAACTAAAGCGCCAACGGACGACTCTAGAACTATGCCACCTCCGCTTCGCTCTCCGCCGCGGGACCCGCGGACGCAGCCGACTCCCGCTCCACCAACTCCGTCGTCAGGATTCTAGAGTGATTATTCCACTCTCGCCCAGCTTCACGAAGCTCGGCTGATATCCGACACGATGTTGAGGTGGATGGCGCTGTGTCTGCGCATCCAAGCTGCAGCCATGGAGAAAGCGAAGCTTGCTGACGAAGACCAACTGGCCCTGGAGCAAGCCTCCAACAGTGTGCTCGCATTACCTGAGTTCTCGCTTGCCTCACTTGAGTCGAGCCCGCTCGGCAGAGCGACCCGTAGGAAGCGAGACTCGGGTGAAAGCGACGACGGACGGCTGACCAAGCGGCCAACAGCACTTCCCGAAACGACTCCGACTCCACCGCAGTACTCAGCGGCCAAATCGCAAGACGCGGGCGCGAGATCCAGTACTGCTGGTCTCCAACCTCTCCCCCGGCGAGAGAGGACCTTCACGACAGCGCCGCCAATACCATCAACATCAAGACGCGAGCTACCACTGCGTCCGTCTTCTATAGCAAGTACGAGCACGAAGACGAGTAAGGTACCATTTCAGGCATCGAAAGAGCGCCTGATGCAACCCCAGACATCTGAGCGAGGTCAAACCGCTCAAACCAAGACTCCAGACACCACCCGGAAGCCAAGCTCCTACGCTGAGATGACAGCGCCGGGTCCTAAGCCGATTCGGACCGCCAAACCCAGCGTGCAGAAGCCGACCACCCCTTTACCCGTCCCAGTGCCCACCACGGGCGAAGAAATATCTTTACAGGTACCCACCCAGCCTGAGCAGCCACCAGCCGAGTCGCGAACCTAGCCGTCGCGACCGCGATACCCGCCGCTCGTTGTGGAGAGGTTACCCAACTGGGCGTACCACTTCAAGCAGATAGCGGCCCAACTAGGACGTCGACCGAACGCGAGACCATTCGGCCAAGGTGTGAGATTCACACCCGCCGATCCCGACGAATACCGGCTCCTACATGCATACCTGACGAAGCTGGAAAAGGAGGAGGCGATTAGCTGGTTCTCCTACTCCCTACCAGCCGAGAAAAGCCTGAAAGTGGCTATACGCGGCCTTCCAGTAGATACGGATACCGATGATATTCTCGAAGACCTCAGAGAGAAAGGATTCGAACCGGAATACGTGCGAGGCATCAAGGGACGAAGCAGACGCCCCGGATGCATCTTTCACTGTATTCTGAAGCGCACCCCGGACTTGACACCAGCCATCTACCAAGTAGATGAGCTATTATTGATGCCTGGAATCAAAATAGAGGCGTGGAGAGGGAAGAAGGGCCCGGCGCAGTGCCACCGGTGCCAACAATTTCGCCACTCCTCACACCATTGTCACAGGCAGATCGCTTGCGTACGATGCGGAGGTCCGCATCAAGCGCACGAGTGTGACAGACCCAAAGAAGAACCGGCCACCTGCGCGAACTGCGGAGGACCCCATCCCGCCAACAACGCCACTCAGTGCCCCGTCTTCAGAAGAGAGACGAGGAACAGACGTGCGGGTACCGTAGCCCGATCCGGTGAAACCGGCAGGAAAACCGGCGATTTCGTCCCACCCACTCAGATGGTCATAGAACAGTCGGCAACCGGCAGTCTTATGGCCCCTGCCAACGATCCGCCGAAGAGAGGACCCACTACTGCGGCCCAAACTAATGAACAACAACAACAACAAATACAACATTATGGTCAGGTTAGGTTAGGTTCGGTTAGAACGAACACCTTTGACTATGAAAAAAATATATATAAAGGAACGGGCGGAACGACGAGCAAGTCAGTTTGCGATGCACCATTGCGCGTATCACATCATCACATCGGTAAATGTAGAAGCGTTGTTAAGGAACCAGGATGAGTCAAATGTCAGTGGAAGAAATGAAAATGGTCAACTTAGCGGACGAGACAGAAGCGACTCAGGACGAAGAGGATTGGACGGGCCAAGCATACACACTACCCCCCGAAGAGAAGGATTATCAATACGAACTATTAACACCGCCGAATTCGAGTGGGGGAGAGGAGAGCACAACATCACCGACTACGCCCTCGCCCAGCCAAGCACCTCCAATGCCGCAGTCTATGGGTCCGAAGAAACGTCAAACAGGGGAATGGAAACTAGCACAAGCGCCATCGAAGAAGCAGTGCATAGACGCCAAACTACAAATGGCGTTAGAGCAGAAGCAGAGACAGAGGAAAGCGACGAAAATGATGACGGTAACCAATTGGACTGCTCAGTGGGAAACCGAAAATTTAACACAGGCCGAAATCGGATATCTCCTTGGAAAGTCATCGCGAAGCATAGCGGAACACGGCGGGTACATTACCACATCATTTACATCTCCACCGCAAAAAACTGGGGGCATAACAGTAAGTTTGGAAAAACTATTACATCCAAAGAACACAAGTGTTCGCAAATTGCATGTATTCTCTCTGCCTTCTGGAGTACATTACTACCGGCGATGATCGTACAACACTTAAGCAAATTCTCACCAGAAGTGATGAAAAAATTACAATGTGTGTCTCTCATTCAATGGGAATTGATCCTAAACAAAACCAAGGTAACATTGGAAATACCAAAAGGAGAAATAATATATTTTCCGAGCAAGGCAATGAACGAAACGCAATTCCAAGACAACTGGATTTCAACGCTGCTGATGCCAATGAAGACCTATCTCAGATGTCCAGCGACCTTCAACAACGGGGTAATCAGCGTGACGTGTCCTTCGATGCATTTGGAGGTGAACCGTACAATGTTTATGAACAAACAGGACAGCACAATAGCGGACGACGTGCGCAATTTGTCCGAGAAAATCAAGAGCTTGTGTTGTACATTTGTGAAAACAAAGCTTTCGATGAGTCGAAAGCAACAAGACTTCTATGCGGAACGCCTAAAGGGATTAATATTCAATTTAACCGGAGCTTCGACGAACGACTTGGAACAGCATTACGTATCGCCAAAACATTGGTATTTCAGGAATCAACACAACAAAGAATGGAAAGATCAAAACAATACGACCTGCAACAGGACGTCAACGCAAACAGCCCCACAACAATCGAAAATGGAATAGATTCATTAGTCGAATTATTAGACAACAATGCAATTAATCCATACACGTTTGCAAAGTTGACAAAATTACACTTTTATGGATTGACAAATAAGAAGAACAACCTCTTCTTTCACGGTCCACAGAGCACGGGAAAAACAATGCTGATGGAATCGTTGGTAAATATGCATTATAATGTAACACGACTAACAGGTTTAATACCAACGTCACCGTTTAATTTTACAAGTTTAATACATGCTAACACGTGTTTCATGGACGAATGCAAGTTAACGGACAATCAGTTCGAGCAATGGAAATTACTCGCTGCGGGACAACCAATGTCTACGGACGTTAAATACAAGTCAAGACAAGACGTAACAAACTGTAGACTGTACACGGCGAGTAATTATCCAATAAGTACACATGTAGGAGTCGGGGAAGCAAACGCGGCCATCGATACCAGAACAATAACGTTCTATTTTACTCATCAAGCGGAATACTTTAGATTGAACACATTCGTATGGGAAGCATTCTGGACGGTATACGGCGACACGACGGAAACCACCCAAGAGCAAATGGAAAAAGCACTAAGTTAAGTATAGTATGTAAGTTTATATTGTAAGTAATCTTTATATTGTAAGTTTTATAATCTGTACTATTATGTTATGTGTGTGTTATCTTTATATTGTAAGTTCTTAGATGATTACTTCATATCTGTTTCATCTTACGCCTGCGAGTATGTATGGAGTTACACAGCCGTACTGCTCTTTAGGTATTATACTCGCATATAATTAGTACACCGCCTGCACTTTTATATTTTTATTATAAAGACAATTTACTTGTATAACTTCAGTACGCAATCAACCACAACGCGACTGAACACCACTGCTCGCTATTTACCATTAGCGGCTGATTATGTAGGGACCCACGCATGCATATTTATAAAGTGCACGCTATAGATATGTAGGTTTCAAGTGTGACTCGTCATTTTGCCTTTCGACAGTCGGTATGTAACCATGTACACGAATGTACGTATACAATATGAATAAGAACTAATCGTTCCTATAATAGTATGATATAAGAAAATGGTGCATTATTGTAAAGAGACAAAATAGACAATGTGCAATGAAAAGAACTTTTATTAACGACCCGTTGGAGTACACACCTAAAATAACCATTTATCAAAATAAACCATTTACAAAGAATAAAACATCTTCAGTTTTGATACGATCTCAAAGGCGATAATGATATCCGAGCAAGTTGCCTACATACACCGACGAGGCAACTTTCACCTATAACCATAGGCTACATTCAGACTAAAATCGCGTGAATTCACAAATGATAATAATAAAGACGTCGTGCATCTAGATCGGGCTAAAATTCAACATATATTTACGCAGAATACCGTTAGATATATGGAACGGGAATAAAACGCCAAATAAGAAAGGCCTTACGAAGTGTATAGTACTGTTCCAATAAAAAATAAACAAAAATATTACATTGGAATTTGGAATCTGTCATTTTTATATGATTGTTCATTGAGTTTTCTCATTTTGGCGCCAAGACATTGTACAATATTTTGCGATATTAAAATAGAGTGGGTGGTGATAAAAAGAACCGAAAGGTATATGGAGCCATATGCAATTTTTAAAACTCTCCATACGCTTGGTATTAGTAAAATATTTGTGTACCGGGCTATTAATAGGTACAATAAGACCTCCTCTGTTTGTGACAGAAAAAGACCTGGCCGTCCACGTAGTGTTCGTATGAAAAAGGTGGTCAAAGCAGTAAGGGAAAGAATTCGAAGAAATCCTCTCCGAAAGCAAAAGATTAGCACCTAGAACCATTTCGCCTATTTTAAAGGATGACTTAGGACTTGCAGCCTATAAGAGAGGTACTGATCATTTCTTAATTGATAATTTAAAATCGAAACAACTACTGCAGCGATACGCAAAAGGAGGTCACAGAAAAATTTGGGAGTCCTTAAAACAATCCGTACGATTGCCAGTGAAGAATTTTTCTACGGAAACAGTGCATGCTTCTATTGATAACTGGCCTCAAGGTTTAAAGGACTGTATTGCAACCAATAGAGACCACTTCGAATAAGCTTTTTATTTTTTTAATTGTTTTATATTAATGTATTAATCTAATACACTGTAAAAGTAATAAATGTAATTTGCAATATAATTTTTTGTTTCTTCTTTGTTTCAGTATTTATGGCAAGACTAGGGGTATACATGATCCTCTTGGTATTGTCACGCCGGTCACCATACAAGCTAAGAGATTTATGAAGGATACACGGCGCTCCGGAATATCTTGGGACGTGCAGTTCGGACCAGCGGACGCCACATTTTGATCAAAAATCTGCTGTTAAAAGAAATAGATTCATCAACACTTTTTTTAATTTCTGTTAAACACTATTTATGAACTTTGATTTAGACCAAAATTATTAGAATTCAAATGTGTATCTTTTTTTAATAATAAACAGCCAAAAAAATCGACTTAGTAGATTCTTATTCTATGGAAGCTGAACTTCAAATAGACTCTGTTGATTCATCTTAACACATCTAGAGCTAAAATTCTCATGTACTGGTAGGTCTGGGAGCAGGCCATTCAGCCAATATACTACGTTTTCCCCACATGGTCATTTTTTTGTTTTAAAAACGCACGAGAATTCGACACAGAATTAAGTACATTTAATTAAATTCAAAATACAATAATAAACAAACAATTCATTAAGGTCGACCACAGGAAGCTAAAGAATAAAGACAACACAGATGACTTTTTACATAAAATTGCAAAACAAAAAAGTAAATCCATTGCATTTCTCGAAATGGGTTATTTATTCTACATATATACAGCATAATATATACAACATAATATACAGCAGACAAAATCGCACTGCTTTTGAACAAAGGGTGATGGGCATAATGGGTTTGTCAAACTGGAATCGAGGAGAGAGGGTTTGGTTTATCATCATATTATATTACCTTACTATATTTTATAAAGGTTATAAAATAACTATACATTTAAATTTCTCAGGACTCATCATCTGGAGCAACTTTACTGCGACAACTAAGTATTACATGAACCATACAGAATTAAATACAAACATCTATTGCACTTCACTTGAAGTATTGTTTCAATCTGTTCTTACATGCTCTATAGAAAGTAGTCCCAATATATATAAATAAATGGTATGTTTGTGCCAATATAAAACTTGAATATATAAGATACAATTTTAACACACATATTAATATTACATGTACAATATTTTATTCTTTCGGGGAGTACAGAGTCAACCTCCCCTAAACAGCTTCCTCCTCGTAGGGAACAGCCACTTCGTTCACCTCCAGTGTCAACACTATAGCTCGCCTCCGCATCAGCGTCAATACCGTCAACTATATCACCTGCTGGATCCGTGTCGCATGGGACCTGAGGGAGGGTGACGCTGGTATGCATTAACCTCTAGCGGAAAATCCTGCTACTCCACAAGCCTCATCAGCCAATGATCGCTTTGCGGCCATGGAAATACTGCAAAAATGTCACGAAAAAAACCATACGAGCGGGGAACGAACAGTACCCGTAATCCTGGTTGAAATGCTGACAACTGGGATAATTCACTTTTCGAACCGTGCACCTTAACGTGAACGTAAAATTATAAGATTGTGGAATGTTGAATAATTTAAAGAATTGCGAAGATGTTGTTACACTGTCGATTTGATTGAATATTTATCTTTCACGACTGTGGATTTTATGAAACAACTTTTACAACTACAAAAGTTGTTGATATTATAAAATGTCGGCAAAAAAAATAAGAGACGACGACGACGTTTCTGTGAATCCAGCTCACCGTATTTCTTTCAACGACTTTGAAAAATCTATGACTTCTTTCACCGGTGACGACACATATGGAATCGAAACTTTTATAAAGGAATTTGAAGATATCGCAACATTAATGCAGTGAAGCGAAAATGAAAAATTAATTTATTCAAAAAGACTTCTAAATAGAATAGTCAAACTATTTCTAAGATCCTTAGGTATTACGACATCAAGGAGACCTTGAAGTTCGATCTTAAAGTAGAATTTGGTCAAATTTAATAATAGTGCCGCTATCCACAAGACATTTGCAAAAGGAAAAGTGAAACATATCAAACAATACTTCCTGCACTTACGTACTCGTATATAAGTATTATAAGAAATTATATTGATTTTTGACATAATTAAAAAGTTATATTAAAATGGAAATACATTGAGAAGGTAATAAAGTCCCTTAACAACACCATGTTCAATAACCAAGAATGGTCCTTCCAGCAAAACTCTGCTCGGTCTACTCAGTATTGGTTAGAAAAGAACGTTTCGGATTTCATCAGAGCTGAAGATTGGCCGTCGTCTAGTCCCGAACTTAATCCGCTGGATTATGATTTATGGTCAGTTTTAGAGAGTACGGCTTGCTCTAAACGTCATGATAATTTGGAGTCCCTAAAACAATCCGTACGATTGACAGTGAAGAATTTTCCCATGGAAAGAGTGTGCTTCTATTGATAACTGGCCTCAACGTTTAAAGGACTGTGTATTGCAGCTAATGGAGACCATATCGAATACGCTTTTTATATTTTAAATTGTTTTATATTTATGTATTAAACTAACACACTGTAAAAGCAATAAATGTTATTTGCAATAGAAATTTTTATTTATTTTTTGTTTCAGAATTTATCCTATATGTATGTATATATATATTGTCCTGCCTGTATAAAATGTATTGATATATACAGTAGAACCTCAACAACTCAAACCTCGGTAACTTAAAATCCGCTATAACTTCAAAAAATAATATGTTCCCTTCCCATCAGAGCCCAAAACCTCTATAACTTAAAATATGCAACCTCTATAACTTAAATAAGTAATCTCTGTATTGGCCCTCAGTAACTTAAAGAAATGTTTCCACAACCTCTATAACATAAAATTGTTTGTCAATTGCAAAAAAAATACTTAATTTGTGCATAATTAATGAACTCAAGAAGGTAAATCAATTTTCAAAGGCAATTACAGTTGGCGCAAAGATTTGGAACATCTGAAAATTTAAAGCTCTTACGAGAAATGTTTATATTAACAAAAAGGCGAAGCTTGAATAAATTAATATAGATATAGAAGCAGGAGTACCACTACTACTAGGAGAGGACCACTATTTTTAATTTTTTAAACAACAAGTAAATGATTAGCATACTAGAATTGTATTACATTTGACGAGGGTTCTTTAGAAATCCACCTAAACTGTTCTAAATATAATTACTAAATAACAGGATTACTCAATTGAAAGGAGATGATGATACAGCACCTACATTGGCTGAACATGCTGATCCAATTAAGATTTTATTAAGACAACAAAAGCACAAATCTGCCGAAATATAAATCCAAGTTGTAGTACAATCACACATACTTTTAGATCTTTCTTTTTATCAGTGTTATACCTGGAAGCTCAGCCCTATCATCATGCTGCCGAAGCAAGGTAAAAACACCCAGCGCCCTGAAAAGTACCGTCCTATAACACTTCTAAGCACAATGTCGAAGGTTTTCAAGAAACTTATATTAATAGCGCTGAAACCCAATATCAACCTCAGACCGAAACAATTCGAATTTCGGAATGGACATTCCACTACACTTCAACTCAGCAGAATAATAAACACGATTATTAAGTGCTACTACAAGAAAGAGTACGCAGCGGCGGTACTGCTAGATATACAGAAAGCTTCGATCATGTCTGGCACGAAGGATTACTCTTTAAACTCGCCACCAACACAACAATCTCGGATCGCCTATATAGAGTCATCAAATCTTTCCTCGAGGGCCGAAGGGCGGTTATTAAAGTAGAAAATCAAACATCAAGGGAAATCCATATAATTGCGGGGGTGACACAGGGCAGCTGCCTGTCCTCGCTTCTATACGCCTTATGTACAAATGACATCCCAGTCGTCGGAATAGCGAAACTAGCGCTCTTCGCGGAAGACAGAGCATACTTCGCCACCTTTATGAACCGTAACAGAACATCACCGCCGTTACAACCCACCTTAAATGCACTTCCGGAGTGGCTCGCCAGTTGGCGACTCTCGGTGAACATCGAGAAAACTCAAACACTGGTTACGAGAACTGCCAACAGAAACCTGACACTCCGGGGCGAGGTCCTACCATGGCTCCACCAAATCAGATACATCGGAATGACTATAGACAGAAACCTCACATTCAAAAGCCGTATAGAATCGATACTAGCACGAACGAGAGAGACGAAGAGGGCGCTACACCCTATTCTAATTTCCTCTACGCACTCGCATCGGCTCATACAAGACGTATATTAGGTCGCGTTTAACGTACGCGTCCCCGGCTTGGAACGGATGTCTTGCCAAAACGAATAAAAGAAAATCACAAGCGCAACAAAACGTGGCTTTGAGAACGATAGTCTCGGCACCGTGGTGGACGTATCGTGATACGTCCGCAACAGCACAATATCAAGAGACGCAGAAATCGAAAGTCTGGACCAATTCATTAAACGCCTGAGCACAAAGATGTTTAGAATAACTGATACATCTACACACACACCTAAAGACAACCGCGCTACTGCACACGAGTATATAAGAGAATTATAGAACACAAGAGACTGCCTTCCGAAATACTCGCATAGATGAGTCAGATTCAGATCACAACCAAAAGAGCTAATACACCAACAAGATGTTAGCTAAAACAGTCAAGAAGAACGACCCCAATAGGGCGATTTTCAAATCAGAGACCCGACAGTAGTAGCGGCCACAGAAGACGCCGCCGCCAGAGGGCGTAACCCTGAAGTAGTTTCCCCGCGAGCACCGAGACCTAGACGCGAGATGCACGCGAGAAGAAGGTCCGTTGTTGTTGTATGGAACCGTAGTTCAAACCTCATCAACCAGTGCGAAAAGTGAAACGAATAGTTCTTCGATCGAAAAGAATATAGTTCGGTAGTTCGCGATTCAAAACAGGCGCGAACGAATAGTCAATCGTATAGGCTGTTCGCTCGGGTCGTTATTTGAATACGATAACCGTGTTTTATTCGACGACTCAATCTCTGTGTCAAGCAAACTCTCGAGCGGTCCGTGCATTAATGCACTACATTGGCCATCATCGACATCCGGCTGACGTCACCGAGACGGGTTACCGGCACTCTCGCTCGTACCGAAAAGAGTTGTACGCCCGTCCGCCAAAGAGAATGCCCCTTCACTTTGCCTCACCTCACATCACCTACTCCGAGGCGGTGATTCGGGACTAGTCCGACTCGAACATTCATGTTGTCTGTGGCGGGACCAGATCGGTGAGATCGACTTTGAGCTGCTGAAATCTGATGAAACTGTCAACGGCGTCCGCTACCAACAACAAATGACCGATTTGAGCCGAGCAATCGCGAAAAAACGACCAGAATATAAAGAAAGTCAGAAAAAAGTGATTTTACTCCACGACAATTCATTGCACAAGTCGAAAGACGTTCGTGATACGCTGGAACGGCTCCAGTGGCAAGTGCTTGACTATGCGGCTTACTCACCAGACCTGGGGCCCCATACAATTACCATCTTTGGGCTTTCAGGCAAAAGCAAACGTTAGAAGATGGGATAGAACTCACAAAAGTTCGTAGAAGTTGTCTTGAAGGCCCTACTCCTAAAATACACCAAAATTGGAATCAATACGTGGGGGAGTTGATCGACTTGATAAACAATGTCTGTGCCATAAAGTACACTTTCTTGTCTTATATTGTATTACGGTAACGCCCTTCCAGAACTATGGCAAAAAAATTCCCTTTGCCTTGGGACACAGCATTAGTGCCTGAGATTTAACACTGCATCGCACTCGAGAGTATTGCGTGTGCTGTCATCGCCTAAACGAACTCAATTACATTTGACGAGAGTTCTTTAGAAATCCACTTAAACTGTTCTAAACATAATTACCAAGTAACAGAATTACTCGGTTGAAAGGAGATATAGCACCTAAATTGGCTGATCATGCTCTAGGCTTTTATGCGTAGAGAGGTTTATGTGAAACATGGAGACAACCGATCTCTTATTATTTTTGTGAGGGAACTACACCTTAAATCATCTTAAAGGAAATTATTCAAGCCATTGCGATCGTCGTTAAAGAAACTGGCTATTGCCATAGCTGACAAATAATCATATTCTATTAGAAAAAAACAAAAGTTAACGACTGCACATAAGTATAGAGGTGAGAGAACACCGGCAGTACTAAAGTAGTCTAGTATACAGCGGTGAGTATCCTCATTATGGACGATTATACAAAGTTTATTAGATTCGTTTGTAACATACGAGTACATCTTTTATTTATAAGCAGTATAACATATTTCATCTAAAATCATCAGCAATACAATGGGAACAACGGGTATAGTCGACTTTTTTTAACCAACCTTTCTACAGTGGTAACGATGAATCATATAATAGAGGAAAACCATTACGAGGTGCCGTTAAAGAAGGTAGCTCTCTTCACCAATTGGAAGGGAAGCTTTAAAGACTTTATTTTCAATAAACTGTTTTTTAATAAGCGAGAATTCTGGCTTCACTCGTAAACTGGAAGATTACGATCAAAAGCTTTCAGAACATTTGGACAATGTTAAAGGGTATAGGTATTTCTCGTTTTTACACTCGGAATTTTAATCAGGATCCTATTGAGATTTTTTAAACAAAAGAAAGCACGATACTGCCGAAATACAAATCCAAGTTGTAGTACATTCACACATATCTTTAGATCTTTCTTTTATTAGATGTTATATCTGATCATTCCGAAAGCTGTAACGAACTTGCAGAAAGATGATTCAGGTACCGAAATTAAAGACTTTATTCGAGTTAATAGAAAATAAAATGAAGTTAGGTTATGTGATACAAAATTTTTAAGGTCAAATACTAAATCGTTAATGCTGATGATAATGATAATGCGACATTTAGGCTATTCTATCGAAATAAGTAACATATATCTTAATTAACAAGCGTTTGAAAAGAACTTGTCCAAAAAAGTAGCGACAATTTATACCATATAGAATATGATGGTTCGCTCCATTCGAATTTATTGGCACTCCGCAAATTCGATTTAGTGATACCGAAATTAAATGGGAACTCACTTCGACAAATAACCGACATAATTGAGAAGCCTCCAGATTTTGACAAATATAGGACTCTGTGAATGCTAGAAGCGTCTACGTACATTTTAACTACACGTACCCATAAATCGTCTGCACTGGGAAACAGGCCTAAAAGACCGTCTGATCGCCATATGCGAGTAAATCGAAGAATCAAAAGTTCAACGTGTCATCAGTGGCATGGATATAGGATCTCGAAAACCGTTACATTGTTGCAACGAATGACGAAATTAGCCAACAGCTCCGGGGTGATCGAAATTCCGCAAAGAAAATTATGGCTAAACCATTTACCGCTTCAGATACACGCACTTTTCATAGTCAGCGAGGATACGAATTTAGTCATTATAGGAGTCATCGCCGACAAGGTTATGAAAAGATTGAGATTGATAGAGCATAATGGATTCTATATCTGCTTCGGAAACCAACACTGAGCTAGTAAGGCAACTTCGAACACTTTCCATGGAGATCAAACAGTTGTTGGCCGAAGTAGTAAAATCACAAAGTCGCCCTCACACCGCTCTCTCAGCCTAAAAAACCATTTAGAGACAGACTATTCTGATATCACTACCGTTTGTAATACAATGCTACGACGTGCAATGAACGACAACTCATGCATCGCGTTAATTAAAAATAAAACGTTGAAGTCATTTACTCTCAGTAAGTCCACAAACAACCCTTTAATTGGATTGGAAAGTTAAGAAAATTAGTACCACGTCTTCAAATAAATACCTTTTATATTATTTCAGACATGAGAATTTTACAAATCGTTAGCCATTATGTAATGCCTAAAATAGAAACACCAAATGGCTAGCCTGGGAAGAAGTGGTTCATAGCTTTTAAAGAGCGAAACAACCTTTCAGATGAAAAGAAATAAACACGTATAAGAAAATTGTAGATCCCTCTATTAGTTACCCATATTTCGATCTACTAGAAAAAACAATCGAAGAATTAGGTATAAGAAACAAACTCACGAACTATGTAGAATCTAAATGAAACAAGCCTTTCAAAGGGTCCGTTTATGACACTCGCCTAACTCATCAATGTCAGCAATGATCACTATATATATAGTAACCACCATAATTTTTTTTTTCATCAAAAAGTATTAACGGATCTTACGAGTTGCTCACAGAACCGGTTTGCGTGATGAAATTTTTCTAAATTTAACGATATTCATATGCGAAATGTTCGGTTACAAAAATATATCCCAATGTAAATGCAGCACGATTTCAAAAATTTTATACTGCTTACAAATCTGATAATGAAGATATAAGCCTTTCAGAAAATTATTAACAAATTATTATTTCTTTACTATGCCTCAGGCTAAAGTTGAATTACATCAACATCTTTTAAGAAGGCATTTGCGCGATTTCCTAACTCTTTAACACCGGATAAAAATGGATACTACATACAGACACACTGGATTTTTATTAGTTTAACGGAGACAGTGCGCCGCAAGTGGGTTAGCCACCCTTTGCATTTATTTGCGGGAAAAGCGCGTAAATGGCCACTTTAATTAGAATTCCTTGTTAGAGAAACTCATAATTGTTTATCAGATAGCTCTAAACGTTTGGAGTTGCATAAAGCAGTATTCGATAACATACAAATAGTAAAACGGATCCAAAACAATTCAATGACTAAGCAGAACCCGATGCCTCGCTCGGTGTCAAGTTATTAAGACAATGTTAGAACAGGGGGGAAATTTGAAGTTGCTTTTTAATTACTAAGTCTAAAGACAAATCTTAGATTGCAGAACAACTTTATGCTATCATGAGAAGTCGACACCTTTTCTTTATAAAACTAAACTTCAACAATTGAGTTTTTCAAAACGATAATTATGAACCAACCAAATTATTTGAAAATATATTTTAATAATACTAAAACTTGCTAAGGTAGCATTTTGTACAAGCTATACTTATTGGATGTCGCAATATTTGGACCCTTCAGAACCTATTGCGCTGCTGCTCAAGACACGTAACTACGTAAGAGAAGACCATACCTATTTATGATATTCCAAAAATGGTAGCTGATACAGTATCGTTGGCGCAGACAAATATGAATATGGTCAATGGTTTTTCGTAGGACTGGTATCTTCTCATATAACGAGAATATGCTTAGTGAGAATGAACTTTCGCCATCATTTGTAACCGATCGTCCAGCTCCAGAAACTGTCGATCTGAAAAAAATACCGTTCAAAGCAAGCTAGTGTTAATTTTTTTTATGTGTTTTGTTTTGTTTTTATGTGTATGACCGGTGGATCACAGAACCGTGCTTTCTTATTCACACGGAATGCGAGGGATCCACCGAATGCATGGTGCCACCAGAAAACCTCAAGGAAGCCATAGGGACATACACGATCGAGGCACATAAATTAGAACTATCGGACGCCACACGATTATCATCACACGAACGATTGATGACAACCGTCGCTACGATGTTCGCGTTCTAGAACCTATATCGTTACAGAGTAAGACGTGTTGATAAAGGACACATTCCACGTGCCGAAAACGTTGCGTTACGACAGACACAAACCGAGAGTTTCACCGACGACATAGAGCGATTAAAACGAGAAAAAGTAATACCGCGAACAAGCCGACTCTATAAGCTGGATCCGGAAATAAGCCAAGACCATATGTTAAGTATGCGCGGACAGATCGGAGCCATGAACGTACCATCAAGCGTCACGCTTATATTAGACGACAAACGCCCGTCGGCACAGAAACTCATCGCTGAACAACATCGCAATGCGAGTCACTGCAACTGCGAAATAGAGAAGATCCGACTAACGACAATGATATCAGATCTTGAAGGTTCGATCCGAAGTACGTACAATGGAGCGGGAATGTGTGAGGTACAAAATATGTAGAGCGAAGCCGGTAACAGGAGATTTACCGGCAGTCAGACTCGACGCGATCCAGCGACCGTCTACAAACTGCGGAGTGGACTTCTTCGGTCCGCTACAAGTCACCATTGGCTGGCGAACGGACAAACGATGGGTCGCTCTATTTACGTGTATAACTATAAGGGCGATCTATTTAGAGATCGTAGTATCGCTCTCAACAGATTCAGCAATCATGGTGCTACGGTGAATGGCGGCGAAAAAAGGTTGGCCAGCTGATAACGATAACGCTACGAACATTCGCGGCGCGGACAATGAACTATGCACCGCCTACGACGAGTGGGCGTCCGCACTACGAGAAGAGGGACTACAACGCTGTACGGCGGTACATTCCGCCCGGCGCACCTAATCAGTGAGCCGCATAGGAGCGGCTAGTAAGGTCAGTGAAAACTGTGCTAGTCGCCACATTGAACCAATGAACGTAAAAACAAGAAGTATTTCATACTGTGCTCACAGAGGCCGAGCATTCGATGAATGCACGACCTCCGACTCATGTGAGCGTGGTTTCGCGAGATTCGGAAGCATCATTCTTAAACACTTCATACTTGAGAGTTCGACGGGACTGCCTACGACGAAAACCTACGTTATGGCAGATCGATCTGCATGGCGAGCGACCCAGTCACATGCTGATCACTTCTGGCGACGCTGGGTGAAAGAATACCTGTCGACACTGGTACCACGCGACAATGCAGCCGACGGACGACGGTCCCTGAGCGTCTGGGACCTTGTCGTGGTCGTTGACGCCTCGCTACCACGGAACACATGGCCTTGCGGACTAATTGTAGGAACCTACACCGGACCAGACGGAGGAGTGCGGAGCGCCGACGTGCAGACACGGAGAGTCGTGCTCCGGCACCCGACATCAAAACTCGCCGTCCTAGAGGTAGAGGCAGCACAAGCTACGCCAGGGAGAGAACTGTTGCGAACAGCTAGCCATGTGCGAGACATTTAGTTTTATGTTATAGTTTTACAAATTGTCAGACATTGATATCATATTACGGTTAAGGTTTTGTTATTACCAAGTACTTAGAAACTCACAATGTAAGTAATATAAGTTTTTGTGAGTAAGAACATCGAACATTGATTGATTGTAAGAATAATACACAAAACACGTAATTTATTAGGGAGAAGTTTTGTTGCACAGAATGTCATAAATATACAGTTCACAGAATGGTGTCATACATGGAAAATGAAATGGACAATAGAATCATTAGGTCCATTCATTAAAAGTATTCTCACGCGCACTCCCCAGGTGTCGTCGCGCGTCGGGCTTTAAAATTATAC
Source organism: Antheraea assamensis (assembly GCA_035772565.1). Classification (NCBI taxonomy): domain Eukaryota; kingdom Metazoa; phylum Arthropoda; class Insecta; order Lepidoptera; family Saturniidae; genus Antheraea; species Antheraea assamensis. The sequence goes on from JAQQSE010000250.1 coordinate 432,265, forward strand.
ATGAGGAGGCGACACATGAGGAATGCGCGCTAGCGGATCACAGCTGCGAGGCATTTGAATAAAGAATACAAACGGGAGACAGAAATAGGCACACGAAATAGTGATAAATAGTTCGAGAGGTTTAAGATAACGAGATACGCGGCGATAACAAACCACAGTAAAACCTACGGCAAACGACTCTATGAGCGACGAGTCATCGAGCCACAAACAACATTTGTAATACACAACTTATGTTGTATAAGTAGAACGAAATAATTAATGTTACGGATTGAGCTGATTTACGACCACCTCACATATCGACTGTAGCTATTAATATTGTCGGAACAACATTTTAACAATTTTTCCTTTAGTTAACTACAAGGCTTAAAATCAATCTCACAGAGAATTTATATCTCATACTGAACTCTTTGTTTGTTTTTCAATTGAAAAAGTAGGAAATTTAATAACATTCATTTTACACTGTAGGTAAATATGTTGCGACGCTCTTGTTGCGGCGTGGAAGAGGAGTGGGCGCTTGAGCAATTTACCATTTCGAACATTGTTTACAGGACGAGCGCACCCGATGTTCCATTCCTAAAAAAAATTTTTTTTTAGCCTAAAAGATGAAAAAATAATTTCATGATGTATTCTAGATCTAAGCAGATTTTAAAATTAGCTCAACTACAAATTTTTGTCAAGATATTCAAATCAATCCAAAATTAACCGGTACTGATATACAAAAATATACCAATAGAAATAGAAAAATTAAGTTAAATATACTTTTAAAAACCTAATTTTAACGTACTTGAAACAAAAAATGAATTTTAATTTTCATATTTATTAACTTACAAAAGTAATAGGAAATAGTTTGGACAGGTAACATTGCAGTAGATGTCAGATCACACAGTGTTAACGGATTTCTTTGGTGTTATTTCTGTTGCATGTACCACTTCCGACATTATTCTTTGCTCCAAGTTGTAAAATATTCTCGGATATGGCATTACCGACGTTGTTACTTGTTCACCTGTTACTAAGTTTTGTCGCATGTGATAATATCAACATTGTTAATAGTATAATGTAAATTGGACATATGTTGGATTTGGTAATACCTGCATTATTATTTGTAAATAATGGAAAAAGTTTGGTCGGTTGTGGAAAAACTTCAAAATTGTCTGATTTTTATGAAAGATGCTACAACTTACAATTAAACATTTGAAGCAATGATGGCTCTGCGGTATTGTTTACGGCCTTCGCGAAATTGCCGCTATTTCGAATCATATCCTACAAAAATGAGCCTGAATTCCCAAATGATATGATCTTGCTTTCAAAATAGGTACTTGTTACATGTGGCATGAGGGTGTGCCAAGCGAGGATCAATTAAAGTATCTAGTTGCCTTTTAAATATCATACAACATGATGCTGAAAGAGGAGTAAAGGAGTCTGATAATTGTTCAGGCCAAAACCGCAATCGGATTGTTTTTTCGTTATATTTGTTTGTAGCTAAAAAATTTCGAGTGACCGTTACTCATTGTTTTCTAGAAAAGGAGCACACGCAGAATGAAGGTGATGGTGTCCATGCAACAATCGAACATTCTTATCGCCGTAAGTGAATTTGGATTCTAGGTAAATGGTATTGCTTAACTCGATGGGCTAAATCCGAGGGTGACCCCTGTATAGTAAAAAAGATAAAGCAAAAAGAGATTTACGACTTCAAAGCTTTGCTAGCTAATAAAAACTGGATTAAGAATACAGAAAATGATAAGGTGGAGTGGACCTCTATAAGAGAGGTTAAAGTTCATGCTGAATTAAATCATGTATCCAAAACCCCATACACACCACAGATCAATGGTTTAGTTCAACTTGCCAACGCCACAACTGTATCAATCTTCATAAAATTTGAAATTAACAAATTCAAATGATTGGGACAAATTGCTACCAAAAGCAGTATTAGCAAAAATACATATAAACAAAAAACAACTGGATATTCACCATTTTATTTGAGTTTCGGATCTGAATCTAAAACTCCACGTGAAATACAGTTTGGAACAATATTTGAAGATATGAATAGACCTAATCAGTTAGGTTTTTTGTCAAAGGCCAGAGATACCGCACTAAAAAAATAAACTATGTAAACATATATAATAAAAAAAGATTTGATTCAAGACGAATTGAATTTAAGGAAGATGTATCATTATCAAAATATAATAAAAAAAGTAATTACATACACTATTGACGTTCAGATCTCAGTTAATTAACAATATCAAGACGCCAACTTTTTGGTTGTCATGTATCTGAACGTCAATAAAAAAGAGAATAGCGTCACCGACTTTTGAAGCGAACATTCGAGACGCACGGACATCAATATCGTGCGTGATCACATCATTCAGCAGCTCAAACACCGAACATCATCAAAATCATCATCACATACAAATTCGTGGAAGATCAGCGGACAGTTTTAACGATGAAAGATCTTGAGGTACGTGCATTCTATCTTTACTGTCATTAGCTGGATCTGAGCGGGAATTTTATAAAGTTCTCGTAAGACCCATGGGGTCTCCCAAGGGTAGCAGAAAGCTACCATAGGCTATTTCGGCGATGCGCATGCTACAGAGGGTTTTGGTAGTGGTAGAGCTACGCTGAAGCTATTACTGGTTTCAGCATGAATGGGTCGGCTCGCCCGGGGTAGTACCACCCTCTCACAGAAAGCCGACGTGAAGTAACAGTGCTCGCACTGTTGCGTTTCGTTCGGTCAGTGAGAGCGCCGGAGGCCCACTTATTTAAAAGGCCGGCAACGCACTTGCGACTCCCCTGGTGTTGCTAGTGTCTATGGACGGCGGTGATCACTTACCATCAGGTGACCCACCTGTTCGGTTGCCCCCTATAACATAAAAAAAAAAAAATGTTCTTTATGAATGGCATAAACCTAAAGACACTACATAAATTCTGAGATTCAAAGGAACGTGCCAGATTAAAAGAAAAATTGTTTCAGTTTGTTTTGAAATTCATGAGGTACAGAAACAATCGGTAACGAATATTGTCCCCATACAGTTCTTGAAACTTCTGTCGCAACCCTCAGACTTACATTCTATTTCAGATTATGAGGAATTTGATGATGACAATATTTATGACAACCATAAGGACCATGATGAGACCGAGTTACAAAACCATTCTAATAATTACAATGAGGAGGACCAGGTCAGAGGATTATTCTAATGATGACCATGAAGAGAAGGAGTATGAAGAAATTCAAGCCGAAACAAAACAATATCTATCAAGTCAAGGTAGAAATACAAAATTTAGGTTTCTTTTCATAATCATGAACATTGCGTTATTGTTTTTTTTTTCCTAAGTGTGAACATTGTGTGATTGTTTAATTATTACCCGTTAAGTAAATCAGATTTGTAGTAGCGATAAGCAAGTTTAGCTATTTTGTTCATTTTCAATTAATAATTGTTAATAAGGCTTTCTTTTCTTTTTATTATAAGCTATAAGACTAGACGATGGCAACAGTAAAATAAATATGTAGAAAGTAGAAATAAAATAAGAAAATTGTTAAAAATATTTATTGTTTGATTAAGTTAGAGGGATAAAGTAATATAATGTAATGTAATATAATATTTGAACTATATGATATTATAAATTCGAAAATAAAAATAAACTTAACATTTTATAAATTGTTTTTGTCTACGACGAAATGCTTATGTTAGAATTCTAACACTGACAGATTGGTTAAAAATGGATCTTCAGACAGATGGAAGGTTAGACAACGCTATAAATTCGTCTGGTGAGAAGCAAAATGATACTGATGATACTCCTTAGAAGCAACTTTCTTATTAAGTGCTGGAATTTTGGAATTTATTTAATTATTAATTGCAATAAGGTAAAAAAATGTTTATGAAACTTTTGGTTAAAGTCAACGCCGTGTGCAGAGAATTCCAACAGTGACAGATTGGTTAAAAATGGTTCTTCAGACAGATGGAGAGTTAGAAAACGCTATCAATTCCTCTGGTGAGAAGCAAAATGATACTGATGATACTCCTTAGAAGCAACTTTCTTATTAAGTGCTGGAATTTTGGAATTTATTTAATTATTAATTTCAATAAGGTAAAAAAAAACATTTGTGAAACATTTGGTATAAGTCAACGCCGTGTGCAGAGAATTCAAACACTGACAGATTGGTTAAAAATGGTTCTTCAGACAGATGGAGAGTTAGAAAACGCTATCAATTCCTCTGGTGAGAAGCAAAATGATACTGATGATACTCCTTAGAAGCAACTTTCTTATTAAGTGCTGGAATTTTGGAATTTATTTAATTATTAATTGCAATAAGGTAAAAAAATGTTTATGAAACTTTTGGTTAAAGTCAACGCCGTGTGCAGAGAATTCCAACAGTGACAGATTGGTTAAAAATGGTTCTTCAGACAGATGGAGAGTTAGAAAACGCTATCAATTCCTCTGGTGAGAAGCAAAATGATACTGATGATACTCCTTAGAAGCAACTTTCTTATTAAGTGCTGGAATTTTGGAATTTATTTAATTATTAATTTCAATAAGGTAAAAAAAAACATTTGTGAAACATTTGGTATAAGTCAACGCCGTGTGCAGAGAATTCAAACACTGACAGATTGGTTAAAAATGGTTCTTCAGACAGATGGAGAGTTAGAAAACGCTATCAATTCCTCTGGTGAGAAGCAAAATGATACTGATGATACTCCTTAGAAGCAACTTTCTTATTAAGTGCTGGAATTTTGGAATTTATTTAATTATTAATTGCAATAAATAAAAAAATGTTTATGAAACTTTTGGTTAAAGTCAACGCCGTGTGCAGAGAATTCCAACAGTGACAGATTGGTTAAAAATGGTTCTTCAGACAGATGGAGAGTTAGAAAACGCTATCAATTCCTCTGGTGAGAAGCAAAATGATACTGATGATACTCCTTAGAAGCAACTTTCTTATTAAGTGCTGGAATTTTGGAATTTATTTAATTATTAATTGCAATAAGGTAAAAAAATGTTTATGAAACTTTTGGTTAAAGTCAACGCCGTGTGCAGAGAATTCCAACAGTGACAGATTGGTTAAAAATGGTTCTTCAGACAGATGGAGAGTTAGAAAACGCTATCAATTCCTCTGGTGAGAAGCAAAATGATACTGATGATACTCGTTAGAAGCAACTTTCTTATTAAGTACTGGAATTTTGGAATTTATTTAATTATTAATTACAATAAGGTAAAACAACTTTTGGTATAAGTTAACGCCGTGTGCAACTTTGTGAAAGATAAACATGGTAGAAAAAGGCAAAGACGGAAGTCTCAGTGGAAAAATAAGATTATTAAGTACATATCTTCAATATCAGTTCAAAAAAGTCATTGCAGACGAAACCTCACACCTAATAGAAAATGTCTCCCAACAAAGCATAATGTGGTCAAGTTGTACTAAGGTTTTTTGAAAAAACACCATGATGGATCTGCTGAGCCACATGGCAATGGTTTAATGAAGTATTTTTGACTGAATTTAATCTTAAAGCCTTCGTGTGTTGACACATGCTGGACGTGAGACTCTTTTAGTCTAAATAGATACTTCCGCAACTGAAGAAGTAAAAACCTTTGCTAAGAAAAGATTGGATATTCATCACAAACAAGCTCAGATGGCAAGAGAACAAATGAGTAAAGAGGGAGTAGAATTGAGAAGCCACAAAGCAGATGTTCGAGTATTACAATTAGATCTCCAGCAACAGATGCATCTTCCAACATCAACTCCTACACCAATGTATTATAGTCATTAGCTTGGCTGCATCAATATAGGAATTCATTTGAAAGATGAAGGAAATGATATCATGTTTCTCTGGAATTAAACTCTTAGGTACAGGGGATCTAATGAAATAATTTTTTGTCTCTACAAGTTTTTCACAGTTAGTAAAATAGGACACACTACTAGTAGACAAAAATGAATTCTATGATCAGATAATTATTGATTTCTTATGTAAAAAATATATTATATACATTGCAAAGTGTGGATATGAGTCTAGTAGCATGGGAAGACAAAGTTGTCACATAACTGTATTCCTATGTGGGTACTCTGCCTTTGAGTAATGTATCTAGATATGAAAAGACAAAAAAAAAGATCAATTCCATAACCTAACGTCATAAATGAATACAATGCCCCACACGAGATGAGTAGATTTAATGTATAGTTTTCTGGGAAGGTACTCAATAAGGCTCAAGTCACGAATATGATATATTTGTTTTTTTTTTTAATGTAAGTGCTAAAAATGTACGTAAGAAAGACATTCACAATTTAGGTAAATTTAGAAATGAACTAGCCTTCACCCTCTGTGACATAGGAGAGCACTGTAGCAAAAGAAAATAAAAGAGGTTGTCCAAGTTCTAGTCTTCTAGATAATGAGATACAGCAAAAAACGAAAGAAATGCTGTAGCAATTGCCCCACCAAAAAAAAGGCCACAGAGATGGGCAAGGTATGGCATGGCCTCTGGTAGGTGGATTTCTGTGATGACGGTACCCTAATTGTAAGGGATATTCAGCTATGCATTGTTCAAAATTTAATGTTAATCTTTGCCTCAATAAAAACAATAATTGTTTTAATAAATACCATAATTAGAGAGTTTACACTGCACATTTGTTACCAATAGGTGAATTTTCATTATATAAAGATGTAAATTTCCACTTTCCCTTTTTTTCAATATAGCATATCATTTTTTTTTATTGTTATTTCGCCCCTGTCATAGAGCCTAGCCCCATTTCCAAACAAAGTTAATTTGCTTAAAAAGTAAAAACCATGCATAGGATTAAAATTGGGTATGTGTGTGCCAAAAATTTGTGAATGATACACAGAACAGTATAAAAATACATATAGGGAAAGTAAAAAGGCAACAAGTATTGGTACACTAAATAGTATATTTCATAATTACACATATAATTATTTACAATGCATCAAGTTTCAATTTCATTTTTTTCAGAAGCTTTATACAAGTTTTTCATGTTACTATGAAAATAGTATGTATTTATTAAAATATGTACATAGTAAATTGGAATATAAAATATATTTGAAACTAAATTTTGTCCCTGAAATGCTTATCTTAAAAACACATATTTTTATGGATAACTACTTGAACAAAATTGTACAATTTACTAAGGCTATGTTGATAGTAGTCATTGTATTCAAAAGTTTAGTATTTTTATACAAAAACTTACTGTTATGTTTTCCAGGATTTTCCAAATCTCTTCTTGCAACTTATTTCAAGTACCTCTGAGTATGAAGGTGTCATCAATGACAACATTGGGAGTGAAATGAGCACTCTCACTTTAGGTGGATCTCCACTAGATAGAACCATCTAATATTATAAATTTTAGTTGTTATAAGAATTTAAAAAGTAGCATAAAATGTTAATGAATTTCATTGATATTTACTTATATTGTAACAATCTAATTGTGTGACTGATTAGTATTGAAAGAACCACTACACGAGAAAGACATATACATATGAATATCAAGTAATTTTTAGAATCTAATATAAGTAACATGATTGTCATGTATTTAATAAAAATACTGCTATCTCTACATTCATTTGTATAGAGCTTAAACCATTGTGGTGCTTGGAACTCAAGGGGTTAATAAAGTTCAAACATCAAAATTGACTCCTCTTTATCTATAAACAAGAGAACATTTATTAAAAGTATATGATAGAAAAACAAACTAACTTAATGCTTTTCATGTACTTTGAATGAATTAAAAAATAATGAAAAAATATTCACATACAACAAATGTAATATTTATCATGTTATTCAAAATAAAAAAAACACTTTCCTATATTTAGACCCTGAGAAAGCGCTTATGATTGTCAAAGCTACTAGTGATTCAAAAAACAGCCCACTCGTGGAAAATAATCAAGAACGAAAAAAGAAAAAGTGTCTTTTTTCAACTTACATATTTTTGCAGAAACACATTACAGTTATAATCGTTTTTAGAGGATGTACAGAGAGGCGTGTCATTTTCAGACATTACTATCAATCACATATTGATCGGTCGCCATTTAACATTAAAACCCAATTGTTCAATTATCATGTGATATATTCACAATGAGGTAGAAAGGAGAGAGTACTACTTAACAATAAATAATTACTTCAGTTACATTTAGGATTAAAACTGTATTTTGGCTTCTCCATTATCAGATGAAGCCATGATGTTAATACAAGGTAATCAAACTATGTTTTAAAAAATAGATGGCAAACATTGCTGTATAATGTAGTGTACCATTTGTGTACTTACCGCTAATTTTATATTATTAGTATTTACAGTTCACTCACATAACTCTGACCTATGCAAGCAATGAAAACCTAAATAAAGTTCGAAAATTGCAGTACCTATCTAATGTCTTACATAGAGAAGTGACGACTTGTCGATATCGGCAAACCTATCGCGAAAAGACTGTAATCATAGATAATACATATATATACTGACTGTAATTAAATGTCGTTATAGTGAAATATCGATATTTAGAACTAAAATAATTTGGACGATGTAACAATAAGTTATTAATGAAACACAGATATGAATGATGGTTGTTTTTTTAATTAGTTTATATGTTTTATACTAACACGTAAATTATTAAAACCCCAATATCAATGTAAAAATAATCTACTCTATTTTATTTACACCATATTAGGTTATTCCTCGTTTCCTAGTTTATTTATTGGCTTATTATCCGAAAGGGATATATAATTATGTATATACATACCTCTATGGTACAAACATTATTACAATCTTTGATACACAGAGTCTACCTTACTAGTGGTAGTCAGGAAGCTGAATATATAAAACGAGTATTTTTTTAAACTATTAGGTCCTGAAAAATCTATCTATATCTGTCTCTAATAATTTGAAATATTTGACAAACATACAGTGACATGTTAACTCGATTTACATATATAATTTATGAACGTTGGTGCAAAAGGGCCTTAGAACCATTACTTAGTATTTTTATAAATTTATAATAATATTTATTTGCTTATAAATATATTGGATAACAACCTGTGTAAACCTTCTATAAAGTAAACTAAAATCGTTTTTTATGCAGATAAATAGAATAATTGTTTCATATTGATGTATCACACTCAGATAATGATATTTTTAAAATGTCGATAAACAGAAAGTTTAGTATTAAGAAAATCAATAGGCAATGGACAGACAGTGCGACCAAGCTTAACATATGTTCTTTCCCTAAAATCTAAGCCCTTAAATTCTCCACCATTTTTTGAAAATCCCCCTAAATTTAAAACAAATGTTACTAATGTTGACAAGTATCTAGAAATGTATATTTTTGAAGGGAAAACTTCTTTAGCCGTATTAAGCGATTTTTGGATCAAAAAGTTTGTAGGTTCTCGACACCATGCTGATGCCCTCAACATGCTCGTGATGTATTGCGCTAGGGCCAGACTAGCGATGCGTAGAATAATAGATTCTGTACATGTAATTCTGATATTTTGTATTGAGCTTGTGCCGCCAAACAAATATTTGCTAAACCAATAACATGTATATAATTATTGCTCGGATTGCCAATAAATGTGAAAATCAGATTAATGTCAATAATTTCAATTTACAAATTATGAATAATTGATCTATAAATTAAAAAAAACACAGTTACTCCATTGTTTTGAGTTTCCAATTCTGTCGGCAGTGCTTATGACTGCTTCGACTTTTAATTAAGTATATTACTCCCAATAAATATAAAAAATGCACTTATAATTTTTTTTAGTTTGTGTTACATGTGAAATTTCTTAAATATCTTTCTTATAATCAATTATTCATTAAAATGATTAAAAATTACATTTAATTTCACCTAATTTCAATATCATAGACAAAAACAATAATTTACGTTCTTTATTTACAATTTCTGATATTTCAAATATTATTTCATTTTCTTTTGGTTTTGATATCATATAGGTACATATTTGGATATTAAATAAATATAAAATTTTAAAGAAAGGAGATGTTATACAAGATCGACCATTACGCTTTAAACAAACTTAGTAAAATATGAATAGAGAATCTATTTCACAACTTATTTTGACAATATTATAGAAGGAAGATACACCTGCGGTCGAAGTTGGACTTGTAAATAGATAAATTGCTAAAAATTGAAATTTCCTAACCAAAACACTTCATGCTTATTTACCCCTTAAATATGAGAGAAACCCCGTAAGTTTTAAATCTTGTACACATTATCACAGAGTAAATAGTACACCCAAAAGATTACAATCATCCGATGACCACATTGATAGACTTCGCTGAATTTTATGTAGACAACAAGTGTAATTAAATCAATAATCATTGTCAATCTCGAAAGCTCTACATCAGATAATTTTAGTGTCAAAATTTATAATCAATAATTGTTAACAGTTTTAGTAACAGTACTGTTGACGTGATAACGTCTTATAAATCGATGAACGCCGGCTGTACGCACTAAAAAGCATGACTCATTGTCACGTTCCACCTGAACCGAGCGTGCAAGTGTGACGTATCTATCTCTCTTCCCCTTTATATTATACAAAATAATGACAAATAAGTCATAATAACACAATTCAATTCATAAGAGAAAACAATTTTTCTTCATTGTTTTCTTATGACGTTATCATGTAAGATTATCATCCGTAAACCGATTTTACAGACAACCATTTTTTTTTTTACCTTATAACCAGAGAGTAATCTATTTTTGTTGTAATTGACGGAATTGTAATGATATAGTTACCAACAAAAAACAAAACAATTTCCGTGCAATTTACATTACTACATATTCTAGTTAAATTTATGATTTAATATGAAATCAAGGAATTTATATGTAAATAACTATAAATTCCTTCTATGAAGTACTCAGTCACAAGAAAATACTTTATCAATCGGCATTGCCAGATGATAACATTTTGGAAATTCGTGTAACTTTTAAAAATATTAAAATTCTCTCTTGAATTAAATTTGGGGGTGTGCTTTTCCTCTGTCTTTTTCATTCATTGGTGGACCTGAAGGAAACACTTGATAATAACATGGAATTTGGTAGTTTCGTATTATAAGTTAGTCAAATCGTCTGTTATGTGTACTTAGAAAATAGTAAGATAATTATCTTACACTTATAAGATAATCTACAAAACTCAATCTGTTTGAAGAAGTTACATTTTAGTATCTCTAATACAAAATTGCTGTACAGTTTAAATTAGATATGAAAATTGATTCAAGATATTTTGTTTTGTTAATTGTTTTTCGAATACTTTACGAAACTAACTATGAAATTTGTCAATTTAAAGCGTTACCTAATATGATTTAGTAAAATACTGCATCATATTTATTTAAGTTAGGATTTAAGTGTCGTTATTGTTTTTATTCGTGTATATTATAAGTATTTATTATTTGATAAGTAGTTAACTCTATTTTTTTGGTATCTTACTTGATTCTGTATGTAGATATACAGTAAATTAATTTTAAAGCCTTTTACAGTTAAGTTTGTCATTTCTAAAGCCGTTATCAGTTGTGTTTAATGTCTTTTTACGCTAAAGAAATATAACATCTTACGTGCGTACATAAACATAAACACGTTTTTTTTTATATAAAACGGTTGAACAATATAGAAGCTTATGAACGACAGTAGTTATAGTAAAATTAATAACACAGAAAAGTTTCCCGTGGAAGGATATATAGATGTTCAACTTTCACAGTGATCGTTTCAACGACTTTAGAGCTTAGCATTTGGAAATATATCAACATTTATCAGGGTTGAATATAATTTTAAAGGATAGAAATAGTATACACCTATTTATTTATGTGCTGATTGAGCGGTAAACGCTTATTAATTTAACATTGTGTAACTATTCTAGTTGTCTTGAACTAGTCCTGTTTTAGATACAACACTATCATAAATAACTTATAGATACATTAACGTGATACGGTAATTTATATTAGTAAATACATTTCGCTTATCACAATGCATAGTAAGAATTTAAAAACGTATTAAATTGAGTTTACCTATTTCTACCTATTCTTTTCTCTGCTATTACCTCTATAAAGGCATGATTTATAAAACAAAAATAAACCATTTTAAACTACTCATAACTAGCAAAGTTATAACAAAATATGTAATAAATTTAAGAATATTCGTCCTCAGAAATCTGGTTAAAATTGTTGAGGCTTAATAATAAGGTTACTTATTGATGAATAAAATATAACATTCTTCGACTGCTTATAAGTTTTAGGTAACGAAAAGTAAGCTTTGTTGTATACTTTCGGGTAGCACTGGTTTTTGTTACAACAAGTTTCTACAATTTCTTAGGCTTGAATGAGTTACATCCAGTAGACTTAAAAAATAAAAAAAATGTATTTCGTATCCGGGCGAATTGTGTTGAAATTTGTAAATTGTTTTCGATCCAGAAACTTCCAAGACAATTATAGTAATGGAACCGCCACTTTTCTAAATATGTTAGTGTTCTTTGAAGGTTAGAAATACAGTAATAGATGGGTATAATGTTAGGTTTTAATTAAAAACATGGAATCGAAGTACCACGTGGATATACTAAATATGGTGGGTTTATGTATTAGTCTTTTTGTTGGTCGCTTCTAATGCAATTGCAAGTTTTAACGTGAAAGTCATTATTGTTCGTTCTTTTTACAATTGTTTTGTTCAGATATTACAAAAACATCCATCTGGTCGTATTTGAGCGAAATCGTTTGTTACAAACTTATTTATGAAAAATAAAACGTTTTGTTGGTTATAAATAAAATCGTTATTAGGTTTTGAATTGGGTTTCATAAAAGTGGATAAAACAACAAAAGTGATATTTTTATTACTCGTTCTTAACAAACTACAACTATTATTGTCCCCTAAAATTCTTGGTTGTTTAATTGATTACCTACACCATAATCTAACTTTGTCAACACCATGGCCTGTCTGTAGAGTTCTCTAATGGCGAAAAAAATATTTCGCTAAATCTGTTATGTTCCAGTAATATTTTTTTATTGGTTGGATTCAGCTGTATTTATGTACCTAAGCTTTTAAACAATATGTACAATGTAAAAAAAATATATTTTGTTTGTGGTCCAGGATGATATGATTTGAAGTTTTTTCAGTTGAGTTTTGTCCTCATTTTTTGTATCTTTTCGTTTAGTTGGCTTGTCTGTCTTCTATAAACAAACAAACAGTCTGGTTTGTTTAATTAATTTGGTTGTCAGGGGTTCTCATCTTCTGGATTTCTCTGAGTTTTTGCCATCTTTTAGTCTGTTACATTGAATTGAGAAGCTAGAGATAAGCTTGAAAAGGAAAATAGTGTTAGATCATTTTATATATGAAATAATACATCGAAATTCTACAGATAACATGTTATGTCACAGAAAAATTGATGTTACAAGTTGGAGAGTATTTTCTGTCTTTCAATTTTATTTTTGTGAAGTCCTATATGAGAGGAAACTTGTTAGCAAGAGTGGAAAAAGTCTCAAAAAAAGTCTATCATGTTTTCGGGTATTCACACATGTTTCGTCTTACACAGAAAACAAGTTCTCTAAGATTTAGTTATATCAATTTAAATCTACCAAATTATTGTGTAATATCATAGAAAGTGTCTGTTTAGTCCCATATATATCTTCTATTCTGAGTCGCTAACCATTGACATAGTGATTGATTTTTACATGAATTGAAATAATAAACAGTAATGGTTTACCAAGACCTAGTACTTACATTTAGAATTGATGGGGCTAGGGAATTGAATATTATGTTATATTTTCTATAAATAATTGTTGTTTTTTTTTCTTTATTTGAAGAAGTCTTCACATAGCTCCAACCTTAGTGTTCTTTCTTATTGTGGTATTTTTTACAAAATTCTTGTGTGTGTCTTGAAGTAACTTACAGTTTGCTATTTGTGTCTAGTGTCTCTTATAAATCTTCAACTCAATGGTCTAATTTTGGCACCGTTTTTTAATATAAAATTTTGTAATGAAAATTAAAATCATACTAGGCATTATTTATTAACCTTGAGATTCTTTCAATAATTGTGTTCTAAACACTGAATACACAACTAAACATATTAGAACTAACTTATTCGTTGTGGTGTGTACAACTAATTCAGAAATATAAATAAGGAATCTATTTGTACATGGATTCGTTACATTTCACAATTCAAATCTGGGATTCTTATTTATAAGAGTGTGTGTGCAAGCCTCTTTTGCCATTCGATTGAATACATCCAGCATCAAGTAATCCCAGAGATGTGTTGCTTATCAATGTAATTCATTCATTTCAGCTCTTCATGCTTTTAAATATCTCTTATATGTAATAGATGCCATATATTTTCTGTGAAGAATGGTTTCTTATATTGGTTATTTTACAGATCTCTCTCTTTAACTTCTCACATTATTTATGTATCTTGTATTTAGGTTGAATAATCTATAACAAAAATAGATTATTTCATTATAAGTTGGCCGATATGCATGCATTGCCAACACATATTACTCGTCGAACAGCCTGGGTGGCTTTGTTAATCAATTGGGTTTAAATGGAAGTATGTTGGGTTAAGTATTCTATTTCTTTACATATCTATTGACTTTTAGGTATTATAATTGGTCTTAAAAAATAGTATACATTCTTTTCTTGGTGGTCTTGGTGTTTGACACTAATTCTACTAATGTATGTATGCATGTGTAATTATACACATTACGAAATTTTAAAATTCAGGTTTTTTTTATGGGAATTAATGCATACTTCAAGTTTGTCATAGAAATTTATATGATATTATAATAAGGTTGAATTCTCATAATTACTATTACTTACACAAGTAAGTTAGTGCATTTGCAGTGTTTTACACATACTGCCGTTTAGCAAACTTCATGCAAGTCAATATGACTCATTATACAGGGTAGTGAAAAAGGCTTTTTTTTACTTGAATGTTAGAATGTTTGGAATGACTGGTGGGACCGTTTAAAAAGATTCCATCAGGTGGATGTGGCATAAATAAACAGGGATAGAAAAGGGTGTGAATTGGAATAAGAAAGCGTGGTGCGGTAGTGGGAGAACCCCAAATAACGAGCGTGGTTTTACCCGTAACTCATCACCTCGTATATAGTAGCGGTGTCTCCTTAGAACCTAAAGTATTCAGCACATACACGTTTTATATCTTTCTCTTGTATGAAGTGTTTCTTATATCTAGGCAGTTAATATTTTATTGTTCATTTGTTTAAGTATTTGGCCCTTGTGGAAAATTCCACAACTTTGCCAGTGTGTCGTGTGGCGGTTAATATTAATCACTATAAAAGGAGATGTCAAGCGAATTTTCTTAAAGTAATTTCTGGAAAATGAAGTTTTTTTTTCTTGTTGTCATATGACAACAATCTAGTTTATTTGTATAAGCATCTGCATACTCTGAACTCATCTGCACAAAAGTATTCTAATATGATGGTTGTTGAAACACAAAATAGAATTTGAAAATATTTGCTTATTATTATTTATTTGTTACAAATATATTTTAATAATTTTTTTGAAAGTTACGTTTAAAACAATTTTGTTCAATTTTTAGTTATTTATCGATGATACACGCGTCAGTTGTCCCTGAATTAACAATGGCGTCTGTACAGTTTTACCACGTTATTCGCTAAATAATATTTGTAAGCTTGGTATAATTTAAATTAAAAGTTGTTTCGGCTACTCCAGTTCCCTGTGCTCTCTTCCCTTAGATTCAAAGCTCCACTAACCTAATAGTTCCATTACTACGGCTTTTTAAAATAAATATAAACTTTTATAATATATCATGCCAAACTATTAAAAACACTACGCGTGTAATTATTTTAAGTAAGAATTATAAATTACCTTTGTATATTTGGCTGAATAAAATACCACTTACAATTTCACGTATTTATACACTATCGTACCATACAGAATAACGGTCGTTGTTCATGTGAAGACATACCATTAAAATGGTATATTATTAAAGCGAACACCTAATCAACTGAAATAGAGGAACCCGACCTGTATGGCATTGCGCTGGAACAACCTGCAAAGTCACCCATACTAGCTATTGTTTTGCTGAAAATATGGCTTATTATTTTATGTTTTTCTGTAAGCTTTTTAGTATCAATTTTACATTTTTGTATCCAGGGTTTTGTTTTAGTAACATTTCTATATGTTCCCATTTAGCTGTTCCATTTACCTGGAGTCAATATATATTTTAAATCTTTTTTATTTGAAAGCTTCATAGGCACATGATGTTGGTTGGCGGGGACCAGGGTTGTTGACCGGTTGAAATGTCTCTTGCCGACGAGCAAAAGACGCCATCGGTAACCACTCGAACTCTAAGGCAGAGTTGTCACCGCCAAACAACTCATGTGCTATCGAGCTTTCGGCAGCAACAGATTCATTCCCATTCTCATGATTCTCACGAACTCTGACGTTACGCCTATTCCTTCCTTGCTGGGCACGCCTTTCTCGATTTGCTCGCAATGTTGCAACACGTTGCCGCAATTCAGGCGTAACGTCTTCATCGGTCTCACACACCGGCAACACACGATCAAACCTACGCCGTCCACCACTCCTCCTGCGTCGGTTCTCAGTGTCACCGCAAGTAGGGCCTTGGTCTCCACCAGCCGCCTCCGCCCTTTGTTCTTCGTAAAAAAGAAACCTGAAAATTAAGAATATTATTCTAGATTTTTTATTTTATTAATAAGCATTATTATTATTACTTGTTTAATACTTTATACGTTTTACATTACACTTGTACATTATAGGGTAACCACAATATCAATCTTCCTATATAGATATGATATACTAGCCAGACGGGCATTAGAGAAACCTCTACCACCATGCTATAGATTTACCGTGACGTTTTGTTTCACCAAAAGTTTCGACTCATTCGCAAGGATTCGTATCTAAGGCGATCGAAAAATAAATAGATCACACAAATCACTCAACACAAAAAACTGTTATGTGAACGTCTATTGAAGTGAAGTGAATCTATAATAGAAAAAATCAATTCTTACATGTCATTCGGTGTAGATATGGGCGGGGTATTCGGAGGCGGTGTGGGGCACCGTGGCGTATTTCCAGATCTATAACATAATAGGTATATATGAAGTGTTATTTTTCAACTAGCAATGCGATTATAATATGTATATAATACTCACAAACGGTGTAATACGCCAGACTCATCCAATTCAAAAATTGGCACATCATTCATATCCACCTACAACAATAAGATACATGTTACATAAGCGTATGTATAAAAAATTGTATGTTTGAATACACTTTTATCGTCAATCAAATAATCAGGTATTTATTGCGTGTATAGATACTATATGTCTGTAACATACTAACCATCTCCTCATTCAAAAATTCTTCCCACTCTTGGCGGCTCATCTCGCTCCCAGTGCCATCAACAAATACATCGACGAACTCCGTCGGGCTGGGAGCAGAGTAATCAATAATATCTGAAGGTTCCTATAAACATAAATTCTGATTTTATCTTTATCGTAATAAAATTTATAGTAATAGTAATCTCTAAAACGATTCTCTAAACTAATCGTATGATATATGCCGATATGCCTTAATAAATTATTAAGTATATATTTTAATGTATATTTTGGGTCATATAATGGTACAATCTCCGCTTCGTTTATAATAATTACGTTGTGTTTTGGCTCTACCCCTTGTCGTAAAAAACACTCATGTGCTTCTTGTATCACTATTTTTAATGCATTCCTATTATCTGTACCCTGGTCGTATATTGTAGCAATTACAATAAACCTTGTTTTTAACAATTCTGCATAAAAAATTTTGTGTCTTGCAATTTCTGGTCCTTTTGTGACACCTACTGAAAAGGTGTAAGTTCCAAGTTGCTTACAACTTTTGTACTATCTCTCACCTGAGAAACATGTGCATGATCTGCAGAATCAAGTTGTCTTTCCTGCCCGTTTGTTACAAAACCTATAACTTTTTCCTTTCTTTCATTATGTGTAAGATTGATACGTTGACTGGGAGCTTGCGTCTCCTGTGATCCGGTTACTCGGAGGTCGGTTACTGAGTATAGTTCGAGGTCGGGAATCACTGGTGATGAGTGGCACATGTTGACTGGATGTCAACATTGAACCTGGTATTAATATGGGTCCCCCGGAGGAGTCCGTGAGACGCAGTTATACTAAGGAGGGGAGAACCGAACCAGGGGAGAAAAAAATATTGTTACGTAGGACGTTTTGTTTAATAACAAGACAATTGTTTCTCCACTTCCACTTTCTCTATTTTTTTTAAATTGTTTAAAACTATTCTTGTTA
The DNA here is from genome assembly GCA_035772565.1 of Antheraea assamensis. Lineage (NCBI taxonomy): Eukaryota > Metazoa > Arthropoda > Insecta > Lepidoptera > Saturniidae > Antheraea > Antheraea assamensis. The sequence continues at coordinate 450,548 of JAQQSE010000250.1, forward strand.
ATCCAAGAATTTATGTTCACTTTCTTTAGTAATTTAATTAAAGTTTGTGGTAATAGTGTGTTATTAACAGTTTCCTTAAAAATCTGTACTTTTTTGGACTTTCTTTTTAAATTGTCAAATAACATAACAAAATAAAAGATTTTCTGCTGGAGTAAGTCGGTGACCCTTTTATCCATTTCCTATGTTTTCGGAACTGTCAGATAGGTCCCTAGCACATTCTGCGCTAGATATTCTTTCCATTGTTTTTAAAATACCCATGATAAGATACAACATTGTGTGCTGTCCGTTGCTTTTTGACCACGTTCTTATATTTACTAATCTTAGTTTGAATTATGTTTTAATCTTCTGTAATAACTTTCATTCTACATGTGTCGTCTCGGTTCTTTTAGAAGCAACATAACTGCGTAGATCGTTACAAGTCTCTGCAAAGATTTAAGACGACGTGTTTTATTAACGAAGTACGGTTTTCATAGATTGAATTGTGACATTTTTCAAAACCTACATACATACATATATATATTTAATGATTTTTTTTAATGGCAGTTATGACACTGCGAGTGTACGTAGGACATAGGTGAGGGCTCTAAGGAGATTCGGGTGAGGCCACACACAGAAGTAAGTTCTAAAATGGCCTTCCCTTCCTTCGTACAGTCCAGTATAACCAGGATCAAATTGAAAGAAGCCATCAAATGGAATTTTTCTGCATGTTGTGTTCTTTTTATTTTATCTAACAGTTCTAATACGAACGCACCGAGACTCGGCTCGAGAGCCAAAACCACGGGCTTCGTATAGGTAGGATTCGGGACGCTGGCGGGAAGTGAAAACCCCACGTTCACACAAAACACTGCGTTTATTCCGAAAATCTTCAAGGTACACAATTATAATTACACAATACAATAGGTTAGCTCAGACCAGAGATTACGACTGACACTACGATTGACATTCAGACGATTGACATTCAGATGATTGACATTCTGACGATGAGATGGTCTGAGTAACCAATCACAAACTATTCACAATACTTTTCACTTATAACACTATTTTCACTTTTGTCGCACTTATTTCTTGATTGTCGCTATACTGCTGCTGCTACAACATGCCGGTATACTATAGGGATCCTCCCTGCCTACCCCCTAAGGGATTGGCGGGGTTGCTGTATCGAGGCGAGACCTCTTTAAGCGATATTCATCGCAGCTCGTCGATACGAGCTGGTCGTTGGGTTTTCTACCGCCTATTGGCGGGTAATCTTCCTGTCTACTATTGGGGTAATTCCGTGTTGCATAAATTACGCTAGCCTTCCTCAATGGGGTCGGCCAGGTTGCGTGGTGATGGTTTTGTACGCTTGTCAGGCGGTCTTGCATGGAGCGGAGCGATTCCCTTGACCAAGGGGAAGCTCGTCGCGTCCGCTCGCCTGAAAAGCGTGGTTGCTAGCCTGCTAACAAAGGCGTCTAGCCCTTCCCACTCGAGGTCTCTCGTGAGAGTGCTGTTCCTCACGTAGCGGGGGGCTCGTGTAATCGTCCGGAGACACAGGCGTTCCTGGACCCTGAGTCGTTCTCGCTGGAACTCTGAGAGGTAAGCGTACCAGGCCGGTGCCGCGTAGGTTAGTCGGGATCTTATGTACGTCTTGTAAATCCCGATTTTCGTCCTTAGTGGGAGCGAGGATGTCAGTACTGGTTTGAGAAGCGCTCGTGCCATCTTAGCTCGTCCTACCACGTAGTCGACGTGTTTGACAAACATCAAGGAGGCGTCGATGTTGACCCCCAGGTACTTGGCTTGCCTCAGCCATGGCACGCTTGTTCCCTGTAGGAGTAGTGGCGGCGGATACGGGTGCGACCCCGTGATGAGCGCCTGTGTTTTGGCGGCATTGACCGTCACTCTCCACCGATCTAGCCAGTCGGGAAGAGCCGCTAGGGTCGGACGCAGGTAGTCTGCGGCGTATTTCTTGTTCGCGGAGAACGCGAAATAGGCCGCATCATCCGCGTACAACGCCAGCTCGGCCCGACCGACCCGGGGAATGTCGTCAGTATACCGCGCATATAACACTGGCGACAGGCAACTGCCCTGGGGTACCCAGCGCGTACCTGGCGTTCCGTAGAGGATACCCCCTCGACCGCCACTACCACCCGGCGGTCTCTGAGGAACGAGGCGAGGAGGCGTAGTAGGTTTCTGGACATTGGCGTCGTCGACAGCTTGTAAAGCAAGCCCTCGTGCCAAACTCTGTCGAAAGCTTTTTCCATGTCCAGAAAAACCGCTGCAAAGTACTGCCCTCTGTTGGCACTTTGCGGCATCAGGTGTGTCACTCTGCAAAGTTGCAGTGTCGTGGAATGCTGCGTACGGAACCCGAATTGTTCATCCCTAGATGGTAGGTGGGGTAGCAGGAACCGCAGCATGAGTTTCTCAAGCACTTTAGAGACAGTGCTGAGAAGGGTGATGGGCCTGTAGCTTTCAGGTTTTCTCACGTCCTTCCCGGGTTTCGGGATCATGCGAACTTTCCCGATTTTCCATATTTCGGGGAAATGTCCGGAGCGCAGGATTCCGTTGAATAGCCGTGCCAATGCCGCGACGGTCTTGAACGGCATATGGCGCAGCGCCGAGTTCGTTATCCCGTCAACTCCTGGGGCTTTCCTGGTCTTGAAGGTCCTGATAACTTTCTGCACTTGTGTAGGGGAGACGAATGCCGGAATCTCTCCTAACACACATGGTGCATCGAGCTGTCGCCGGACACATGCGGTCACAGCCACCTCGTGCTCCCGGTTTCGAATCGGATTCGGAGAGAATTGCCACTCCAGGTGGTCGGCAAAAATCTCTGCGCGCTCGGGCGCGGCGAAGTGTAGCTGGCCGTGGGCGTCGAACAGTGGTTTGGTGGTGTGTTTCTCCGCAGACAGTTGCTTGCATAGACGGTGAACGGAGACATGCCGGTAACGCCTCGTTCGAGCTTAGGTATTTCGAGGCTATACCGTAATGAGAGCCCCCTATGAATTGTACAATTTCTTAACATCGCGGTTTACAGTTTTCACTATCAATCGTGCAGTTTTTACGTTATATCTTATTAAATATGTAACTTATTACAAAGTATTATATATCATTATGTACGTCTTTAAGGGCTCTATATAATGCAATTTTCATATAAATTATACAATTAATAATAGCAAAGTTATTGGCGAAAACATACAATTTTACAACGAAATTTTACTATCTTACAACTTAATTTTCCATTTATGACGAACCTATATACCTAATACCTATTTATTTATGTTGTTCGTTAATTATGTATCTTGTTACACATAATTCAAGCATAAAATTACCCATTTTCTATAATTCGCGTATTTAAGTTTTCTAATATGCACTTTTACAATTAATAATATTTCTATAATATTTCTTTCCAATTTCTATTCCTAAATGTCCACAAACAATAGAAAATTACTTATACATAACAATTACATGTTAAATATGTCGATTAATATCAAAAAACATCAAAATTAAAATACAAAAATCCCGAAATTTGGTTTGTCCTTACAAAGTATGCGTGGCGTCAGGCTACCGCGCCACGCGCCGCCAATGTTCATGCTGCGTCGCTTACAAGTTCCATGTATTTGGGATGATCTTCGTGTTTTAAACCCAATATTATAATAATGATTAAAAATGCTTCTAAAGAAGTAATGGCACACTTTAAAACTTTCATCCTCTTTTCTATATTACTAAGTTTTCTACATTTTATGTATGCTTATATCGGATAACACATATTTTCTTTGTGATGTAGTTGATCTGCAATAGTGCGACTCCAATACACGTGAACGATTAAATGAATCGTTTTACATTCTCTTTTTATGCGGATTTTTTTAACTCTATAGGTGCCTCGATTTGCTTGCGGTATATTGCCACATAAAAACAATTTTTAAATATATATTGCAATTCTATGAACAACAACTCCAAGAATCTTTGAAAAGGTAAATATTGACAAACTCTTGTTAATATATATCATAATGTACGTTCGGACATACATAAAACTTTGTGTATGTTTTTGATTCTGCTCTTTTTCCGACTTGACGTTTTCTACGCTTCGGCGTACGAATTTTCATGAATTTTAACATGACATTGTCTTAGGTCTTATTCGCTTTCGAGTGAAATATTTGATGCAATTTTCTAATGTCTTTGGCATTTAAAGTATTGGCTTTTAAAACGTTTCTTATGCGTGTACAACTTATGACATCCGTTATATTTCGTGGTTTCTTAGCAGAGTGCCTAAAATAATTCCCATCTTCATCTTTATACAAAGTTGTTAATATTATACGTCGAGCTAATGGTATGGAATTCATTGTTGAAAGTCTGATGCTTTTGGTATCCTGTTCGATGAAGAAAATTCAATTAAATTGCCTACATACGAGGTGTGTTCAAAAAGTATCGCGAATGTGTTTTTTCCAAAAATTATTTATTTATTCATGAATATCTATTTTGTCCCCTTCAAAGTAATCCCCATGAGATATTATACACTTGTGCCAACGGTTTTTCCAATCTTCGAAGCACTTCAAAAAATCATTTTTTTTTATCTTGTTCAGCTCCTCCTTCGATGCCGTCTTTATCTCGTCAAGAGAAGCGTAACGTCGTCCTTTCATGGGCCTCTTCAGTTTAGGGAACAAGAAAAAGTCACAGGGGGCCAGATCTGGGGAATACGGTGGCTGCGGCATCATTAGTGTGTTGTTTTTGGCCAAAAAGTCGCGCACAAGCAACGATGTGTGAGCAGGGGCGTTATCGTGGTGCAAAAGCCAATTTTTGTTCTTCCACAAATCCGGGCGTTTCTGGCGGATTGCTTCGCGCAAATTGCGCATAACTTGCAGGTAATATTCCTTATTGACCGTTCTTCCCTGTGGCAAGAACTCATGATGCACCACGCCCCTGCAATCAAAGAAAACTGTCAGCAAAACTTTCACATTCGATCGAACTTGGCGCGCTTTTTTCGGTCTTGGTTCGTGCGGCAGCTTCCATTGAGATGATTGAGCTTTGGTTTCCACGTCATAACCATAAACCCACGGATTTTTCACACAAAATTTGATACAGGCTCTTTGATCCATTTTTTTGAATAGGTAAAAATCGAAGACGATCCAAAACACGTGCAAGCAAAGCAGCTGTCAACAATTAAATGAACATTCAAAATGGCCGACTTTGTCGGCATAAGTGAGAGACATGAGTACCAACATAACGCCACAAAAAATTCGAAATTCGAATATACGTAACCCGCGAAAATTCAAAATTCGCGATACTTTTTGAACACACCGAGTATTTAACTAGCTCAAATACAATTTATTCGTTGCCTATAGATTAATGAAAATCAAGAATCTGTGAGTGATATTCTGCGTCGCCTCTTTCAGCGGTGTTCATCGCAGCTCGTTGATACGGGCTGGTCGTTGGATTTTCGACCGCCTTATGTTGGCGGGTAGTCTTCTTTGTGTTCTGAGGTCTTGTCATGTTACATTAGCCTTTTTTTTTTTTTTTTTTTTTTTTATTCTGGGGAAAATCCGTCATGGATACCCTCACGCTGCCGGGGGACAGCGTGAGGGTTATGTGGGACTTAAACCCACTAAAAACCCCAGATCCGCATGCGCATTAGTGGACCAGGGTGCGGGTTCACGGTGAGCATTCTCCGCGACCCTGGTCTGCGCTCCGATCGCCCGTGGATGGTAAACGGGGACCTTCCTCCCGTGGAGAGAGATTCCTCTCCACCTGCCTCAATCGAAGCTGCGGAATGTACCCGGCTTCGTCCTCTCGGGTCTTCTCCTATGGGACAGCGAGCGCCCCCGCGCTCACTGCCAGGAGGGGATGTTACGGGGGCCTCTGATGGTGGAGGCCCCCACCTCGTCTCCTGCGTCCGGATCGCCCTCGGCGAACGTCAGGCGCCCCGGCCGCTCTCTCCCGCTCACGCTCAGCTTCCTCTTTGCTGAGCATGACGGCCTCACAAAAGGCAGCGACCGCTGCCCACGCTCTCTCTCCACCGACCATAGACTGAACCACAGCCGGCAGAGAGAGGTCGTTCCCAATCACCGCCGTTAAGGCGCTTCGGTCATCAGACCACGCAGGGCACTCCTGCAGAGTATGATTCGCCGTATCCATCTGGCTGTTGCAATGGTGGCAACTAGGCGTCGGCTCCCTTCTGGCGATCTGGTGCAGATACTTGCCGAAGCAGCCGTGCCCGGTGAGTATCTGCACCAGTCGGAAGGTGAGACCGCCGTGCGTTCTCCGCACCCATTCCACCAAATGCGGTCTTATGGCCTCGACCACTTCTCGGCCAGAGTCCGAAGAAGCCAGGACTTCGCCCCAGATCCGCAATTCCATACCCTGCAGGTGCACCCTGAGCGCCTGCTTCTCGGCCGGGGCCACTCTTTCCCCCCGAGCCACCCTGTCACTGCACCATCTGTACATATCGGCATGGGAGTGGGCTAGGAGCTCCCATGGCACGGAGCCTGCCAGTAGGCACGCTGCCTCTGACGATACCGTGCGGTATCCCCTTATTACCCTGAGGGACATTACCCTCTGCAGTTTCCTCAGGGTACCTGCTCCGCGGGTAGTCAGGGCATCGTGCCATACTGGAGCCCCGTATAGCACCATGGAGCGCACCACTCCCATGTATAACGCGCGACATCCGGCGCCGGAACCACCAAGGTTGGGCAGAAGGCCTGCCAGCGCGTTGGCGTTGCGCATGACCTTGGGTTCCAGCTGCCGGAAGTGCGCGTCAAACTTCCATCTGGCGTCAAGGATCAGTCCTAGATATTTCATCGTGGGCTTCACGTCAATCCTGACTCCACCCACGATGATATGCGTCCCAGCAGGCGGGGCTCGTCGGCGACCGTGAAAGCATATAGCTTCGGTCTTATTCAGGGCCACCTCGAGCCCGAGCCGCCTGATTCTTCCCACAACTTGGGACACACTGGCAGTGACCAGCAACAAGGCCTCCCGCAGGGATTTCCCCCGCACTGTGACCAGGGTGTCGTCGGCATAGCACGTCACCGCTGCGCCAGGCAGGAGTGCTCCGCGCAGCGCCCAATCGTACCCGATGTTCCACAGGAGCGGGCCAAGAACCGACCCCTGTGGAACACCGCACGATATCTCCCTCTGGTGGGCGCGCGCATCCTGCCCGACGCAGGCGACGTGCCGGCCCTCCAGGTAGGACTCGACTATCCGGCGAAGGTACCGAGGTACCCTGTGGTACTTCATCGCCTCTGTAATGCATTCCCAGGGGAGGCTGTTGAATGCGTTGGCTATGTCTAACGACACAGCCAACAGCACTCCCCCCTGGGAAACGGCCTCTTCCGAGAGGGTCTTGACACGCATCACTGCGTCGACCGTCGACCGACCCTCCCGGAAGCCGAACTGTACTGTGGATAAGTCGGGCCCCGTCCTGGTGAGGTGCCTGACCAGCCGCTGCACGACGACTCTCTCAAAAAGTTTGCCGACCTCGTCCAACAAAACAATGGGCCGATAGGCGGACGGAGATTCCACCGGTCGACCCGGTTTGCGTAGAAGGACGAGGCGGCCCACCTTCCAGCGCGAAGGAAATTGCCCCGACGCGAGGCAGGCATCGTACAGACGACGGAGTCTGTCCCCCAGGGCCTCCATCGCGAGGACCCAGACGCGGCCAGGAAGTCCGTCGGGCCCCGGAGCGGTATTCCTACCACGGAGCCGTCTCACGGCCACGTCCAGCTCCTCGCTCGAAATCTGGGGAACGGCAGCAGACTCGCCGCCTGCAGAACGCCTAACCGGCACCGAGAAGGGAGGTGAAAACTGTTCCCTTTGTGGAAACAGTGCTGCCACGATGTCGTCTAGAAGACGCGGCTCCAAGCTTTCGGTTATAGGAGGAGCCCAGGGTCGCACAAACCCCAACACCATCTTGTACGGTCGACCCCACGGATCGCCATCTACGGTCTCCAGGAGCTCCTTCCACGCCTGGGATTTGGCACTGCGAATGGCGATCTGCAGGGTCTTCCTGGCTTCCCTGAGCTCGCTATATAGACGGGCTTCAATAGCCGCGTCCCGTCCTCGGCGCAGCCTGCGGTGCCTGGAATACTGGCGCCTCGCGACCACGCACAAAGCTCGCAGACGTGCGATGTCGCGAGACCACCAGTATACATGCCGCCTGGGAGGCTGAGACCGGACCCGGGGCATGGCGGCGTCAGCGACGTGCGTCATCGCATCCCCGAACCAGTCCGCCTCCGAGGCGACATCCGCAGGCCCCTCAGGCCACGGAGTCCACGACGCGACTATTGAGGCCTCCACCGCAAGGTCCTCCCTTAGCTTATTAAGGGCCCATCTACGGGCCGAGGTCAAGTCCGGGTTACGGGGCGGCGGTGACGGAGAGGGGCAGACGTCAAACCTTATATAAAGATGATCTGACAAAGATTCTACCCCTTCCATCACCCTCCAGCCCCTGATGCGTCTGGCGACAACAGGGGAAGCGAACGTGATATCCACTATAGAACCCCCCTGTTGCCGCACACAGGTGTTGACCGACCCCCCTGTTAACGACAGAGAGGCCGGCCAAGGTCGAAAAGTCCAGTAGGGTCCTGCCCCGCGCGTTAGTGACGGGGGATCCCCACGCCGACGCCTTGGCGTTGAAGTCCCCCGCCACGAGCACGGGACAGGGCGAAGTCTGTCCGATGAGGACGCGGAGGTCCTCTAAAAGGTCCTCAAACTCAGAGAGGGGCTTGTTGGGCGAGAAATAAACGCCCACGACCACCATGTCCCCCCACTGAGCCGCGACATAGCCGCGTCCCCTTCTCCTGATTATTAGGACCGGAGTCCCTACCATCATTGAGGTGACGATGGCCACCGTGCCCGTTAGGTCCCCTACCCAGTTATCCCTGGAGGGAACAGTGTACGGTTCGGCGACCACCGCCAACCGGATCGACCACTCGGCCATGGTCTGGAGTAACAAGTCCTGAGCCACAGCCGAGTGGTTGATATTAGCCTGGAGAAGCTTATGGGCCATTGATGTTAGAGGTCCATAGCTTCTCCGGCTTCAGGCCTCACCGAGGCGCTAGAGGCAGCTTTCGCCGCCACCCTTCCCGAAGGCTGGGCCTTTTTGCCCAACTTTCCCTTCTTCCCTTTTAGGGAACCACAAGATCTGCTGCCGACTTTGTGTTCTGCCTTCTTCCCGGCATCGGCGCACACAGGGCAGTGCAGGGCTGCGGAGCAGTCAGGGGCCTTATGGCCGGCTGTGCCGCAGCGGAAGCATAGCGCGCTGCGGTCCACTTCGGACGTGCAGCGCTGCCTCACATGCCCCACTTCTAAGCAACGGAAGCATCTTATTGCTCTGGGCTGTAGGATTTTTGCCTGTATGGCAACCCAGCCCAGCAAAATTTTCCCCTCTTGCGCAATCTTTTTCGCCGCTGCTACGGGGCAGCGGACGAAGACGCTGCCCGAGCCGAAAGGAGCACGGCGCACTTCCCCCACCTTGACCTGGTTGGCCGGGCAGCCTCCGCTAAAGGCCACAGCCCAGGCGATCTCCTCCGTGGTGACGGAGTCGTCCAGGCCCGTCAGGCGCAGCTCTGCGCTCTTGAAGGGCCTCGAGACCTGGACGACTCCTTCGCCCACCTTTTCAGTGAAGACCGCCTGGAGCTGTTCCGCCAGACGGTCCGCCTTGGGTCCACTCGTACTGCCGGGCACCTCGAGTTTGCGAGCTCCAGTGGCAGTCTCTCTAATTCTTAAGAAGGGGATGTCGAGGCTGGTGACGTCCACCCCCTTCTTAGCCATCAGCAACACCGATTTATAATCGACGCCACTGGAGGCCGCTTCCGGCTGAATCGTCAGCACCACGGCAGACGAACGCGGCACTGAGAGTTTGGCCGGCTGCTTCTTTTTCTTCGCAGGGGCCTTCTTTTTGCTCTTGCCGGCCCCTTTCTTCACCACCGTGGCCCACGACTCGCCCGCCACGGGAGCTGATGAAGAAGGAGCCGGTTGTCGAGTGGCCTGCTCCGCCTCTTTAGCCGCCATCGACTTTTTCTTTTTGGCCTTCTTTGCCTTCTTCCCCTTACCTTCACCTACAGGGGGGGTCGCATCCGGGGATTTGGAGGGTCCAGCAGTGGGCGTCACCGACACAGGCTCCGATCGATACGCCCGTCGGTCGCCCGCTAGAGGAGGACGGAGGAGTCTGCCCTCTACAGCCTCCATATAGCTCCTTATCTGGCCTCCGATCTCTTTCATCATGCCCTGCAGAGCGCGGTCTAACATCTGCTGAGTCACCAGCGCCGACGGCTCAGCTGGCGACTCTACCGACCTCTTCACAGGACGACGTCGCGATAGGGGAGGAAGCTCTTCCTGACTTCCTCTATGCGGAGGAAGCGGAGAGCCCTGACTCTCTCTGTGAGTCCCGGCCCGCTCAGGGGGAGCTATGGGGGACTGGTCCATCTGCCAGGACTGCTGGATGCTGGCCTTTAACTCATCCAACTCCTTTGGGAGATTTGCGATCTGAGCAGCCTGTTTCGCTTCATTGGCCTTGAGCTTTTCGTAGGCCTCCTGGAGTTTCCTCATCTCCTCGGAGGCGCTGCTCTTGGCCAGAATCACGGCTCTCTCCCTGATGGCGTCCGCGGCCTCGTTAAGGGCGCCACGGCTCCCCCCCTTCAGGTTCATACATTTTTGGACGACGCGTAAGATGACATCGGCGTCGTCAATGATGTCCTGTGTCAGTTCCGAAGCAAGCTGTTCTCCCGAAACTGCCTTGGCCGGTCTTTTGGCGGCACGTTTCAGTCTTGCCTTCGAGGCCAGCACCACCGTCTCCTCCTCTGCCTCGAGTTGCAGAGACTGCTTTTTAAACGAGAGGTATCTCTCTTGGGCGTCTGCCAGCCCAACGAACTCTACGGTCGTTGCGGGTAGGCCCCGCTTCTTCTTTTTCTCCTTGGAGGGAGTCTGGCTGTCATCCTCGACCTCCATATCGCTCCCAGGAGCGGAAGCGCAACCGGCACTCCGGAAGAACTTGCTACCGGAGTTCGATGCTCTCTCCTCAACACTGGCCGCAGATGTTCCAGCGGACCAGCGGGTGTCGCCTACATCCGACTATCTATCTAACGAGGGGGTCCTCTCCAAGACCACCCTCGGCACCGGCAACTTTGTGCCCCCCCCAGAGAACGCGGGGCAGCCTAGACCCGAAGGTCCAGGGAGGGATTCTCCGGCAGTTACGCCGGTACCCTCCTGGGGTAGTATAAATTTAAAAGTTGCAGAATCCATCATGTTATTACTCGTCTCAGAAGTCCGTGTGTTAGCGTGGGTCGTCGTTATAGCATCCTCGGGGTACCATTTACTAGCCAAAGTCATTGTTTTAAAGTCGAGTTCGCGTACAAGGGTGCCCCCCCAGAAAACGCGGGGCAGCCCGAGTCCGAGGACTCGGGGAGGGATTCTCCCTTTCGGGTACCCTCCTGGGGTAGTCGTTCTTTACTTGTACCGTCCATTCTCCTAGAACCACTCCTCCAGTTCGCGGTACGCCCGCCGGGACCGGTATTAAAACACCGGCTCCGCCGGCCGCTACCCGGAACTGGGCCGTTGGGGCTCAAAATGAGCCCTCATCCGCCCCAGCCCGGTACTGGGGGTGCCGCTCACACACCACCCCCAGGAGTTTTTAACGACTCTCCAGTCATGTTACATTAGCCTCCCTCAATTGGGATCGCCCAGGTTGCGTGGTGAAGGTTTAGTTCGTCTTTCAGGCGGTCTTGCGTGCAGAGGAGCAATCCCCTTGACTAAGGGGAAACTCGTCGCATCTGCTCGCCTGAATAACGTGTTTGCCAGTCTGTTTATGAAGGCGTCTAGCCCTTCCCATTGTAGGTCTCTTGAGATGGTACTGTTCCTCACATAACGGGGAGATTTTGTTATTGTCCGAAGGCATAGGCGTTCTTGGACCCTAAGTCGTTCTCGTTGAAACTCGGATAGACAAGCGTACCAGGCGAAATCTTATATAGGTCTTATAGATCCCGATTTTCGTCCTTAGAAAGAGCGAGGATGTCAACACTGGTTTTAGGAGAGCTCGTACCATTTTGGCTCGTCCTACCATGTAGTCAACGTGTTTGACGAACATCAAAGAGACGTCGATGTTAACCCCCAGGTACTTGGCTTGCCTCAACCATGGCATGCTTGTTCCCTGTAGGAGTAGTGACGGCGGATACGGGTGCGACCCCGTGATGAGCGCCTATGTTTTGGCGGCATTGACCGTCACTCTCCACCGATCTAGCCAGTCGGGAAGAGCTGCTAAAGTCGGACGCAGGTAGTCTGCGGCATATTTTTTGTTCGCGGAGAACGCGAAGTAGGCCGCATCATCTGCGAACAACGCTAGCTCGGCCCGGCCGACCCGGGAATGTCGTCAGTATACCGCGCATACAACACTGGCGCCAGGCAACTGCCCTGGGGTACCCCAGCGCGTACCTGGCGTTCCGTAGAGGATACCCTCTCGACCGCCACTACCACCCGGTGGTCTCTAAGGAACGAGGCAAGGAGGCGTAAAACAGGTTCCTGAGCATGGACGTCGTCGACAGCTTGTAGAGCAAGCCCTCATGCCAGATCCTGTCGAAGGCTTTTTCCATATCCAGGAACACTTCGACAAAGTACTGCCCTCTGTTGGCGCTTTGCGACATCAAGTGAACTACTAAAATAATCATCATTAATTCTATAACCTTTATTGTCTATTATGTTAAAGTACAAAAATAATTTTGGTAACATTAGAGGATACAATTTTTTTTACATTGCTTTAAACTATCACATGGACGCCACACATATGAGTACATTCTCGTTCTAAAAGCACTATCTTTAGGAAAAATATCATTATTTGAGAATACTATACACGGCGTTCTGTTAACAATTCGTCATCTTGGAATTTCACTTTCACATTTAATGTATCACCACCAAGTAACATTTTAATGGTCTCAAAAGCACTAGTTTCGCAATGTGGTTCATTCCATAATATAATTCTTCGATTTACACATTCCATTAAAGGAAAATTATTATACTTATTGAAATTACCAATTTGTCCAAAATTAAAAAAAAAAATTACAGCATCAAAAAAGTAGTTTTTACCAGCATTAGGTTGACTTAAAATAAACATGCAGTCTTTCTTAGAGTTATCTCTATCTTATCTTATCTTATATGTTATATAAGTTGATTAAAATTTCTTTAACTCTGTCAGATGAATTTCCGAATTGAAACAATAATAATTCAATGGCTATACGCAATGACTGATCGGTAGTGTAATAATAATCATTTACATCACGTACACCACAATTATAAAATAAAGATTCACTATTTTTAAATTTATTTATAAAGTCGATAATGTTCATGTCACATAATTGTCTCTGAAAAATTCTCTGCACTGCTTTTATATGAGTATATATGATTCAGTGGTAAGTACGAGTATTTCCAAGTAGAATGGAACCACACGGAATTATTAAATATATTATTTATTGGCGATGTTGGAAACCTCCAAAAGAATTCCAATAATTGATCTCCTTTACTTCCTTTGTTATTCCTTTTATTTTGCTTACTTCCTTCATTACTGCATTCTGCAGTTTGTTCAGTTGCATCTGCACCGGATCTACATTGGGAGTCGTCAAGAACACCATCTTCGTGTCCGCGTGCTTCCACCAGTTTTTCTTGTCTAAGCCTGATATTTTTGCGAAGGGATAAGTTTCGAGTTTTATTACATTTAGACCTCATTCTCCCGGCGATTTCAAAATGTATTGCTTCCCGTTCGCCTGTTTCGAAATACACTGCGAGATTGAGCCAGTGTTCGCTTGTGCATTCTGAAGACCGAAGAAGTCTTCGATTAAGTCTGGGGTTTCCACATTCTGATCTAATTTCTTTGACTCGTTGGCATCGACAACTGTTTCCGTTATAGGAGCAGTCGTGGACAACGTGCAAGTGATCTCCGGCATGATTACTGACGAAGAAGATGGTCCCTTTGAATGCACGACCTGAATTTCCTCCTTGTTCACATATTCGTGAAATATTTGAACTGCTATATCGGTCATTTTGAATTGCAAACACGTGGTGAACAATTCTGAATCTGAGAGGATGGTTTTGAATGCATTCCATGATAAATCTTCGAATGCGTTCTGTCTCAGTTTGTGGACAATTCATTTTAATATGGTCTTCCATAATGATATCATATTCGTGAATTCGCGTTTCAAACATAAATCCTTGTTCTTCATGGCTTCTGTTCTCCGTATTTCAATTTCTCCATCACTTGGGAGTACACATTCGTTGCCCATATCAATTCCAAAACCCCTAAGAAGCTGTCTGCTGGGGGATCCGGTAATACTTTCTGAACTTTCTTCGTCGGAGCAGTTGAATTCTTCTTTGTAACATTTTTTCGTTTTCGAGTCACTTTGGTGGATGCACTTATTTGAGCTTGATGCTCCATTTCGTCCACTACCACTTGAGTTTCGGCACCTATATTTTGTCCACATTCGTTTTCCACTATCTGAATCGCTGTTTGGAGATGATTCGGTTGCTACTGTTTCATCTGTAAAAATTCTCCCAGTTCGTTGTTTGTTGCTTGGTAATTCTTCTGTTCGTTGTCGCTTTCGTCCTCGCTGGTGGTCGCCGGTGATATTTGTTGAAAATGAACTGACAAATTTTTTCCAGTCGACTTGCTCGCCGCCGCTGACGTCGATGCTATCGGAGAACTGATTGGAGTCTTCATCTTCACTTGACGATCCGCTGTGTGCACTGAACTATGACATAATAAAAACACATCCAACTTAGCCGCTCATTTATACTCTCAAATCCATTAAAGAGACGTGTGGGGTAACGGGCGTGGTAAATAATGAAGAACAGGCCGGCGGCCTGTTTACCTACTGCGTGAACGACCGCACAGGGGAAGTGGGGAGCGGCAAATGATGGAGGGGCAATCGATCGATCGCGCGAAGCGCATGATCATGATACGCCGTGGAGTGCTGAGTACGGAACCCAAATTGTTCATCCTTCGATGGTAAGTGGGGTAGCAGGAACCGTAACAAGAGTTTCTCGGATATTTTTGACATTGTACTGAGAAGGGTAATGGGCCTGTAGCTTCCGGGTTTCCTCACATCCTTCCCGGGTTTCGCGATCATCAAAACTTTCCAAATTTTCCATGTATTGGGGAAATGACCGGTGCGCAGGATTCCGTTATAGAGTCGCGCCAATGCCGCGACGGTCTTGAAC
The DNA here is from genome assembly GCA_035772565.1 of Antheraea assamensis. Taxonomy (NCBI): domain Eukaryota; kingdom Metazoa; phylum Arthropoda; class Insecta; order Lepidoptera; family Saturniidae; genus Antheraea; species Antheraea assamensis. The sequence goes on from JAQQSE010000250.1 coordinate 465,716, forward strand.
GGCATATGGCGCAGCGCTGTGTTCGTAATCCCGTCTACTCCTGGGGCTTTTTTGGTTTTGCGAGTCCGGATGACTTTTTGCACCTGTGTAGGGGAGACAAATACCGGAGTTTCTCTTGGTGCACACGATGCATCGAGTTCTCGCCGGACACATGCGGTCACAGCCTCTTCGTGCTCCCGGTTTTGGATTGGGTTCGGAGAGAATTGCCACTCAATCAAATTTGGATGTGGGTTCACATTCAACGCAATTTGATACATCAATACGGATTCCTTGCAGTATTATGCCGTCGCCATAGATAAATTTGGAACGGTCGATTAAATTTTTTTTAAATTTTCGACAATGAACAGTCCAGAAGAACAAGATTATGTTAAAAACACCGGAATTATCAGAGTTATCACAATTATCAGAGTCAAGCTACACAAACAGATATAAAATTTTTAAAAATCATTTAATGGGGAGGTACACTATTTATCCCACTAGGTGGCGTATAGTCGTTGGTCCTGGTGTTTTGTCAATCTCGTGTCAAATACGTACAATTTTGTGCTTACAAAAGATTTGCTTGTATTTTTCTCTAAAACAATGCCATTATGTTGTGCGTTTCAATATAAAAATAAAGGTGTACATCGTTTCCCTAAACATAAGAAACGCAGGAATCAATGGGTCAAAGCCTTACGCTTAAGAAATTTGAAACCTAATTCGTCTAATAGGTTATGTAGTGAACACTTTAAACGTGAGGATTATTACGACGAAAGTTTTTATACAGGTAAGTTTTTATAAAAAAAGGTTGAAGAATTTTGCTTCCATTCGAAAAGTACTACATAATTTTTTTTATTGGTTCTGGATTTGAAATATGAACGCAAAATTTTGAAGAAAGAAGCTGTGCCATCGATCGTCATCTTTAATAAACAGTATTCCCATAAAACGAGGAGACAGCTGAGATATGAAACTGGAACTTTATTATTAGAGTATACTTACTATACACACATGTTATTTACATTTTTTTTCTTTTGAGGACATTTACTTGTTCAATAAAAGGTTGTACTTAAAAAGTATTTATTTTTATTTTTTAGTCTTAAAGGTACATTATTAACATTTTTTATTATCATAATCTAGCATCCGGTATCTGAATTTTTTAGAATTTTTTATTGTTGAAGGGAAATGAGTCCTGTACATGTGTATTTGTCTCTGTAGTATTGTCAAGTCTCACTTCGCTTTGTTCCATATAAATATGTCTTATCTTCATTTAATAATGACGTTTTGGTAGGTTTCGAATCTAATGGCTTCAGTAGATACATACCTACCTTTATCCTGTAATAACTTGTCTCATTTATTAAGAACTAAGTCCTTCCATATGCGTATTATTAAGAAGGAAATTTTCTGTCTTGTATACGTGTTTTACATATATATGTTGTGTCACTTGTAAAAAACTGGATATATATAAAGCAATCTAAAATATAATTGTGAAATTATTGTATATAGGTGAACTGTTAATAGGTAACTTCACGACTGCTTGCTAGTTGTAAATATATAATTGTAATAAGTATGATGGAAAAATGTTGAACAACACTGTTACGAATTACAAGTTGTACTAAGTGATTACACTGAAATTCAAAATATAATGTGATTGGGAAGTTGGAGTTTAATTTCAACACCACAAACTGAACAATTAACTTTCTTAGACAATTTATTTTATTTTCACCATTGGCATAAGTACACCAATGATGAAATCAGCTCAATTATATTTTAATATTGCTTTATCGTCAGTCAAACTTCAATTCAATTGGATACCATCAAGTGGTTGAAAAGTGACCTGTAAATTTTGAAGATACATATAAACATTGCAAGATAAATTAAAACGTTTAATGAGATTGTATTTTTTATTGTTTCATCAGGATGTTATAATTTTTATAATAATATGTATGTAATATTAATGGCTTAAAATAATTATAATAAAATTCTATCAGTTTCTCCAACATTTCATTAATGAAGTCGTCATCTCTGTCTATGAGTATAGCTTTGATAGCCTTTATGGTATATACCATCAATATGCATGCGCCATTGTTTTTTAGTACAAAATAATTGACCTTGTACTTGTGTTTAGTATGGGTGTTTTTTTTAAAGTAATTTCCCCACTCCTCAGTTCCAAGTAAGGAACATTTGTAGGCGACACTTAGCAAAATATGGACATTTAACTTCTATAATGTAGTCTTCAGCCAAAAGTCCATCTGGTGAGGCACCTAGGAATGGATGTGTTTGTGACAGAAATAAGCCACACTTTGTGATATTTACATTGAACATTTCCTCAAATTTTTTAATTGTGTAAGATTCCTGAATTTCACGATACGTAGTAGTTCTAGAATGAAATTCTTTTGGTGCCATAATTGTTAGAGTCAAGTGTTTTTTATTGTTTTCTTTACAATGGCAAACATTATATAAAAAACTGCCAGTAATATGGGAACTCCTTAGGGCTTTCCACTCTTTACATTTATTTTGAAGTCTTGTTTTTTCTTCTATTTCTTAAATTTTTTGTGCAGTTAAGTCTTTTAAGTAAAGATTTTGTAAAAAAAGTCATGCCCATTTTTGTCACAATAAAATGAGTGGTCCCATTCCAATGCATATGTATTAGCTGGGGGTATAGTTTGTTTTATGGGAGCAGTTGTATGACTAAAATTAAAGAACAAATTTTTCACATAGTCGTTGTAGGATTCTGGAATGTCGTTAATTTTTACAGGCTCAAAGTTAATTTCTTTTTGTCTGTTTGTAATTTTTTTACATTGTTTTGGAGAAGCATAAAATGGTTTGGGCCTTTTAAAAGTCATAAGCTCCTTTGTGCATACTTGATGTAAAATAATACATTGACGACTTATAATGTCTTCAACTCCGAACATCAAAACAAGTACATGTTTGCAATGCACTTCCTGCCCTACACCAGCAACACATTCACATTGTGTTTCTTTACCTATACACGATTTTACCATCCAGTAAACCTTTATGTCCTCAATATACATAATCTTCTTCATAGATGCTTTGATTTGACCACGGAAGAAAATGTAAGAACCGTGTTCAGCAGATGTACATATCATTATCCAAAAAGAAATAAGAATATTGCTTACCTTTCGATAAATGTTTGAATATGTTCCTTCGTAAATGGGGGTAATTTCGTATCCGTATTTTAATGTCTCTATAAAACTTATCATCAGGAGTTACCATTGAGTTATCAACGTTCAGATATTCCGCAGACCTGTTGTCCACAACCCCAAAGTTTTCATCGTAAGCTTTTAGCCTCTATTAAAATAAAAATATAACATATAATATGTAGCCCAAATAAATAGCAACGGTAATTTGTTTATTGTTACAAACCTTGCAATAAGATCAGCTTTTCTTCCAGCTAAGGATGCATTCCTTCTCTTTATTTCCTTTTTAAACTAGCTACAGTCATTAAAGAATACATGATTAGTAAAAAAAATTGCCGATACAAATAACATGAAGGTAAGGTTAAAATGGCACGATAAAACTTGCATGACATTTAAATTGAAATTGACAACTAGTTGACAAGAACCAATTATGCTAGCGCCATCTGAGATTAGCTTCGCCTGTACATTCCCATTATGATTCCCCCCCAGCTTTCAGGGCTAGAAGTAAAAAAAAAACATCAAAAACCAAATCATGGAGTGGTGAACAGAAAAGGTCCTCCAAATAATCAACAACGATTAAATGAAGATTTTGAAGTTATCAAAAACAGTGAAACGTCAACTATATCTAATATAACTGGTCATCCCTAGTCCACACACTGACACTTCCATGTTCGACAGAGCGGGCGGATCAACCGGCATGCAATAAAGCGATCTTTTATAATAAATCAGGGTGCCGCCACCCCCGCCAGATGACCCTGTCGTTCCTGACTATACAGTAAATCGCGATCGCGGGACTACGCGCTTTAGGTTTCAATAACGTTTCCTTTACGAGAAAAACGTCTATTTGTCGTTCGCGTAAGAATGAAGCTACTAAATCGCGCTGAGGCATGAGATTCCTAGTATTAAAAAACGAGAGGGATAGACCGCGCGGTTTTATCCTATTGACAGCCGCGAATGCTATACCTATTTTTCAAGAGAAGCACGGGCTAGGCTCTGTGCAGTAGCAGCCACGTTGGGAAATTGAGAAATCGCGTTCAGCAAGCCCAAATCCTTACTGGAGTTGATGACGGTATTGAAGGCGACGATCTCCTGCACATCATGATAGATGAGGATCTGAGTGACCCAGGCGAGTCCGGGCAATTCAAAAGAGAGGACGGGACTGGATTGTGCAGGAGCGGGAGCGCTCTTCAGAGGCTGAGGTCTGGGTGCCACGGGGGCCCGTCCAGGCTGGGGAGCGCGTGGCACAGAAGGTGCCTCACGCGACTTACGAACGGGCACTACCGGACGAGAAGCGGCCGGCAGGCGCGGGAATGCCTCCACGAACATAAAAGGCGGAGGCGGAGGGCGGGCGGCAGCGACAGGCGCCCTGGGCACTTGCCTCGCCTGACGAGGGCGTCGTGTTCGCGGGAACAGCCGCGTTACCGCAAAGCACGCAGCTGGGAGGATCGAGGGAGGCCGGTGTGCGGGAGCACTCCCGAGTGGAGTGATCACCCAAGCACTTCACACACCTGGGACACAGGTGACAGTTCCGTGCCGAGTGACCGTATCCCTGGCAATTGTGACACTGCGAGGGCGCATTGGACTTGCGCGGTGGCTCAACGGTGACACCCGTGAGACCGCAGACCGACTTAAGGTCGAAGATGGCCTTGCCCTCCTTAGTGCGGTCAAGAATGACCAACACCAAGTTGAACTTGGCCTTTGTGCGCGGGTGGTACATTCGATGTACCTCCCTGACAGGGAAGTTTAGCTGCTTAAGGGAGTCTTCGACATCCTCGACCGGGACGCGACGGAGGACTGCACGGAGGAGACACTCCTCCTCTAGGGCGTGGGTAAAATACTGCAGCTTGGCTTCCCTGAGGAAGAAAGTCAGCGCACGGTGGTCGTTGGTGGTAGGCACCTTGACCTGGATGCCCGCCGGGATGTTGAGGGCGGACGTGTAGTAAATATTCCTCGCCTTAAGGGCGGAGGAAATAGCCACCCTAGACGACTTGTCTTGGATGGTGACGGGGGGCGGGGAGCGGGGCTTCCTCGCCTCAGCTGCGGAACTCGCAGCTGAGGCTTGAGAGGGTGTGGGAGCGGGAGCGCTACGGCCAGAGGGAGCGGGGTCGTGCGGGACGGAGGGGGTGGATTTGCGCCAAGAGACGCAGCTGTCTTCCTGCCTTGGCTCCGTACGGACGGAGGCAGTGGGGGTTGCAACTACAGGGGAGCGGGGGGGCCGGCCGGCCGGCGGTACGACACCACTTGAAAGCCGTCGTCGTTGTCGATGTGAGCCGCGGGAACCGACGGATCGGAGTCTGGAAGGGGCTGAGCGAGGCTCCCGATGTTCTTGGGAGTCGGGTCAGGGGAGAGGGGTGACTCTAAAGAGGTGAGGGCGGGGGCGACAGGAGCTTTCTCCTTCCGAGACCTGGGCTTGCTCTTGGCCTTCGAAACCGGGGAGCGCGAGCGACCCGAGTCGCTATCGGACGCGTTCTCACACTCCGAGTTTGAGGGAGATGTCGTCGCCGAAGAACACGCCTCTGTGTATACAGAGGAAGTCTTCCAAATGCTGGGCAAAGCCTGGGATGCGAGTCCCTAAATAAGCGACTAGTTTGCTGTCAAACAGATCCATGCTGAGTGCACGAGGGGCGGGGGGGGGGCCACGAACAACCTCCCTGCCTGAAGGGCAAGGGGGTGCGCTAAATCGAAAAACTACGGGATTATCCCGAGTCCGGACCAAAAGAGCCGTGGGCAAAGTGCAATGCCGCACAGAAAGAACCTACGAAGCCTAGGGGGAGGTCCCTAACACTTCTTTCTTCTCTTCTATCTTGAGATGCTCTGCACGAAGTTTCTTCGCAGACACGGAGCGCACTGAAAAGTGCGGTTTGCACCGAAGTGCGTAACACTCAGCGTACCAGGTGACGCGCGCTGAGTGTACGTTCTTAAAAGAACGTATCGACCAAAAAATCGGCCGATCGATTGACTATCTGTAGACGTGTCTAACTATCTACAGCACAACTAAAAACTGAAGACGCCGACACCAGCGCTGCACGGCAAACGGGATCTGCAAGAAGCACAGTTATTGAAAGAGAAAAACTCACTGCTATCTCACTCGCACGAATATCGCAAAAATGCCAAGAGAGCTATGATAGAGCACGTGCGTACTCCACCACGGCTCGATCGGAACTCCTCTCGCTCCACGGCAAACCGGAATCTGTAAACATCACAATTATTAATAGAGGAGTACTTACTGCTATCTCGCTTACACGATGATCGTTAAATGTTCCAAGAGAGCTACGTAAGAGCACGTGTGCACTCTTCTGCCGTGGCTCAATCGGGATTCACATTCCTTAATTATTATTTTTTTCGAACTAACCTACAGTGTTAACCTGGCGAGGCCGTTACAGTTCCACCGGACTACTAAGGGGAGCGGCACTTTCCTTCACTGTATTACATCCCTTATATAAATTTCTGCCACCGCTTTAATCAACCTTTTTTCTGTTCAATAATTAGACTGTGTAGCTCAAAAGGGAAAACCCTTTCTGGTATCCGTGCATAATTATTTTTCCTTACCTGGAACTCGTCTCCAATGACCTTAGCCCTAATATTTTTAGTAGTACTTAATAGAAATAAAAAATAGTGTCATTAAATTTGTTTCTTTTATTCTTCTAGTATATCACATGGAGTATACTTTCGGTTTTTCAATTTGGGCCACACTCTATAAATCCAGTCGTACTTGTACCAGTATGTACTTGTATCAACACTTCGAGCTTCTCCGTTAATTTTACTATAGTTGATATAGTGCCGTTACTTAAATTTATCGAGTCATCAGTTTGATATTTTGAAAGCGGTTAAGCCTAGTTCTTCGGCAAACTTTCCTGTTTTAGCTGTCACGATCGGCCCCAAAACAGGCATATTCTTCTAACGATATCTTTAAAATCATTATAGCATAGCTTTAACCCAAGGCTTCTGATAAATTGTCACTATCAATTACATACTTTATTTCTACATCGGTTGGTTCTAATAAACCGTCATCCACCGTAGAATCTTCCTTTGAAGGCCCCTTGAGATCGAATGATTCTCTTCCTGTCTTCATACGTTCCCTTTTTTTCCAAAAAAGGAGAGCTTTCTTACGGGATTTTAGGTTGCCCCAGCATTTCTTTAACTGTGGTTCTGTTCTCTTAAAGTTCGATTTTAAAATTTTAGTTGAATAAATGGTTAATATATACACATAATTAAATTCAGAACAAATTACTTTAAGAATATTCCCATTACCGATAATTATGTCTGTTAACGCGGCATCGAAATTATATAGCCGAGCGCGTCAACAGCGGTTTGAGATATGGATGTATCACTGACCTTATTCTGTCTCCTTATTCTTTAGTTCCCGGGATACACTACGATCACCATCTATTTGCGGAGCGTCTTCAGCGCGAATTAATATGCGGCCTTCGACAGCTAATGCAGTTATATTCGGTTATAGCGATTGCACAATAAGAATGCACTTGCGTCCTTGCGTAGACTGTCCGTAATGACGTGCAGATTCCACGCCAACCACAGATAAGAGCGACAGGACAGTAGTAAAATACAAAATGGACAATATATAGATTCATAGAAGAGCGTCATTATGTGGCGCGAACTATGTATTATTACAGAAAAAAATACCACGCATGGGGAAGCACAAACTGCGATTACCAAATTTGTTCCTTAAACGTGGCGTTTATAACAGTAAACTTATAATCCAATAAATCAAGTTGTGTGTTGTTTGTGTATTATGACTCACCTTAAAATTAGGTTCAATTGAATTGTATTCCTCCACTAAGCGTGCCCAAGCTCTTTTCTATATAATAGAGCTACCGGTTATTGTTGACATTGAATTTAACTTGTATTTAATAATGAGTTCTTGTAATTGTATTTAATAATGGTCAATATCAATAATAACGATGTTGTACAAAAAAGAAGATGGGAGAGATTTTGCTAACTATAGTCCTATTAACATAATGACAAACCTGTATAAAATATTCACAAAAATTTTGCTAAATAGACTATCTAGGATTTTAGATGAGAACCAACCGAGAGAGCAAGCAGGTTTTCGAAAAACATTTTAGATAATAGATCACATTCATGTTGTTACTCAAATTAGAAAAATCTAATGAATGTGGTTACTCTTTATATATGTGTTTTATAATAGATTACAAAAAGGCTTTCGATTCTCTAAATCATGAGTCTATTTGGAAAGCATTAACACAACAAGGGGTCAACAAAAAATTCATAAACTTGATGCGAAACATATATACAAAGTGTAAGGCTACGATACGACTAGAAAGAGAAGGAGCAGAGTTTCCGATACAAAAAGGAGTTAGACAGGGTGACCCACTATCTCCTAAAATATTTTCAGCTGTACTTGAATATGTTTTCAGACATATTGACTGAGAACATAAAGGGATAGAAGAGAACATAAAAACATCACTATAGAAGGGATTAAAATAGAAAATGTCAACGATTACGTTTACCTTGGTCAATTAGTTTCGTTTGAAAATTTTACAGAAAGAGAAATATAACGAAGAATTGCCTTAGGATGGAAAAAGTAATGGGGATTCAAAGAAATAATGAAGAACAAAGAAATAAAAATTGATATAAAGAAAAGAGTATTCGAAACAGCTATATTACCCTGCCTAAGTTATGGTTGTCAAACATGGTCATTGAGGAAAACGGATGAAGTAAAATTGGCGGTATGTCAAAGGAATATAGAAAGAAGCATGCTCGGGATTAAAACTAGATAGAATAACAAACGACAGTAAGGAAAAAAACAAGAGTAACAGATATAAAAAAAGAATAAGAACTCTAAAATGGAATTGCGCGGGTCATACCTGTAGATTACACGACGACCGAGGGACAAAGGAAGTGAAGTTATGGACACCATGGGGAGATAAAAGGAAAAAAGGAAGACCCAAAAAGAGGTGGCGCGATATTTTTAAGGAAAGGTGTGGTGGGGAATGGGGCCGAACAGCGTTAAAAAAGGACGAATGGAATCAATTGGGGGAGGCCTACGCCGCTGAGGCGAGTGCTACAATTTAAGATAAAGAAATGATAACTGAAAGAATGATGATTGGGAAAGAAACAAATAAACAGTATGAAATAGTTGTTAAATAAAGTAAACAAGAAAAAATAATTGCAATATTGTTAATAGTTTATATACCATTGTAGCAAATAAAAGGCATTTTTATTTATTTATCTTTTAAACAACTTTTCTAACTAAATATTTGTCTGACAATATCTGTGCAGACATATTACCTGCAATGGTTACAATGCTTAACACAACAATACCTCTTCTTTTAGATATTTTAATATTTCTACGACGGAAAATAACTGATATTTCGTCTTCTACAACACGTAACGATATTTATTAAACTTTTACTTGAAATTACTGTGGGATCTCCCTGATATTTAACGAAACTCTCGCGCACTATATGAGACTACTATTAACACCCTAAATACTAATAAATCGAATATTAAATTGGAAGAACATTATTTACTTTTGTTCTATGCTCAAACTATAATTACGACCGATAAAGCACTCTTACAATTCCCGATGCCTCCGTCTGTCCCGACTCCCTAGTTGAAACCCCTTTTATCCATGTGCCCCTCTCCCAAATCTCATCAAACAATCAGTCCTTTCATTCCTCGAAATTACTGATATTTTTAGGTTTTTTTTCTATCTTAAATTACCACTTATTCCTCCATCTCCCCCAGTCCATCCTTTGTTTCAAGCATCAAAATTAAACAAGTTTCTATAGTTCCCCTTTGTTATATTATTGTGTTATATTATTGTTGACCTACTTTTCCATTCATAATCTTAAACAATGATCCCTCATTTGATTCCCCATTGGTCATTTATTTTAAACAAAGTACAACCAATAGAAATTCTTCACTTTGTCTAAGATTTTACAAAGGTTCTATATTGCATAAAGATTTTATTCTGTCTTCACCTTATCTAATTCACAATAACTGTTAATTACATATTACAAAATTTTACGAATATATTATAATATGTATTTTCCCTTTATTCCTTTATTAAACTTGTATTATAAAGTTTCCAAAGTTGGCGCTAGCTATGCTATCGTGTTATTGTTATGTCTGTCAAGTTTCGATTCACCAATATTGACCAAGAGAACTCTTATAATTTTAACTAGATGGCGTTGTTCGTATAAATATTTTTTTTCTATAAGGGACCTATATAGATCCGTTACACATAGCCGACTAGATCAAAAAGTACTCTATAATCTAAGATTCAATGACGTATAGGAATTACGTTTTACATCGATTCCATCCCATCCTAAGGATCCTCCATATTACCTCAAGACAAGATCGAGTTATAACTTACTGATTTTGTGGGTGGGTTCCTTGAGGTGATCTATAAAATAACTCTATTCAGTTGAGCTTGAGGAATTTTCGAAGTACTTCTGTTAGTAAAACGTGGACTGTGTAAATGAAAGCACAGAGGATTGTTAAGGATTTGTTACTTATAATTCATGAGACAAAAGTTACAAGCAAAGAGAGGGCGGAAGACGTATATGACATTTTATACGTCAAAAGACATGCCGTTTGCGCTTACTATCTAATATCTTTTTAGAATACGCGGGTAAGTATTTCCACATTCTGGCAATACTTACCTACGAAATAAAAAAAAAATCATCACCGAACTGTTAAGATCTAACTTCAATTACAAAGACAAATTTCCCGAAAATACTAATACCAAATTTCTCAGGTATATAATGTGATTAGGGTCACCACCCGTATTTTATAATAAAGTATTGTACGTTATCCCTTTCCCACCGGGGTAGCGACATTTAACGAATTTCCGCTTTTGAAGTTTATTATTATAATGTGGTAGGAGGTTGGTAAAAGGAAACACACAGATCTTCTTCAGATTTTATTATACCTAGAAGTACTATTTCCAAGACCTAGACTTAAAAGTACCCTCAGGAACTTCGTGTTACCTCAATGTTAGGAACTTTGATAGAAACTACAAAAGTAATGAGATCCAATATTGATTTATTAATACTAGCTGTTGCCCGCAGCCTCTGCATACGTTGTTATTATAATTGTAAATTACTTCATTATAAGATCAGCTATCTGATAGTGAAAGTCCCCTGAAAAATGGTTCAAAAACGTTTTGGAGATAGTACTGCAAACGAAGCTATGCTAAAAGCTGGTCCCAAAATAAAAAAGCATTAATTACTTTTTTAATGTTAGCTATCTGTCATGAAAGCCCATGAAAAATAGGTCCAATCGTTTTGGAGATAGTACTACAGAACGAAGCCACGGATGACAGCTAGTGTAAAATTAAAGTAGCCTATGTCACCTGCTGTAATTTTAACTATCAGTCAGTGAAGTTTCTGTCAAAATCGGTCCAGCGTTTAGGAGATTACCCGGAACATACCGACAGACAGACAAAAAATTTAAAAAATTTTATGATCGTCGTTGACCTTAACCAAGCATAATCCTGAAATTGAGCAGATCACGTCAAGTGGACCCCCCCTTACCACTGACCATAAAAATTTAAACTCTATATATTTTTCAAAGTACTTATGATGGAAATGATCCCAAACGATTTTTTAAAATTTGATATTCCAACATTTTTTTTTACAATGAAAATTTTAAGCACTTTAATTAAAAAATGGATTAAAATCAACCGTAAGAGATAAATTCATGATAATTTTCAGCATCCATGGTCAAATGTCTATT